>VZSC01007373.1:253714-310173 GCA_013398225.1 Steatornis caripensis | reverse complement strand
ACAACTGCTCAGTTAAGCCAATCTCCAACAGTTATACATAAAACTGTTGCCAGCATTTACTGCAACACAGATTGAGCTCATTGCAACACAGATTGAGCTCATTGCAACACACACAGTGGGAAGGGNCCACTATCCTTGGGTGTCAGCAGTTTCAACTAAGGCCTAGTGATGCTAAAAGCCTGCTTATGCTAAACTGCTAGAACACGCTCTGCTCGTACAACTGCTCAGTTAAGCCAATCTCCAACAGTTATACATAAAACTGTTGCCAGCATTTACTGCAACACAGATTGAGCTCATTGCAACACAGATTGAGCTCATTGCAACACACACAGTGGGAAGGGACAAGTACCTTCTGAGAAAGACAGATTAGCCTTACGTTTACAGCTGCAGCAAAGTGTTTACTGTAACATTACAATAAGAAAGGCATACTGAAATAGCAGCATCCTTCATCCCCCCAGGTAGGTAAACAGAGCAGCAAAGAAAGGATCAGAGCTAAAGTCAACTGAGCTCTTTGTACCACTCCAGAGCACTTAGCTCAGAAAGGATTTGGGCAATTAAAGAGTCTTGCATCACAGTCCTTGCTAGCACTGACCTGAAGAACTGCAGCTAAGTACTATTTAATCACAATGACATGCAGCAGTCAAATAGCCAATGTCTCTCCCCTCTCTATCTTTGCTAGAATTTACAAAGTTAACTGTTCACCAATTCACTCCGGGGAGTTCATACTCTCGCAGAGCTCGATGAGGATCTGACATCTATTCCCGGCTACAAAGGCAACTAAATAAAAAAAAAATACTTCTAATAAAGATTTAGGGCACAAGAAGAAGAGAAAGTTGCTCCTACCAGCCTCAGATGCTGGAGAAAAACGAAAAATGGCAGCAGTGATACTAAGAGCTTCTGGGGCAGCCAAAGTTGGAGCTTCAGAGGTATGGATTCATGCAGGAGTGCTACAAACAAGCTGAAGGAGTAGCTTCCTTCAGCTTCAGACCTCTCTCCAGTATGCTAGAAGCACTGGGCTCCGTGCACGACATACTTTCTTGGCTCATCTGCTTATGAGAATACTTGGTCTCATCTCAACACGAATGCCCTAAGTCTGCCACATGGAGAGACTGGCCGCACACTGAGGAGACCTCCATGCACACAGTGCTACTCAAACCAAGCTATCCTGAGTTTTAGCAGAGCTTCACAGCGCCCAGTGATTCTCAAAGATCTGCATTTGCTCAAAAGCTTTGCTATGCAAATATTTCCTCTCACACTTCCACTTTTTAAATTGCATAGGAAACAAACTGCCTGCCACGAAAATATATAGCATTACTGACACACTTCCCACTTTGCATTCTCTTCACATCAGCAGCTCCATGTTAAGGACCTGGAAGGCTTTTCTGTACTAGTTGTACCGGATTTCACAACCTGACTGACTTCCAGGACCCACTGAGAGCTGGGGGAGTCACGCACGCAGCTGCACAGAATCAAGACAAGGTTTAACTGGCAGTAGCTAGATAAGGAGACAAGACTTCTGCTGGCTGGGAGGAAAAAAACCTTATATATAGCTAACTACACTCACTTACTGCTAAATTTTTCAGTCTCTACCTCAAAGCAGCAAAAAATGAGCTGCCCCATTTGCTTATTATTTTACAGCACTCTCTTTTCTAAGCAAGCTAGATGAGAAGGTCCAAGTGTCAGCATCATCAGATCTCTGTTGTGATCACTGACCAGACAGACCTAGAAGCTTAGGAGGTCATCATCTCATCTGCAAAAGTTACTGCCACAAAGCAAGCTCAGATTTAAAGGAGTAAGATTTACACCAAGGCTTTGCAATCACTTTCATCAGCTGTTTACACCGAGATACCAAACTTTGCATAAAAATGTTAGGGACATAATGAGTTATCTTCCAGCAGCTCTATTACAGGAGAAGTTTGCTCCAGAAAAGGGACAGGGCAGTTAGCTGTGGAATAACATTTTAAATAGCTTCAGCAAAATCTTCTTGATACTTGTGCCCTGCACAAACATCTATTCCACCAACAAGGCAAAACAAAACACACCTTTAAAATGCACAGCTGTGGTGTACTCCAGCTCAGTTCATTTTCTTTAGGCTTTTACTGCAGGGCTTTATGATAAAGCAAAGATTTCCCCACACTCTTCAGGAAACAGGGCACTGTTCTCACCCATGTCTGTCCCCAAAAAACCTTGGGTAAGACATAGAAAGAACCCTCAAGCTCCTCTGGGAGTTGTGCAGAGAGGGTTTCCTCCCTTCTTAGGGAACCACAGCCCCCTTCTCCTGCCACCAAAAAATAATCTTGCCCTAACAAGATCTTTGGATACTGCTGTAAATGCTCCTGCTTCTTTCAGCGTGGTGATGGGTCCACACAGATTTGTCACCATCCATCTGAAATTGTAAGATGCCACTGACTCACACTTCTGTGGAGGTGGAACGAGCCTGTAAAAGCAGTCTTTGCATGAGCACCACGAGGAGTTTATGCCACTTTGTTCATTCCACAGGTATTTTAATGCTGCTGCATTACTCTGGGAGGACTGCATTTGAGGAACCGTCAGGGGTTAAAAGCACCTGAGCTTCTATGAAAATACTGTTCTTAAGCATCCCTTATGCTGAGTAAAGTAAGAGCTGTGTGTCAGTCAATCTGTTTCACCTGGCTTCTACAGCACACCACACCACTTCTGCATACACAGGATAGACTATCAGAATCCAGCACAGCACCAGGAATGGGAGCAAACACCATCTGAGCTCAGGAAAGGCAGTCCTTTCAGCCTCTGCAGACTTTGAGTCTCCTTGGACTAGAGATATGCAGACCCTGCATTCAGATACATGTCATAAGATCCTTAAACTGCACAATGACACTTCTACCTGGTACTGCAGTTCCACCCTGGTCCCCTACCAATGCTGCAGCCATCATTACAGTAATTGTCCTCCTTTCAATTTTAGTGGCCATGGAAGCATCAGCAGTCTTGGGTCAGACAGCTCTCTCACCAGGAAGCATCAAGCATACTGACTTTCTCCTAGACCTTGGTGCCTGCCTCACATTGCCACCATCCCACTCTGCTTCAGGCTAAGCTCTAACTTGTAGGGCCAAGCACAGCGCTGAAAACCTTGCAGACAAGTTTCAGGTCATTCTCAAAACACAAGAGACAGCCAGATCACCTCCCTCTGAGGAAAAGACTGACCCATAGCTATCTCCATAAAGCTCCAGCAAAAATGAAATGTTAAGGTTCTTATGACACGTGGAATATCAATGGTCTGGTTACGCAGCATGTCACCACACAGTTTGTTGCTTAGAATGATATTAAGTTGTGCCACCTATCACAGCTTACTTTTGGTGCTTTACAGACTTCAGTGGTCTTTATATTTTTAAGTGAACTGCTGACTGACTGGAACTGTACCCAGTGAACTCTATTTGTAGAGGCTGGACAGACAGGCTTTATTCTTTCTGAGAAATTGAGAAGAATGGCACACTCTGTGCAAACGCTTAACCTTTAGACAAACTCATTTAGACTGTCATGGTTTAAAGCTGGGCTGGCTACTAAACGGATGGACACTCTGTGTTAACGCCCTCCCTCTCCAAAGAGGGGGAAAGGGAAAGTGACTTATGGGTTGGAAAAGTTAAAACAGCTTTAATCTAACTACAATAATAAAGTATAATAATAATATGAAAAGTAATAATGAAATATGGACAAATATATATAAAACCAATATCGAGCTCCCCCCCACTGATGATGAATACGTCACCCGGATGCTGCAGGGCACCCCCTGGAAAAGTCCCAGACTGTACTCAGCAGCAGGCAGGAGCTGGATTCAGGAATGCACGCATCAGGAACGAAGGCAGAAGAATCAGACAGAGTCCTCCTCAGACACTGGCCATAGAAGAAGAGAGCATGACCCTCGTGATCCCTCAGCTTTATACCGAGTATGGCACGTATGAGATGGAATACTCCCTTTGGTCAGTTCTGGGTCACCTGTCCAACTCACTCCTCCCCACCGCAGGGTTGCAGGTGTGACCACTCCTCTGCTGTTTCCGTTCCAGCGCATAAGAAAGTTAGCAGAAGCAAGCATCGACCTTGGTCTCCACAGGAATAACTATAAGCAAGAGCCTTACTGCATACCATTCCTGATGTTCCAGCACTAACTATAAACACCAAGCCTTATCACTGCTAGAAGCAGACACTGTCTGGAAAAACATGCAGTTAATTTCAGAGAGTGCAGCTTCTCAGAAGAGACTTAACTAAAAGGTAGAGTTTCTAAAAGAAAATTGGTTCTGTCCTAGCCCAAACCAGGACAAGATCTACAGCTATTTAGCTACTTTCCAACCAAGCACAAACAAGAACAATGAAAAATTTCTGCTCCCTGAGGCAGACACAACAGGTAGGGCAAGACATCAGAGCTATGAAGACTTTTATGGGCACAAATTCCTGCTTGCCTCTGAACCCTACTCCCAGAATTCACCTCCTGCCCTCAGTGCAGAGCCTGCCTTTTGTCTGCCTGCAGTTATTTCTAACGTAGCTGTAGCTAGAGGCCCACTCTGCACAGCTGGAAAGGTCCGGCCAGCAAAGAACCCACACCACCAGCCAGAAAGGAGAAGTAGTGAATGAACTCCTATGAGACGCCAGGGCCAACAAAGAACCCAAGTCCCCAAGGCATCAGCTAGCTTCCTCCACACTACAACACTAGCCTTCACCACTGACTTGCTGAATTTTATAGGCAAATTGCTCCCCATAGGAAGATTCTTGTGCAGACAGCTCGAATATCTTCATGGTGTCCAGCCTCCTTTCCTGACTTGGCAGAACAACCCTCCCTGCTACCACAAGACCAAGAGAAGACTAAGAGAAGACTGCTACCACAAGACTAAGAGAAGGGCTCAGAAGGCAACAGCCCCAGTGAATAAGGGCATTAGCTATCTTCAGCTGCTTTTGGGCTTCAGTCCTACCATGATTAACTATTTCTAGTCTTCTTGCACCTGCCCCTGAGATACTTATGCCTGGCCACTATCTGGCAGTTTGGACTAGACCGGTTAAATGCCACACCAAAGCTACACTCTGTTAGAGACCTCTCATATTTGGCATTCTCTTTTCCCCTTCCCTAAGAAAAGCAAGTTATTCACATGACCTCTGGGGCTGCTGTACTTGCCACAGAGCTCAGAGAGAACTAAGAAAGACTCAAGAACTTTTTGATGGGACCACAGGATCATCAGTGTACTAAGTTAGTCTCCAACAATAGTCAGGAAGGAGTGATGGGGTGGAAGAGTAGAAAAAGAGTCAGAACCAAAAAGCTCCCAAGAGACAATTCTTCATACATATTATACTCTTGAGCATCAGCAGGACTAAAACTTATTTTCTTTCCCACTTTATAACTTCAGGGACAGTGTCTTGAAGGGAATTAGTCACACAAAAGCCATCACATTTGGCATGCCAAAACAGCTGAGGTTTACTTCACTACAGAAGACAGCACAAGTTATTCAGTTAGATACTTTGGCAAATAAATCACTAGAGGTAGCCAACAACTGGCAAAGTGGTGCTTGCCCCATGGCTACCGAAGTACCAGCATGAAACAAGCCCCGCAAAGGACTTGCTTTTGCAACCCCAATTTAAGATCCCATCAAGCTCAATTTTCATATCCCACCAGAATGGGACAAATAGCTGCAAGGGCTGGCACAGCAATGCTAACTAGCTGCTGTGTAAACAACCTGCCCTGTGCTGTGTTTTTCCAGAAAGAGACATTGCAAGCGTGTCCCATTCTCAGCCCTTCTTCAAAGTTCCCGCAGCAACAAGTCTGTCCCCTCCTAGGCAGGTCACACCACTCCAACCTTTCAAACATATCCCAGCATCACTCCATCTCTGTCCACAACCTATTAAGATAGGGCTCAGCTAAGGTCAGAGCCTGCAGCAACTCACCTACTACTACTAGGCTTCTTTTGCCTCTTACTGAGCTCCTTCCCAAATCCAGTAACCATCAGGTCAAGCAAAAGGGTTTGCAGCTCCTGGCCTGTACAGGAACAGTCAGCCTGATCTAGCAACCATCAGCTACTTACCACAGGACTGCTGCAGCCTGGTAGTAACACAGAACAAGGTAACAGAAGCACTGACAGAAAACAATCACTTTCATTTGCATATCCCTCCATTAATAAAGACAAGCATAGAAGGCCAGTGAAAGCAGATGACATTTTTTAACATCATCTTCTGCTTCTCTGGTGCTTTTCATTACAGATCAAGCAAATCTTGATTATTTCCTTTTCAAAGGTGAGGAAATTGACCCATAGACTAAGTTTATGTTTGACTATCACCGGTGGCGGAAAAAGAGAGAGCACAGAAGTCTTCAGTTTCAAAGCACAAATCAATCCACTAAATCCGCAGCTGCTGAAGTAATGCCTTTAGTTCTTCAAGATGCAAAACCTCTTATTTAAAATGTAACCGCACAGCCTTTCCTTTGTAGTAGTTGACAGAAAAGCATTATCTGGATTTACCAACTAAGCAGAGTATCTGTTAACAGAGGAAGTAAACCATTTCCTCTGGAGATGCCAGAAAGCATCCATGAGCTACTCCCACATTCCAAGATTTTCTAACAAAGCCTTCCTCATCCACTATTACTGGATTTTACAAGGGCACTTTCAGTCCACATCCACCTTCAGACACCAACCTTCCCCAAAATCTTCACCAGTTCTCCATAAAAAACATGCTGAAGAGGATTCCCTGCAGCTGGCCCTCTTCCCTCCCACATATCTCAGGAATGGCCACCTGTATAATGAACAGGAGACTTACAGGACCTGGTAAACACAGAGGAAATACTAAAAGCGATCCTTTTTAAACCTGCTGGAACTAGTCTTTAGTAACACAGAAAATGCAACTTTCATTCATCAACTGACTACTAATTCTACATTCATCTACTATTCATACTACATTCATCTACTACTACTAAACACAGGAGTCCACAGATAACGATCAAATTTAATTCTGCATGTTGATTAACCGTTAATTGTAGTGTCTGATGTTGATTACACAGGCTGGAATTGAAGAAACCTAAATGGTACAACTAGATTTCTAGGCATGTTCTGGATGTTGTTGTCTCTACCACAGCACCGTGGTATGACATTAGAACATGCACTGTAATCACTCCTAAACAGAAGTTCTAAAACAGAAATAAACACATGCAAGACATCCTCTTCAATCCAAATCATAGATAATTATATTCCATACATCACAAATCCTTCCAATGTAAGATGACATACATTTGCATTAAAGGTAACAGATGATGTCTGTAAGACAACTCCAAGCATGGCTGGGCATGGAAGAGCAATGGATTTTCTATAAAGGGCACATAACCATATGAAGATGACCCACCATATTCCTTAGATATTAGTAATTATGCATTCCAACTCCAAAGCAAGAGCAATCAAACCAAGGAAGAAGAAAGGTACAGCAAGCTGTACATTTTCCTATAGCAACAGTGCTGCTGCACATTAACAGACTGTCTTTCACTTTTTGTCCTTGGTCACACACTGCTTCAAGTACATGCTTCCTTCATACCTGTGGAGTATATTATAGGACAGTGGCACTTAATCATGGATGGACAGTTAAACATGCTGAAGATTAAGTCTGCAAATAAATGGAGACCGGAAGGAGCCCAGGTAAAGATATCCATTGTGCTCATGTGCCTCGCTAACATAAGATACCATCACTCCATTGGGATCATGAAAGCTTCGTCTGTAGGATCCTGCCTCACTAAGTTCAACAACAAGACTATACTTGGGCACAAGCTTTGTCACGGTTTCCTGGCTCAGCAACTAAAAAAAAAAAAAAGAAAAAAAAGAAAATTAACAACAAAAGATTTGGTTCTCTACAATTAGATCTCAGACACTTAGACAGTCAAAGATCATTCCAAACTTCTTGGAAGAAGCAGCTAAGAACATAAGCACACATTTTAAGTAGACACTATTACACAGGCTTAACACATATAACATCTCAAAAGCCAACATTAAAGAAAAAAAAAAAAAAGAGAGACCAGCAGATGTGTACTCCACTCCAGCACTAGGCTGAAAGGATATGCATGCAGGAGACATCAGTTTGATCTGGTGCAGCTGATGCCAAGCTGCAGACATCACAATCTGATCCCCATAGCATCAGTTTGTTAAGGCTTCAGCACTGTACCAGGAGAGACAACAGGTTTTACAGGGACAGCATAGATTTTTTAGCTGGAATAGCACTTCCATCCTAAAACACTGCTTGTTGATTATTGTATTTTTTTTCAGAATAGAAATATTTTCAAGTCTTTCTATTGTTTGAAAAGCACCATGCTGTTTCTTTAGCATCAGATATCCCTTACAAAATACATTATTCTTGCTCATCCTAAAGGGAGGTGTGACATAACAACAGGCACATTAAGTCAGAATAAAGTGTCACCTAGCAACATACATAACACACACAGTGTCTCCTAGGATGCCTAGGGTAGTCATAACAGGTCAGACTTCTCAAATGCTCTCGAGACACCTGGCAATAAGTAGTTTAGGCACTTCAGGTACAAAGGTGAAGTCTTCACATATCCAAATATAGATGCTGTGTTGCTGCATTGCTAGGGCAGAGATAGGATCTTTTTCTTTCCTGAGATCAAGATGGAAGGCAACTTAAGATATGCGTACCTCCTACTCAGAGAAGCAAATGTTAGTTTCACTACCTATGAATATATAAGGACTGTTCTACCTGGGGACAACCACAACAGTTTTAACCACAGCACTAAAAAAATTTGAAAAATCTTCTTGTGAAGAGGAGGAAACAGGACAAAAAAATATTTATCACTTCCATTCCTAGACTAAAGGTGATTTTTTAAAAATTCTTTTAAATTTTTTTTTTTTACCTTAAATATCATCCGTTTAATCCATGGTTTTTCAGACAAGAAATCCAACAAAGAAAATCCAGGATTGGGCCGGACAGCTGCCATAGCTACCCAATATCCTCCAGAGCTGCTTAACCTGATATTATCTGGAAGACCAGGCATATTCTCAACAAACATATCTGCTCCACCTTTCATCAGCCCAGACACATAATACCTGAAAGTTATAGACAGTAGCATTAGGACATCTTAACTCAAGCAGTCTACGTAATAAATAAAAGTCCCAAAACAAATTCACTTCAAAAAAATTAAAATCATTTTTTCCCCCCATATTTTGGTATAGAGAAATACAGTACAGCCACATTTCTCTCCCCAGAAAAAGTCAGATTACTCCATTACGCTCAAGGAACCCATGATGGAAAAATTATGCAGTCCAGATGTTTACAATGAAAGAAAAAATTATGTATTGCGGCAGGCCACCTTCTTTGTCATTGATAACTAGGCATGAACAGAGTATAGGATTTCTTTTGTCATTCAACCACTTTATTTAAACAATCTCTAAATAAGAGACTAGTAGCAATTTCAGCGAAGTCATACTCACCTCCTGATTCTAGCCATGGTTGTCTCCTGCACCAGGACAAAGTCTTCCTCAGGAGAGAGCTGGACACCATTGGGAAACCTCAGCCCTGCCATTAGGACTTTCACTTCTTTTGTTACTGTGTCATATTCAAGCAGGCTAAAAAGAAAGCATTATATATACTTTTGAGTCAAGGCAAGTATCTGTTCATCTTGGTTTCATTCTCAGGCGTTCTATTTTATCTCATGTGCACTTCACCTAAGTTAAAAAGGCAAAATAGCCAGGAAGCATTACTTTATGAACACAGGAGAAAGCCACTTGAGATTGGCGGCATTCATGAAAGATTTAGGCTGAAAGCAATACTAACACCTTCCCTTTTAAAACAGATGTTCCATCCAAGTCCTCTTGAAGGAAAAAGAGGAATCTCATTTATTTCACTGCAGGTCTCATTAGCAACATCCACACATTCTCTCACTCTCTCCACCAGTGTTTGCACAGGTGGTTTATAAAGAGAAAAAACTTGAAGACCAAGAAAGTGGTGAAGTCTATTCCTACAGCCAAGCTTACAATAAGTTAAATGCCTTGGGGAAGTACTTGCCGTCCATCATCTGTGCCTTCCATAATCAAGAATAAGTAGTCCCGTCTTTGCCATTTGCTACTGGAGTCAGTGAAGAAGATTTTCCTCCCATCCCGGGTCACTGTAAGATCATTCACAAATGACAGCTTCTGACCTTCAATTAGTGTTTTGGCTGACACAAGCATTTTTGTTTCACCTGATTACAAAAGGAAGGAAAAAAAAAAGCCACACACACAAGACAAGCTTTTATATGTCTTGCCTTGCAAATGACTTAAATGCTAACATGAAATTAGCAGGCACTTCACATTTTTTCCATTCATGCCTCTTAAGTAATAAGGTTTTAGATTGTAATGGAACACTCAACACCAAACATGAATGACCAGGAAAAAATACTCTTCAGAAAACCGTAAACAGTAGATGATGTTCCCTATTGATAAGTGCCAGACTTTTCATGTTTCTGAAGTTCATGTGAAACCAAGTGCAAACTCAGGTCCCAACCTTGTAGAAAGCTGCAGGCAAGCCAATCGCTACTCTCTCTTTCCCCATAAATCTGTAGGAACAAAGACTAGTACTTTCTAAACATTAAAACACTAGCAGGTTCACTGAACTGCTCTGCCACATATTACCAAGCAAATTACTAAGGTCTAATCTCTAAAAATTAATCAAAATCTACTGAAGTAATCTTTAGGCACAGGGTTTGGGTTCGTTTGTTTGCTTGCTTGTTTTTGTCATGACTGAGCTAATATGGCAGCTGTCTGCCATCAGAAGGGAAGACCTTGATCATACCCTTCCAAAGCCACAGCCTGTGTCCTTCAGTCACATCTCACCTAGCATTTGGCTAGCGTCCCTCTCCCTACCTGAAGCCAACGCGGCGACGTAAACTGTCAGAAAATCAACCCTACAGAGCTCCTAAAACTGAGATCTGGCTTAGGAACATGCAACAACAGGCATGATGCAACAGTCCCTTTCTCAGCAGGAAAGAGTCACTTCATCTTCAACCACACCAAAATACAACTTTCTTCACTTTCTATAGATTGGGGTTACAGGGGAGTTAAGAGCTCTTCACTACCACACAGTGAGATCAAGGCAGAAACAAAAGAACAGCAAACATGACAAAAAGTTTATGTAAGAGCAGTATTTTTTTCCCCTTTATGAAAGCTGAAACAGCTACACAGAGCTTTATTCATGGATCCTGAGGTACCAATTTTGGCAATCAAAAGCGTATTTCCCCAGAAGATAAGCCACTGGAAACTCTGACCCAAACAGACAGATACAGAGAGGAAGTAATCGCTACGAGAAAATAAATATCAAGTTCTTGCACAGCATATTTCATCCAGACAGCTCCAAAATACTTTGTGAAGAAGGCAGGCATTGTTTTGCCTGCAATGTCTGGCAAAACTGCAAATGAAGCCCAGATCTGTCAGCAAGAGAACTTCTGAGCAGAAAAGTCATACCTGTACCAGGATTAACTTCATAGAGTCCATGATAAGCATCTGCCACAAAAAGGGTGTTATTTGGCCCCACTCTGATGCCAAGTGGTCTTCCACACATTGGCTCATCTTCACGGGTTCCTTAGGAAACAATTTTAAAATGGTTTTCCAAATAGAAATAAATACAAGGCATTCAAGCTACCTACAAAGGCCAAACAGTAGCTTAACAAAACTCTACAGTCAGCACCACACACATTCATTAAAGAAATGATTCTTACTTTCCTAGTTGTGAGTGAAACTGATATCCCCATGTTTTCACCAGTCTAGAGATAATCATATAATTTGCCAGGCTGGTAACTAGCTAACAGCTGCCCCAAGTAGGGCTGAATGTCAGAAAATTGAATTTAACTAAATATTACTATTCACAAAGAATCAGTTTTACTGAGTTTTTTTCTTTTCTTTTTTTAAATTAAAAAGAAAATACACAACATTTTGGAACTTTCTTTTTTTGGAAAGGTCCAATGCTGTCATGGAACAGCTGGTTTCTCAAGACACAGACACTGAAGACTTCTACATGAGGAGGAAGGGGAATACTGCAAATCAGAAATACTTATCTTCTTGAGTCCTGAAGAACTAAGAACTTCAGAACATTTGTAGTTTGAAAGATTAGCAAGACAAACTTCTGGAGAAGGTACTTAGCTACAGCCTTTCCACTTCCCTCCCCAACTCAAGAAGGACAAGATGGAAGTATAGGTTCCCCATATCCTCTTTGGCCCCAAAGAAATAGGGCAGCATAATCTTCCCACTTCTCCCAAGCTGTACAGGTCCAATGGAAATGAGCAGTAGAAAGGTGATTCTTTATATCCACCCCAACTCACATTCACACCTAAGCAGTAGCTAGAACTCCAGCTTCCTATCAGCTGGCAGCAGACATCTTTGGCTGTCAGCGCCAAGGCTGTCCTACCTGTTAGGCAGCCAAGATAGAGTGCTTCCAAATCAGTCCAGAGCCTAATCATGTGAACACCCACATGAAATTACATATCTAAATTAATGAACGTGTCAAAGTGAGCTACATAAACACAGTAACAGCTCCTGACCATGATTTCTGTCGAATTGGCAACCAGCACAGGGCTGCAGAACCTCATGTAAATTTCTACATCATTACCACAAAGAAAACCACAGACAGTCCCAACAAACACCAGCCAGGCTTCTCAGGCTGCCCAGGCAGTACTGAGATGGCGATTACGTTTCCCCATAGAAACTGTTCTGTTAATAAACATTCCAGAAATCTCAATAAATGAAGCAAGTAAGTGGTTCAGAAGAGGTGTGGAATTCAACAAGAAATAGATGCAATTTAGCAGTGCGAAAACAGAAATATCGTGACCAATGGAAGATCTCTGTGCAGCCTCCAGAGCCCCCCGCTGTACTTAGAAACAGAGGAAGGGAAATTTGTACAATAAAATGCAAGGCAAAATTCTGTAAATGGGGAAGGTGATATTTATTTTCAAAAAATCTCTAAATAAGTTGATCATTCACACACACACATTATCTCAGAATTCATTCACTCACACTTGTTTAGGAGTCCTCAGTTTTTACGGGGTGGCCCTTCACCTCAGTCTTGCTGACCTCAGCTTCCATAAATATTAGGCCAGGCTGCTGCCCATTTTTTTCCTGTTTAGGATACGTGCTTTTTCTAGACAGACTAACAGGAAAAGGAATGTTATTTGTGGTGCACTTCAACCTCGTCTTCCTCTCAGTGTTAAGACGCAGGATCCGACAAGTCATCCCTGCTGCAACCTTACAAGAGTGCATACCTTGTAGTCACGACATAAGAAAAACACGCATTCCTAAATTTTACTGCTGGGAACAGTGTGCTTTGTTACCAAGAACACCCGTTCCCATTCTTTTGACCCTTTGTTCTGCTGTTCCTTCCAGTGCTTACATACATATTTCCACTCATACTCCATTCATACAAATATATTAATATTTGTTACAAATATCTACAGAGGAAGATCTGCACTTGCATGAGCAATACAGACAGAACACCAGTTTAATCAACACAAGCCCTGACCCAGACATTTTCAAGTACACTATGTTTAAGGGCTGTCACTCACCACAAGGACCATGGCCAATTCTGGCTATTGTTTGTATTTCCCCATCTTCAATTTTTATGATCTTCCCATCAGCTGTCCCAGTAAATAGCACATCTGCAAAAACAACTGGTGTGATTAGCTTGATCACAAAACTGTAGTGGCAAACATCCTTCTACATGATCCTTGTACCAGCATGAAGTAGAATCTACATTGAAGATGTAATAAAGTAACAGTCTTCTTCAGTCATAGCAAAAGAACAAAGAGGGCAGGGGAAAGATGAAGACAAATAAGAGTATTTGGTTATATTTCTTCCAACTCAAAAAGAAGAATTTAAGCCTTAGGAGCTATGAATATGGGATATGAAGCTTTCCAGCCCTAAGTGGTCCAAATCCTTGGTTAAAGGTGGACTGTTGGATTAGTAAGAGTCTATTGCTTGGACTTTTCCATCTCCAATTTAACAGAAGTTCTAAGTTTGCTAATTACAATTGTAAAGGGAATAAGACAATTTCAACATTTATTCATACAAAGCTTATTCCCAGTCATATTGATTATTTCACCCATAGGTTAGTTGGTCCTTGCAGGAAGGTTTCCTCAAGGAGTTTCTAACGAGACTGATGAGACTACATAACAGAAAAGAACCAGTGCCTTCAGGTAATCACTTTAGCACATTGTTAACAGAGAGAGGTAGAAAAAGCATAATCTGAAGAAGAAATTTACAGTAGTTTCTTGCTGGGTAAAATATTTTTTTAAAATATTTTATTAATTATTTAGAAGATACAGCAGAAGGAAAATAAATGATATGGCTACTGAGCACCTCTTATACCGAAGGATGTTTCAGTAAGGGCCTTGCTTGCAACACCCACACCCCTTCCTTTTCAATTAAAACAGTCAAAGACTCATGTCAAGAGTAGTTTCTAGCCTTATTCCCCTTCAGGAGGCACAGGGAACATTTCCTATTAGCAGGTGTCATGCCATTACAAGTCTACTCACTTCATTAAGAAACTGCTCAGAGGTGGCTTGGGTTTGTGATTTGGGGAGAACACATGTGCCACAAGAGACAACTACAGGATGGTACCTATAATGCATGCAAGAACACTAAAATGTAAATATGCTATTTAAGAATTTGAGATTTTTTTCCATCATATAAGCAAAACTTAACACCACAAAACTCAGCTCCCTTAGAGGCAATGAGCATTACAAGAATAGGTAGTACCTTGTAAATATTAATTCCCAGTTAAGAGCTAGCCAAATGAAAAATATGACCACTTCCTCCAAACATTAAGTGTCCCCTGACTACAGTGCTGATGCCTCCAGTCCTGGAATACAGGGATTTTTAATCTGGCAACAAGATTTATACTGGGGAAAGAGGAGAAAAGCAGTATATAGCAGCCACGTTTTGCTGCATAACACAATTTATTTTTTTTAAACCTGCATATTCAAAATAACTTTGAGTTTGTTACCCAAGAGCTTTATTGCTGAATAAATCCTCAGCAGTGGAGCAACACTTAAAGACCTTTCTTTAAAAGCTTATTTTCTCAGTGCTTACCCCCAATATTGACAATGGACTCTGGTCCGACCAGCTGATTTTCCCATAACCGCTCAGCTTTTCGTAACTTGATATTGGGCTCTAGCACACCAGTCAGGTGGGGAGGTTCCTTCAAACTGCAAAACAGAACACAGCCCTCGTGATCCTTTGCACAAATCTGCAAACACTCCTAAGCAACGTATTGGATGCTTTTTTTTCCCTAGTTTGCCAACTCCTGCAAACCTGACCTATGCTTTACATACAGCATATTTCATGAAAGAAAAAACAGCTGACAAGCTGAAAAACTGATTCTTGTTCATCACAGCTCATAATTTTCTGTTTCTGCTGATCAGAAAAGTTGCAGTTATGTGTTCCTAAGACATACCCGGAAATCTATACAGCTTCAAGTCCAACAACACATTCCCAGTTCACCTATCTTACACAAAGGCAAAGGATTTCTTCATTGCCACAACACAAGAGTAACTGCTTTCTTACTCAGCTGAATGAGTTGTTTGTACCAGAATACCAGTAGACATATGCAAACTCCTAACCAAAAAGGTTTTAAAATTTAAAAGCCTGGCATTTTACAATACACCAAGATCTGACACTGTATAGCATTTTTATCATGGAGAAAAAATAATTTTAATTACTAATTAGCACACAACTAGGGAAAAAAGTATTCCAGTACTTTGAGTACTAGGACACATATGCTTTGATACTGTATTGAGACATATTCTCATTCATTACTTGAATGCATTCCCATAGAGAAAAAACTAACTCAAAGGAGTAAGTTGCGCATAAACTTAAGGGGTATCAAACTGAAATCTCAAAATAACAAAATAAGGTTCAGTCTTGCAAACGCTTACTCACATAAATAGCCAGGTTCAAGCCAACTGGAGCTCCAACCAACTACAGAGATACGGTGAAGGGAAGCAGTAAAATGCCTTCACAGCTTCAACTTAAATACAGGCTCCAAAGCACTGTGCCCCAAAACCAGACTTAACTGTGCTGACAAATTTGAATATGTTTCAGTCTCTTAGGTTCTTAAAAACACACACATAAGCCACCTCAGACTCCATAAGTTAAGGATTTTAAGTTACTACTAAAAGCTGCATACGTGACCAGGGTGGTAAGCTCATTAGGTGTTTGTTCATAAGAGTATGCTAAAGCTGCCTAGGCCAAGTTTTGAAAGAATTTTTCTATTTTTTTTATATGACAATAAACAAATGCCTGGCACCTGTAGAATCTTAAAAACATAAAGTTTGACTCCAAAACTTGCCCAGATTCACAGGATCCAGGACCCATTTGTCACCAACCACACTGCAAGCTCTGCTGTTCATATGGTGAAAATAATGACAATTTCTAGAGCTTCAGTGACTGAGGGGAAAACAGACCACTCAAACTGCAAATTATAAAAGCCATGACAATTGAGAAAAACAGGTTCACAACACAAATAATTGGGAAGGAGAGAAAAATACATACTTTTATCTGTCTGGTTACAGACAGCAAACTTTCCTTTAAGTATGTATTACTGCAGTGGCAAAGTCAACTGAATTATAAGCTCCTGTCCGCATAAGATTTACAGTAGAGTTGTCTTCACACTGCTAAAACAAATTCATTTTCCATCCCTTCTTCCAAGCATTAGAGAGTTTCAGATGAGGATAACAGGCTTCAGGACTCATTTTCTGGGAACTTTGGACAGTTACGTTTGCAAGCAGAAAATCCTCACTGGGATCAACATTATCCAACACAGGCTCATAGAGAAAGAATTTGAATGAAACCAGAGTTGCAGGAATTTCACATGGAGTTTCAGAGATCACATCTGCTTTCTTCTCCCCCTTCTTATTCCTCATTGTTTCCAGTGGCTTACAGGAATAACATCACTATTGGTAAACAAGATTTCTATATGTTCTTTCACTGAAGAGCCTGATTCAGATAGCATATACCTCCTTGAGCTTTTACAAAACATTTGAAAAACATCACACAGAATCATCCTATTGTACACACTGGAACAACTTCTGGCAGTGAAGCTAAGAAGCTAATTATGAATATACAGCAATATAGCCAGTGATTTGGGCAGAAAGAATAGTTCACCCAATCTTGTAAAAAGGACTTAAAGACATGTAAGCATGCAGAATACTGTTACCCTGGTCCAGAATTAGACCAGGACTATGTAATAGAAAAAGCATTATAGACATATCCTGTTGGCATTCAGAATTACTGCTCAGTTCCAACGTATTTCAGGGAATTGGGTTTTGTTAAACCCAACAACAGTAGAAAGCATTTCATTATAATTTGCAACGAGGCAGCTTATGTCTAATAGCCTGTTGGCAAGACTTGGAAGTACTACTCTATCACATTAACAGTTTCTTTCTAACTCTAAAGACATTTACAGTGTTGTTTTTCCTTTTCATTAAGGAATTATCGAGTTGATCATAAGTATTTAGCAGACTGAGCATTTTCACTTACTTGAAAATGTCAGGAGCACTAAACAGCCCAACTCCACCCTGTGCTAGCAGTCAAAGCGTTACACATACAACTTCTACCAACCCGGGTCACATCTTCTCACGTAGCTGATTCACTGTTACGCTACACATTTGATACAGATCTCAATTCTGATGTTTATGAATTCAGATAGAGCAGAAATCACCTAGCTGCACTGCTTTATGAGATCTGCATTTAAATATAACATCACCATACAGTTCTGCCCGTACAAAGCACCAAATCAATCCAGTCAGGTTATCCATTTCAATTTCCATCCTCAGATAAACAGTCTCTCTTTGATAGAACTATAATAGCAGGGGTACAGCTCTGTCCTTAGAGAAAATGCAGCTCTTGTCTCACAGAAGGCAAGAGTGCACATGAGTAATCACAAGCTCCACTGACAGCTTGGATAGCAGAAAATAATTTTACAGATTAATGATCAAAGAAAGTAATTCAGCTCCTTCAGTGATCAGTAGTGACACACAACTGCACAAGACAGCTCAGAAATAGACAGGGTATGCAAAGCAAGTCACAGCAATGGATAATACTGCAATCACTCCCCAATTTCTTAATTCAGTTTACACAGTTGACTCGTTTGCTGAAAAAAAAAGAAAAAACAACCAACAAAACACATACCAGAAGTTACACTTCAATAACATTTATTTCAAAACAAAGCAACAATTTACCTTATAGGCTGAGGGTTTATAGGACAATCCAGTAGAACAGTTACTCCAAGCAGGGGCACAGTTAGAGATGCAGCTAAAGTCAAGAAGGTAACACGGAACACCTTGCTGCTGTAAGTACTGCCAAAACCAGACAAGAAATAGGATTAACATCCTAAGCCGTTTTAAGATACAACAGTCCTTAAAAATTCTTTAACAGCCTATTTCTTTCACAAAAGGTACCAGAAATACTTTTGCCCAACCACTATCCTGAATGACTTTAAGATCCATTTTGAACTCGTTAGGATAAGAGAAAAGGGTATTTCTCCAGTCTCAGCATATTGGCATCATATGAGACAGAGTATTCTCATGTACCGGTTTCATGCATGCTACAAGTTACAGCTGACTGAAAAAAAAAGAAACCAAACAAACCGAAGAAATGGAGGGCAGGTGATGTTGTTTGGTTGGGGTTTTTTTAACTCGATCTTCAGTTTTGGCAATCCTTTCCATCCAGCACAAATTTTGGATGAAAAGTTCAATTAAAACAATAAACATTAGAGGAAGTTAAATGAATGCTTAACTTAGTGAACATTGGTTTGAAACTCAAGCCCAAGCACACAGAAGAAATTACTATCTTCTAGTTACCCACTAAAACACACAACAAAAAAGTAAAAACTGTTCTTCCACAAGAGCAAAACAGGTTTTGCTCTCAACAAGTTTAGAGGCATCAATCAGACACTGAGCCACACTCAGCAAATCCTAGCCTTGAACTGGAAAAGCAGCTCCTACAGTTCCAGCTACTCTGAACCATTCACTGACACAGCCAGCTAGTCTCCTTGCAGTATCTATTTAATAAAGGCAAACAGTGCTTGATGGTTTGGCCTTAATCCTTGGACTGTTTCCACTGTTTTGTCCTTCATTAGCCAGTCATCCAGACAGTAGGAAATGCAAACTACTCACAAATATCACAACTGGAGAGGTAGTGATATGTACTTGCAGTACTGATACCACCATCAAGGTGCTCTTTGGGATTATCAGCTGGAACAATAAGGACAGAACTAGGCCTGGATTTGGTCACTACTTGCATGCACAGTGTACAGAAATTAGAATATTCCTAACCCATTACAGCTCTTTTCCTATTGGCACAACTGCTGTCAGCCCCCCTCTTCTGGCAGCAGATAGTAGGCAGTTAGGATGGAAGCCTGCCCCAGTTTCCTCAGCTCTGCACAGTACCCACAGGCCATCACAAACCACTGCCCAAAATCACCAGGCTGTGCCGATATGGCTGCTACAAGGATGCTGTCAGCCTGCCATGACAAGAACTGCCACTGCTGCTAGTCCACAGACAGTTCAGCCTGCTCCACTAAGAGTTGTCACCACTGCTGCTGTGGGTCAACAAACTCCCCAGCTCCTCCAAGGCACTCACCACCTGAGCCTATCTCCCTTCCAGCAACATGCCCAAGCATTTCCACTCTCAGATATATTGAAAAAAAAGACTTATTCCTTGAGCTCAAGAGCACAGCATTCCCATTGTGAACTTCAGCAGTGTTACAGCACTAAGCCTGTCTCCATTTGAACTGGACCAGGCTGGGAAACTGCTTCAAACAAGCTTTCTTATCTGCACTGATCTCTTCATATTTCCCAAGAGCCAGATTGCCCTTGTAATTAATTAGAAGAATTCAGCACTTCCTGCTCTAACAGTAGATGTCTCAAGGAAGCAACAGCCTCCCACCCCTGGATCTGGAATGGAGAGCGGGTGGTAGAGAAACGAAGCAATCCCCATGTTTACACAAAGACTTCAGCTGTCAGCCTTGTCCTAAAACTGTCCTTCAAAACATGAAGGCGCAATATTATAAGATTAAAAGTACTGTCAACAGATACCTGAGCATCTTTGTGACAGCTGAGAACAGCTCACACAAAAGGAAGCAGATAAAGATGAATGGGAACTCATCTGCCACAGACAACTTAATTAAAGCTCCCGAAAGCATGATTTAAGTAAAGGTCTTATTTCTGATCCTCATTCAAATTCGCAAGGAATTGACAATAAAGGAAAAAGGCAGGAAGAATGAGATGACAAGCAAAGTCACAATTCAAGCCTGCAAACAGCAAGCCCTATTTTAGACACTGCTGAAAACACAAGAATTTTTAAAAAAATCAAAAAACTAAAAAAAAAAAAAAAAGTCAGCCACTCAGAATCCTTATAAAAGTAAACAAACAAAACATACCCAATTTAGAATACTGACAACTCTAAGTTACTGACTGGTCACTGGAAAGAATCACTGAAGTAACGGTTCACCAACACTGACAGGCAAAACAGAAATCCTTAGCTAATCGTGTCTCTGATAATGAATCCTACATGAACCCCAGCCACAAATACCAATAATGCAACTTACCAGGACTCCAGCTATAACAACAGCAATTTAGTTGTCACTAAGAACTAAAAATGGAAGCCATTGCACCAGCTCTTGAAGACAGACAGTAGGCTGCCAAGATGATACTATGGGTCACCATAGCCAGGTGTTCAGGCTGCCTCATCCTCTTGGCAGAAGAACTACTGAGGGGCAGGGGCAGAGAGGAAAGCAAGTGTCATCCAGAGTTTCTGCCACGGCTCCCAGACAGAAAAAGGGCAGCCCCCAGAATTTCTTCCCCTAGTTTCATGCAGGACAGTGTCATGAGAACAGGACCTGTGGATACTCTGGATCATTGCTGGAGCCCTAGAAATTCAACTGATTTGAGCAAAATTACCAGGAGAGGCTGAAGCCAGGAAGAACAGCCTCTCAAGCCGAGATGCTGATGCTCTCTTTCAAATACAGGGGCTACGCATGCAAGACACCACACCCTGAAAGGCAGAGATAAGAATCTGCAAGGTACTCAGATCAGAAGAGACATTATAGGTGCAGCCAAACACCACCACTTTCTTATTGCAGCTACTGCCTTTAGTTACAGTGAAGCTAATTTTTTATAAAACACCTAAACCAAAAGTTGTAAACAGAATCTTCTTTAACTTAGTCACAAATAGACTGCTTATAAGGTTACTCTATCTCAGACACATTTAGACTAGTTTTTAAACTGCAGATTACTCTTTACTGCCAAATATAAACAGACTAACCAGTGTTATACAGGACTTAATCACACCTACAAAAAATCTGTGCAGGCCACAATGGAATAACTGTTATTTCTTGACTAACAAACGATAAACAGTACTTAAACAGATCCGTTGGGGGCGGGGAGGGAAACAGCCACAAATTAAACCTTTTTTTTTTTGTTGTTAAAAGCTCTTCCTGCAGCCCGGCAGAGGTAGGTGTGCAGGCCGTGCCCAAAAACCTGCTCCCTCTCTCAGCCACCTCCAGCAGCAGCACAAGCACTAGGGAGAGAAGCACCTGGCGCGGAGCCGGGGTGCTGGGCGGCCAGGGGCACCCACAGGCTGAGACCCACGGGTGCCCCGGCATCAGCCTGTGCCGTCAACCAAGAGAGGGGAACCGAGGCCTCGGCCCCCGCGCCCGCGGTGGCCTGCGCAGCCCGGGACACTCGGCCAGCCCCTTCCACCCCTCCTCGCCCAGGGCGGCCTCTCCCAGGACATTCTGGGTCACACCAGGGCCTCCCTCACCCGGGCCAGGCTAGGCCGGTGGAGCCTCCCCGCTCCCCGTCAGACGTCCCTCAGGCCGGGCCCTCTACCCCACCAACCACGAACCCTCCTCCTCGGCTCCCCGGCCAGACTGGGCCCTTCCCTCGGGTCAAGCCGAATACCCTCTCGCACCGGCCGGGCCTGTGCTGGGCCCTCGGCACCGCCCCCCCCCGCCCCCCCGTCACACCAGCCACCGCAGCCCGGCCCTCCTCTTCCCTCAGGCTAGGCTTGCCCCACCCCCACGGTCACGGCAGGTCCTTCTGCCCTCCCCATCGAGGGCACCGCGCCGGGCCCTACCTGCCCTCCTTGGCCTCCGGCGCCGGGCTGTCCTCGGTGATGACCTGCGGACGGAACGGCCGACGCTGCCGCAAGCCCTCCGCCTCATTCATGCCGCCGTCGCCGCTCACCGGCGCTCCCGCCGCCCGGCCCCGCCCGCTCCCGCCCCCGTGGCCCCGCCCCCGCTCTCCTCTCAGGCGGGAAGCGTCCCCGCGCCGCGGGGGGCCTGAGGTGATGAGCCGCTGGGTCCATCCCCGCCGGCGGGCAGTACGGGCTCATAGCTACCCTGGCGCCACAGGGACCTCAGCGGGCTCCGCCCCTGCCTCCCAAGCGGCCTGGGGCTCCCGTGGGCAGGGCCGGTGCTGCGGCCGTCCCTTCCCCGGGCGCGGCCTGGGCACGATGAGCCTGAGCCCGAGCCCGAGCCCGAGCCCAAGGGCCCGCAAGATGGCGCCAGGAAACCGCGAGGGAGGGGGTGATCTTTCCCCAGAGAGAGGGGAAATGGTCTCCGGTGGGACGAGAAGGCAAATCCGTCGCTGGTTCCCGGCGCCGGTTAGCGGGGTGGGAGTGGGCAGAGCTGCCGGGCCTCTCTCTCTGTCTGCCTACCCCCTCAATAACTTGTGCGCCCACGGGCTGACTTAACCCAGCTGCGAGGGGTGAAACCTGCGCCCCCGTCGTTGTCTGGCGGCCGGGTCTCAGAACAAGCACCTTTGCTCCTCTCTTGGTCTTTTGTGTAACACAATGTCCTGAGATGTTTCTGGCTTCTTTGGCCTTGCTCAGGGGCAGCAGCGTTACAGGAAAGACGCTGGGTACCAGTGCCAAGATCAGACCCACGACTTTGTTAACACTGCAAAAAATAGCGTTTAGCAAGTGCAGCTCAACAGACAAGGGCTGGAACAGGGGACCGCCCAAGCTGTGCACTGCCAAGGAATGGGAAAGGTTATTTGGCATCATGCTTAGTAATAAGTTGTGGGGGTTTTCCACAGAGAGGCTGTGGCCAGGAAATGGGCATGCGGGGAAGGCCTTTTCTCTCTGTGCGGGTTCAATTCAGGCAACAGGCCCAGCAGCTGCAAGTGCGCTTAGCAGCACTTTTCCTTAAAGGCACTCACTTTCTTGAGCAGCCATCTCACCCCAGGACTTTGTGTGTGGTATTCCAGAACCTCTCGTCTCAACTCTGCCATGAGGCTACTGTCATTCCTTGGGGTGCAGAGGGCTGAAGCAGAGAAAAGTAAAATAGCATCCCCAAGGTCCAATAGGCAGAAATTTAATTGAGTCTTCTGCATGCCTGGTGCAGGATGAGCACTAAAAAGCACTCTCCCAGCCTCAACAGACCAAAAACCCAAAGTTTTGTCACTGCAGACACAGGGAGTTCAGGGAGATACACACAAGCTACAGAGGAACAGAAGAGTAAAAAATCTGTTGTGGCAGATCATTCATTACCTATGTTTGCAGGCTGGTCATTTTGCATAGCCATGACAGTTTCCACCCAAAACAGTGGTTACGTCCCCAAATCCTTCTATCCAGAACAACACAGGGCTAGACTTACTGCCATAAAAAACATGCTGCGCCTGTAGACTCAGCCAGAAGACAATTCCCTGTCCAGAACTGTTTTCAAGCTGGAAAAAAAAAATCCATTCCTGCTTAGTTTAAAAACAGAAACTTGATACTGAAATCAGTTTCTGTGGCTTTAACTGGCCACAGAGACAGCCCCTGAATATAATTGTGTTAGGCTGGAAAACAGTCTCCATTTTACCAATAAATTCTCAGTAAATAAATCAGGGCAGCTGCAGTAGTGACACACCAGGTGCGGAGATGGGCACCTGCGTATCTATCTAGCCCTTTTCGTGACTTGTCAGAGACACTTGCCAGAGGGTTGCAAGAGCTACGAGTGGCGTTGGAAGCTTTTCAGAAGCAGTTGCTGGATGTAACAGGAGAAGTGGCTAAGGAGGAAATTCAGTGTCCATCCCTGCATTACAACTATAATATTACCCATGTGGTACGGAGAGGGTGAAACACAATCTTCCTCACTTCTTAACGGCCAAGGTGCCCTGCAGAGGGATGTGTTCCTGGCACTTACAAACTATCCATGGAACCTGGAAACACATTTCTTCTCAACCACTTGGCTCTGGGACAGCTATGCACTCACTTTCTACACAATTTTTTCTCTCATGTTCCCCACACACATCCAGTTTTCACTCCTTTTCTAGTTGTGCATGCTGTGCACCAGACAAGGAGATTAGTAGCTGAGTTGCCTAGGTGGGACATGAAGGGCCACAGGCTCACCGTTTCTGGCAAGCCCCAGGACATAAAGTGGTAGGAACAAATCCTTATACAGAAAGCTGAAAGAGGTATTAGAACAATTGAGTAAACAGAAGAAAGCATTATCAGACTAGCCATGTCATCATATGAAACATCTAGTAGAATACCCAGCATTGCTGAAAAGGCACCACAGTTGCAGTAAAATACAGCTACTTGAACTCAGATATCCAGCTGAAAGAAAAACTGAAGAAGTGTATTCCAGGGCTTCTTTTAAAACAGCAAAAGTATTGCATAAAAACATTTCCCTGTACAGTACCATTAAAATGAGAAACATTAATGTCTGCATCTTGCTTCAGCTAGTATTAAATTTCATCATAGCAAATGGAAACCACCGACAGCTGCTCTACAACAGCCCTAAAAGCAATGAAAGGGAGCTCACCGACTCTGCAAAACTGCAGATTGCTCCTAGCTCTGGGCATCTCAAAATACATTCTGGAGTGGAAGATCCTGTTTCCCTAGAAGGGAACAGAGTTTTTAAAAAAACACCAAGAAAGAACTATGTTGTTTGACTGGTTATTTGAGACCTTCCATATTTCTGGAGGAGAGATATTACAAAGCTGCCTGTTACAAGGAACTCTTCTCCTTGTACTTCTGGTAAGCATCCAATATCTCCTTGACAACACTTGGATCATCAAGTGTGGTGACATCTCCCATGTTGCTTGATTGTTCAGTGACTACTTTCCTCAGCAGCCTTCTCATGATCTTCCCTGATCGGGTTTTAGGAAGACGTTTCACCACCTGCAGAGAAGGGGAAGACACACCTATATTACAACCTGGGTCCTGCTGGAAACCACAAGGAAATTTGGCTGAACTGTCCTAAGCCAGGCACACCATCTCATGGCCACAGCTCCTTTGAGACTCCTGGGAAATACCAGACCATTGAGCACACTAGTTTATGTCCAAGGAAAGGAGTGTCACTAGCATCAATTTCTTGTGCTATAAATTTTATTCTGAAGTGGACTTTGTTCCCCATTTACTCATTGCTGTGTATCTCCAGGCTGGGTGCTGCAGGACACACAGCTCTTTAGAGAATCAGGTCCTGAATAAGCTGTTAACTGTTGAATTAGAAAGCTAGTTACACTTGAAAACTCTGGCACTGATGACAACACACATCTCAACGCATTACCAGAACAGACAGATGTCTTCCTCTTTACAGGCATATAAAGCAGGATACTGCACTCCAGCTACGGGGTCTCCTACTCAAGAGATAACTCCTGTCTGCTGATGTTTTCGCTCTGCCTGATTCTATCTGTCAGCCTACACACCTTCCTTCATAACCAGAAGAATGTGAAATGTCTTGGCTACACTTCCTGCAAAGGACTTAGCAGCAGATTCAAAGGCTTTAGCATAAACCTGAGCCTGGTAAAGAGTTCTCAAGCACTGAACAGAGATGCTAGCAGGTCTCACATTTTGCTAAATGGTCAGGCCAGTAGGCTACAAAACTCCAAAAAACTACAAAACTCCAAAGCATTAACTAACACACAAGGAAAAAGTTGCAGGACTTCTCTGCAGGACTACCCCCAAACACAGGGAAACAGACTGGTTTCCTTGCAAACCTGCAAGTTCTGGAAGCTGCACCAATCCACTGAGGATATCCTGGGCTGTTCCAAGTTGAATGAGCCACCCTTGCCTGCTGCTGTTGTATTCTGTAACCTGTGTGTTGGTCTCCACCTTCCAAGCATGTGGCTAAAGCAGAGCCCCTCAAAGAAGTGGTCTGGTCACTGCCTCCAAACAGAGAGTGGAAAGGATGCAGGCAGGCATCGGGGGGGGGGCCAGCTAAAGGGCAGCTTTGTGCACTCCCCCCCAAACACACAAAGGGAGCTGCTGAAAGGTGAGGAGGCTTGAAACAGAGCCTGGAGTTCATCAATGCTCCCACAGTCAGGCTGAACAGCTGTCAGAGTTATGTAACAGAAACAGCCAGTGCTTTGACATCTGGGGCTGATGCTAATTATCAATGCAAAATAGCTGGGAAGTGTTGCTCTGCCTCTCAGAGACACTGAAGGTTGTGGCATCTACAGTTTGGTGGGGTTTTATCTGATCCATTGCACAGGGCCACAGAGAGCAGTGCTACACTGCTTCAGCAAGGGGTTAGCTGAGGGCAAGAGCTGTATGAAGCTGTAATGCTGCTGCATGGCGAACAGGGACATCAAGCACACCTTGAGGCACAGTGTAGGTTTGGGGTTCCCCTCTGCCAGAGCTCCTGCCAAGCACAGTGCTCTCAACACTCTCTGTGCATCCCATTTAAAAGGTTGTTCAGCACTTGGTTTAAATGGGGCAGCCTCAGAGTAGCTCTAAAACATGCTCTGTAACGGCCCCACTGAGAAGCTGCTCTGCAGGCTGGAGCAGCTGTAATATCCCAGCCACCCTCTGGGTCACCGTTGATCCTCAGGCATGGAGAAGAAGCACATGCAGACCACTGCACCTGCCCTCCCCTACCGAGGGATCCCTCCAGCTAGTTCTGTTTTCCTTCGTTCCTCTCTGGCAGGACAAGAGCAGCACTGCAGGCAGGAAGGTGAGGCTTTGCTCAATGTGACCCTTCTCCTCCTGCTCCTGGTACCACTTACAGTCTCCCACTTACCAGAATGTGGTCAGGCACAGCATATTTTGCTATCTTGGAAGCCACTATGGTTTTGAGCTCTTCTTTGACATGGTCTATATGAGCTGTCTGCTCCTTTAGCACTATGAAAGCAAAGGCACCTGGAAGACAAATGAGCAGAAGCCACATACCTTGTATTAGATCCTGGCTGGCAAGGCCAAGGATGCTCATTCAAATGCCAAGGCAGGTTTCAAGTCATTCCTATGCACAATCTAGGGACTGCCAAGAAAACCATAGATCCTGTTTACAAAAGGGAGTCAGACTCCAGCCCTCAAATGATCGCCCAGCCTTATCTTGGCATCTATGGACCAGACTGATCTCAGCAACAATGACAACTCAACATAAATTACCAGAGTGTCATTAGGATCAAAAGCTGGCCAACACAAATTGGCTATTCCCATTCTGTTCAAAGGACATCCCTGAGCACAATCCTTTTAAAGGAAGCTCTAACACATACATAAATACAATGTGCAAAAACAGTTTAGGGAGTGATACCAGCACCCATCTTAGCAAGGTGCAATTATTTTCATGGCTGTCTTTGCTTCTTGGGACTGCAACACAAGTCAACCTAAGGATAACTGCCCTCCCATTCCCTAGGTACCTCCTAACATGCAACTCAGATTAGAAATTAAGGAAGTGTATGTACATGTCATGTCAAGACACTGCTTTTCACATACCTTCTCCTTTGATCTTGTGTGGATACCCAATCACAGCTGTCTCAGGGACCTCAGGGTGATCAGCCTTCACAAAAAGTGAAACAAAAGTACACAGAGCATAACAACTGCTTCAAGCCTCGCTGAGTTTGCGCCAGTTGCTCTAGGAACAAAACACCTTGCTGTATCTCACCCTCCCCTTGGAAGATCCTGCTGAATGCACAACAGAAAAGCTGGATGCCACCTTCCTACTGCATGGTCAGCTTGTGGCCACTGCCATGGACCCGTCTCTAGGAGTAGCATTTACTCACAAATAAGTACTCTTAGATACACTGCTAAGCCCACTGCACACCAAGGTGAATCTGCACCAGCTGTAAACGTGCTTTCTCTTTCTTTGTCGCTGCTTTTGTGGGTGCAGGACTATGGTCCCAAGTGGTGACTGGCCACGGCCAAATCACAAGCAAAACTAGTCCTGCATTGCTCTGTGCCACAGGGAACTGTTGTCAGCAGAGCTAAAGTGCAGCTGCCAACATCACACTCCACATTTGAGTGGTGTTTATAACTGCCCAAAGCACATCAGAAGGCAGAAAGAATCACGCTTCTTCATCTTCCCAGAAGGGGGGAAGGGTTGTTTTCCCGAATGCGTATTTTTATTATTATGCTACACAACAGTGATTTATTGTCACTCTTCAGAGTTTAATTTAATGTTCTTCTGCAGTAAGACAACAATTCTGGTGTACAGACTAGAAGAAATCACGTATCTGAATCCCACACCAAACCCTGGATTATGCTATCTTAAATTATAATATGAAAGAAAACATCACAGAGCAATCTAAGCATATAAATAATTTGCATATACACATGCATACACATATGTAGAGTGCGAGAGGAAGTGGATCTTATCTCTATGATCAGAAACCCACACAGAGAAAAAAATTACTCACAGAGGAGAAAGTAGGATCCTGTGTGCCATGCGCACACAGCCCAGATTTATCAAATGTTACATTTAAGTGCCATTTGCAGGCAAGACACATAATGTAGAAATAAATATTCAGGTCAAGCTTTGAGGACAAATGCTCTGAGGACTTTTTGTTTTCAATTTCCTGAGCTAATATTTTCTCTCAAAATGACAGCCTAGCTTTGTGGCTGGCATGAATCAAGGTTGCTTCATATTTAACACTGCTGAATTCTCAGGCATACTCAGCTAGTTCAGATGAGCAAGAACAACAGATTTGGGAAGGAGAAGTTAGGTGTTAGCAGAGGGGAAAGAACAAACAGGAGAGACAATCTCTTACGGAGACTCCAACAGCATCCAAAATTACAACCGTGACAAGTACAGCATCACTGAGAGGAAACACAGCTCTGACAGTTCAACCGCAGGTACTGCTCACAGCGTGACTCCTCTCTCACTGGCCCACTCATCATCTCCTTAATATGGGAGCTGTTTCCTTTTGCAGATTTGCTATTCAGTATGTATCAAGCTGTCTATATGCACGGTCAGGGGTTTGAAGGCAAGAGACCCTGCGCTTGTTTAAATTTATAAAGCTTCTCTGAAAGGGCCACACTGGCCCACAGATATGCCCTGTCAAAGGACCTCTACCTGCTTGGAACTTACCATTGCATCTTCTATCTCTGCCGTCCCGAGCCTGTGTCCACTGATGTTAATTACATCATCCATGCGCCCTGTTATCTGGTAATAGCCTTTCTTGGTCCTGTAAGCACCATCACCTGTGAAGTAGTAACCTACAGCGAAGACAGGTGGGTGGTCAGCAGCAGGAAGTGTGCCAGCCTATTGCTTTGGGCTCTGATGCAGAACACACTCTGCTCTAGGATGGCAAGTAGGGTAGGGTGGATCAGTCAGCTTGCAGGGCCTCCTAAGCTTACAGCTGTGTGACCATCTCCCACTTCCCTCTGCCATCCCCAACCTTTGTCTGCTCTGCCTGGGATGTGCTGGCTCCTAGCAGCTCCCAAGCAGCACGAAGACAGTGGAGCTCAGATCTCTGCCAAGATCACCAAAATCACTGTAGGCAATCAGCAGCTGATGTCCCTGTAGTAAAACCAGGCCCAGTAACACAACACAGTGATGCTTTGCCAGCATTTATAAAACCAAGGGGAGCTCTCTGATCTCCCTAGGCTTTACATGCCTACAGCTGCACAGCAACTGTGTGCTCAGGCCTGGTGCATACAGCACCAAGATAAAACCTCTTCAAATGCCATTTGCCATCATGCCGTAGGCTACTGGTCAAACTCAGGTCTACTGCTGGCCACACCTCAGCACTCATGGAAAACTACAACTGTTCAGCTGAAACGGAGCAGTTCTATTACATTTTGTACGTGGGAACACTGCCAATTTTTTTAATCACTTGCACTGGGATGGATGGAAAGACATTTTCCCTCCTGGGTAACAAAGATTCAGATCCCAGATACAGTCCCTGTCCAGCATGAGCACAGCAGAAACATGGCTATCAGGTTAGTGGAACCAAAAAAAAAAAAAAACCCATGATAAGCATGGGGTTTGGAGGCTCTAAAACATTTGATGGAAACTGAAAAAGAACCGGTAGTTCCAGGAAACTCCAGTGTCGCTGAGGACACATCTGGTGACACAATTTGTTTTGACTCTGCATCAAAACTATGTCCACATCTGAATAGTTCCTGTGGCGCTTCTGAGCAGCAGCAGGCAGCTAGTGCTGTGAAATCTGAAGGTGGTTCTTGCCAGGACCGGTTATTGGCCAATTCATGGACTTTCAGTCATGTCTCCTGCCTCTCCAAATCAATTAAACAACTATCAATTAAATAAATATCAAAAAGAGTTCAGTTGCGAACATGTAGCCAGTAATAAGGGACTATGGGCTCATTCAGTTTCTCCTACCAGTTTCCTATTCTTATTTTCCAACCCATTTTGTGCAATTTGCAGGTTTATCTCTCTAATTCTTGTCTGCTTTCTAGCTTTCAAATCCCTTTAAGTTGCTCCCGTGAGTGAAGACAGAGGTCTTGTGAAATTTCCTACAAATAATGTTTCCCTGCCACTTCTAATTACTTGCCAGAAACAACTTGACCATGTTTTAAAAAGGAAGGATGTAACACAGCCTGTGACAGCAGGGGTGAGATTGAGCCATGCAGGAGGTACTTTCCCATCCAGTATGCCTGTTTCCAAGTGAGACACAAACGGCCCCAAAGAAAAGGTATTTGGACTGTAAAATTTGGGCATTAAAATTTTCTACAAATTACATTCCCTTTTGACAGCTAGAAAGGTCAACACTTTCTAAGACCATTAGTGCATGCTTACAACATGTGACATACAACCCCAAGCAACCCAGATCTGGCTGGTACACAAATATCACAAAGTGCTGCTGAAAATATTCAGTGTGCTTATGCTGCAGTGCCTTCCCTTGGCACTTTCCTTACCTGGGTAGGCTTTGAAATAGACATCAACAAATCGCTGGTGATCTCCATAGATTGTTCTTGCCATGCCAGGCCATGGCTGTGCAATGCAGAGTGCACCGGACACATCACTGCCCTCTATAACCTTTCCCTGCAGGTTCAAGCACAGGAAGGATGATCAGGTGATCAACATAGGAATAATAAGGGCTTCTGTGTCATTGATCTGGCAAGAGTCACCCTGTTGCTCACTGCAGACTGCCAGTGGTGGGCCACAGGTGGAGAAAATTAATCCATTCATGGAGCTACTATGCACTGTTTGTATCATGCCTTCCTCACCCCTTGAGGCCAGCAGCACAGCAGATTAGACTAAAAGAAAAGCGAGCCCTGTGCTTCTCCAGAGGGCAGTGCCAGCAAAGATGACAGCCAAGATGTCCTGAGCAGCTGAAGGATGCCTGGGATGAAGCTAGCAGGAAAACACCTGGACCCCTGCCTTCCACTTTCACTTTCACTTTTGTTAACTGCCACATTCCCCTACCAAACTGTATATGGAGGAGAACATGCTTTACTTTTTAACAGAGCACTGAAGCGCAGACGGGGATTGCTCCGCACAGCTTCACAGACCAGCACTAGTTTTCTCACAGACATGCAAAGTTGCAGGGCCTCGCGCCTTGCATTTGCCTTGGAAAATTCCACCAGTCCTGTTGGCTGCTCCAGTCTTGCCATGTCACTGGCTGTTGCATGTACTGCTCCAAATGGTAAGCTCCCTGGTTCTCAGAAACTGCAGGACTTCTGGCTTCTCTAAAAAACCTGAGGCAGCAGTTCTTAATCAGAAATAGTGTAAGATCGTAAAAGTGGTGCTGAAAATGCAAACGTTTGTATAGAGATTTGAAGACAGCTTGCAATGCCCAGTTGGCAATTTGTATCAACATTTGAGATACGCTCAATAAATAAACTGCTTGTATATGTTACCATTTTAATGGAGGAAGAAACATCCTTCCAAATCCTGTTCCTCTGCCATCAGAAAGGTGATTAAGGCAGAAACACACACCAGCTTCTCTTTTGGCACCCAGCACAGCCTCAACTCACATTCTCATCCATCAGCACGGGCACAATCCCAAAGAAAGGTCTCATAGCCATAGCCGGAACGATCTCAGCTTTCTCCTCTGAAGGCCGTGGGGCAATGCAGATACCACCGGTTTCTGGAAGAATAACGAAAAACAAAATATGTGGGGCCCATCCAATGTGGGATGAAAGCAAATGCCAGCCGTTCTTAGTTAAAGAAGAAAACAGCAAAGCCGCCTTGCAAGAAAAAGCCACTGGGAAGGAATTATGCAACACCAAGTAGCACTGCCATTAGAAAGCAGCACAGACTGATAAACCAAGAGCTCTCTGTGAATACGAGAAAGCCTTAAACATAGAAAAATATCTGGCAAGTCAGGATGACGCCACCAAGGTCTGTTCTGTCTACAGGGGACATTGCAGCAGGTAGAGAGTGGAGAGCTGCAGGCAGGTCCCTCCTTGGTGAGCTCGGATCAAGAGCTACTCCTACTCCCTGTTTACACGGTGCCTCATTCAGTGCTGGCTCCAAGAATCACTGCCTTCTGTGTACACCAGTGACAAACCAGAGTGTGGCCAAGCAGCCGCCTCAGGGGGAGAGCAGCTCGCCATGCCCCAGAGCATCAGGATTGCTGACATCCGGCTTAGCTCTTCCATGGCTTGAAGGAGAGCAGCACATGGTTCTACAGCAGCTGGCTTCGCACCAGACAGCCTGCAGACCCTGCAGCAGCAGGCACGAAGTGTGCGTTCAACAGTCCTCCCACAGTCCTGTCTATGGCAAATCAGTCAGGCACAATTAAGACCCCATTGATTCAGTGCACATGCTCTGTTCCCTACATCTGACCCTAAATCAGCTCACAGAAAACCCCATTCCTCCACCTACCAACCAGCAATGAATACAGACAGCTTTAATGTATACTGACACCTTTGCAGGTCTTTCTCACACCAACAGGACTGCCTGGTGGCAGGGGCAGTACTCACCAACCCCATTTCCTACCTCAGAAGTTTACTTTACAGTAAAAGTATAAGCATGTCAGGGGATTTATCTCCTGGTGCTGTTTTTACAGCTGTCTAAGGTTAGCAAGAAAAGCACTTCAGGAGTCTGAATTACTATTATTACAGAGTATGAGATTAACCCACCTCTAGAGGCAGGTTGAGCTTATCTTCTATTCAAAATTGAATCTTTGTTCATCCTTTTTCATTCCTGCTAGGATGAACATTAAATTAGATTCCAGCCTTAATCAGATCTTTTCTATTCTAAAACTAACTCAGGGAAACAAGAGAGAAACAAAACCAAAGGAGCATTAGGCTTTTAAAATACAGCTTTATAAATAAAGGTATGTTCTGCCACTTGGAGAGTGCATTCCTCTACCAGCTTTGCTGAGGTTGTGAAAACTGAAACCAGGGGTTGGAAAGGCTGAATTTGACCTTGAATTTGCATCCAGCTGCCCTGACGTAGCTATGAGGAAGGGTCTCTTTGAGGAACCCTAAGCTTCAGGCCTGCAGAAAATAGTTTCACATGTGGCTTACACATAAAATTAGTTCGCATTTAATTGATGGGCATGCATCCACTTTACATGTTTCTGTTTATTTGGCATGGGTCATCTCAAATTTTTTCAGAAAAAGAAAGCACCCCAAACACTTGCTGTTCTCTGTTTGCACAGACAAAATCTGCATCAGAGCAACAAACCTGATTAAACCGATGGTTGCTCTTCCTAAGCCAGTACTCATTCTGAATACAGCACTGCAAGCTATGTTTCAACATGGGTTTTGCCACATTCTACACATCCTGCAGCCAGCTGTATATAAGGCCATAAAGTCACATTCCATAGGGAGCTGCATGGTGGCAAGGGTGCTTTAAAAATTATTTGCATGATAAAAATCTATTTTAAACTGGTTTGAAAGTACCAAGTTTAGCCACTGACAGGTGAGAGCTAGCAAGGCTTCTGTGCTCTACCCTGCCTTTATGAAGTCTGTCTCTTTAGAGGCAGAGCTGGCAGAAGAAAAGCCATGCTTCCACATTACCTGTGCCCATGCTGTCACCATAGTGCAAATCCACCCAGACTTTAAGAGAGTACAGCAAATTCTGAGCAAGGAGGGTGATGCCTCGAAACAGGCTCCTCTTTGCTGTGCGTAAATCACCTCTGGCAGCATGGTGGAGCATGTACTCTCTGCCAGCATTGTCTTCACCACCACAGATAGATTGGACTGACTACTTCTAGGGAAAATCCATCTCAGAAGCACCAGCCCATTCTAAATCACTGTAAGATGATGCCAACAACAAAAGCTTCCAGGGCATATTCAGAGATGTCTTTCAAAGTCAGCTTTTCTTCACAGCTGTATGCAACAGCTGTACTTTTTTTATAAAACCAATGATAAAAGTAAAAATACCTAGTCTCTGTACTGTACTGTGAAGAACTACACCTGAAACTCAAACACAGCTTTGACTCTATTACTGTCAATCACAGCACAGCAATACCTAATATTTTAACAGCAAGAGCCACAGAAATTTTTCATCTCTCTCATCTGCACATACCACACTATATAAATTGCTTCTTGTAATTGCTATCTCACTCATTTGCTCATCCAAAGACTTTCAAGTGGATTCTTAAATCACCATTTGCTGATCTTTATGCCTAGAAGGCTTTATTAGCTGGCAACACGTTGCTGCTTCAGCGAGCAACATACTGTAGAGGACAATGCATACAACAACACAATTAACAAGCTATATTGAAATTGTCTGAGAGGTAATACTGCAGGACCACAACCAGCATCCATCAAGCTGTTTCTATGATCTCTTTCCACACTCCCTTTACATTCAAATGGCATATATAGTGTTTCCAAGATTACTTTGGCTTCCTCTTTATTGGAAATATCAACCGTGGAGAAAGACTGATTCTAACAAAATCAGTTTCATGAATAATTATCATTATATTCTGCTTACAGAAGCTGGTAACTGTTCACCTGCAAAACTACACCTGGCTCAAGGTAAGACCAAGCACTCTGCACTTAGACTGTCCAGCAAATGTTCTTTTACCTCTCACCTGACAGTTATTGCTCCAAAAACCCAGGAGAAGTACAGTTTAATACAAGATCTAACCCTGTACTTTGGAGGAAATAGAAGACATTGCATGCACCAGTTAACTGAAGACAAACAAACAAAAAAATGTTAGAGCAGAAAAAGATTCTTCTCAACTCTGTCACTGTACAGTAATCAACTGCTTCTCCACAGTGTTTTATTTCAGGGCAGTGACGAGGAAAGAACACAGCACCTAGCCTATCAGCTTTCCTTCTACTCAGCATCTCACAACCCAGATGGTTTAAGAGATCAGTATTTGAAGTAGATAGTAGTTAACATTGCTGCTTTGAATTCTGAGGTTGTTTTATTTCAAATCTGAAAATAAAAAGAGTCTGCAAGTCTGGAACTTGGTCGTGTGCTAGAAGCTAATCCATCACATTGAGATGGGCCACAGGGATCCTGAAGAGAAAGCCTGCTAGCAGGAATAAGGATGAAATCAGGAGCAGCTTGACTGGAAATGGAATGAATATTCTGCCCAATAGCAGCTAGAAATTTAAGAGTAGAGATGGGGTTTTTTCAGCAGAGGCAGAATGCCAGCAGCTGTGCTGCATCCTTTAAGTCCATGGCTCCATGGCAAACTGTAGTTCGCGACTTCAGAAGGACATATTGCAAGCCACCTTTAGCAACTCTTGAATGTTGATGCCCAGAAGACAGGACGGGGTGCTGAGGAAGGAGCCAGGAAGGAGCTGTGGGACTTCTTGAAGCGCAGGGCCCCACCAGGCAGCACAGCCCCAGCCAGAGTGCAGTGCTGTGGTCTCTCTCCACTGCTGGCCAGGGAGGGCAGAAGGCAGGGACTAGCTCTGCTTCAACTGGACCCGAACTATGAGAGCCAGTCACTCTGTCCAGCAGGTTGTAAACAGAAAACAAGCCTTATCTGATGCACACAGCTTGGCCAAGCACGTTGCCAAAACAGAAGCATATTCCTTTCTGAAGCACAAAGGTCCAGGGCCAAAGCAACTACAGCGTACTACTTCACTCCTGGGAGAAGCTGCTCCCAGGCAGGCCTGCTGGGTGACAGCCACTGTCCCCTACCCACCCAATGCACAGCCAGCAAGCCTCCATTCACTCCTTTGCAATCTGCCACAGCAGTTGAACTAGGTCCCTTTGACTACACAGCTTAGTTTCCATCCTCCTCTAACCATTCCCAGGAAGGGAAACAAAGCACGCCTAAGTACAGGTTGTGCCTATATGACGTTATAAACGCCTTTTCATGATAAGACCGTATCAAGGTCAGTACAGTTGGATAAATAATTGAAAATGAGGTTTTCAGTTCAAGCTGCCTACTCCCAGCTTTCCCCAGAAATTCAATCAGTGCCTCCTGTTTCTGGAATCAATAGAGATTTTTCCGTCATTCAAAATATCAAAGCATGTTTACAGGGGAAAAGAAAAAACCCGGCACTGCTATTGCTTTTACATGCTGTTACATTGCTATGATGTGCTGTAACTCCCCAGCGACTTTCACAAGGTGATCAAAATGCCAAGAGGGTTTTTTTCGACAGACTGGTTGGATTGAATTGAAATGTATTAATCTTTCTCTAACCACCAGCAACCTATCCACAGTCAGGGCCCTCCATGCTCCCAAGTATGCCTTTTACCTGTCTGCCACCACGTGTCCACAAGGGTGCAGCGACCTTCTCCCACCACCTGGTAGAACCACTGCCAAGCTTCATTGTTGATGGGCTCTCCCACTACACCAAAATAAGAAAGGAAGCAGCCTGAGACTCAGGGGGTTGCAGGCAGTTCATTCTCCCTTTTCGTGCACAACACGCTGAATGCATGATCTTTAAGCAGAACGGTTACAGCATTTTTGCTGTTATGTGCAAAGGACTGCAGAGCACTCATGTTAACTGAGAACTGACTTTTCCCAGGAAGACCAAAAGGCAAGTAATAAATATCACTGAAAGTAACTAATCGATGCAGGTCATGTATAAGAATCCCTAGAATCCTAAATAATGCAGGCAAATGCTGCTTGGGTCACCGATGCCAGTAAAATTCAAAGTGATATAATTTACCATTGGATAAATCTTTTTAGCAAAGAATGTGATCCTGCAAAAACAAGCTAGGAAACAGGCAATCACACTAAGGTTCAATGGCTCCAACTTCAGTTTGTTTCTCCTTCTGCTGAGAAAGTATCTGAAAAGCCAGACAGGGAGCCTGCTTTATCATCTATTTTTAACCACATCCCATCTGGTCAACCCAGCTTCTCTGGTACCTTCATTTCACCAGCTAGAACCCCCTGTCTTTTTCAGATGAAGATTTCAGGCCCCTTACCTGATCCCAAGGTCTTCAAGGAAGATCTGTCATATTTCTTCACCCACTCTTCTCCATAATTTAGCAGCAAGCGTATAGCCGTAGGTGCTCCATAAAACTGATTAATTTTCAACCTTTGTACCACTTCCCAGTAACGACCTGCAAAATCACAAACAGGCTTTTTATCTGCCTAGCACTGACATACCACTGCAAAGTTTTAGCAGGAAGGTTAACAGCCAAAGCTAAAGCTGCAACTACTGCGAGTACAGAGCAAAACCAATGGCGACTTTTTGTTTTCCAGCCTGAATGCACAGATGTTTCCGAATGTCGCAGACACATGTTACAAAGAAATGGAGCTTACCTCTCCTGAGCAGGCAAGTCACACTGGACAGGTTTCTAAATCTCCTTTGTCGCACTGGAAAGTCTAGCCAAACCTTTGCCCACCACTTCCTCACCTGGGTCAGGGTACATTGGAGTGCTTTCAAACAGGACAGAGGTGGCTCCATTGCAGAGTGGTCCATACACAACATAGCTATGTCCCGTGATCCAGCCAATGTCAGCCACACAGCCAAAAACATCACCTTGCTGGTAGTCAAATACATACTGCAAAGATAAATGTAAGGCCAGCTGACTTTCTGCTGGCTGGCACAAAAGAGCTTAAAGGTAAGGTACTGGACCAGACATCCAAGCGGGAGCAAGAAAGCACACAGGGCAAGCAAAGCCAGGCACGTAGGACACACAGCACGAAGGCCAGCCCAAGGTGAGGAAGCAAGTCAGAGGGACCAGTACCAGGGCTTCCAGGCTCCTGACTGCTTTTGCAAACACACAGGGACCGTGGCTGTACCAGCAGCTGCTCAGATTGCAGCAACAAAGCTACAACCAAAGCCCAGAGTCCCAAGTACCTAAGGTTGCCTACTCCAGGCAGTCCATGTGAGAGCTGACCTTGAACTGCAGGGAAGCTGCAGGCCTCGGAGGCTCAGACTCCTCCCCAGTATCAACAGGTTTCCATGAGAAAGCTGGAGAAACTGATAGGTGCCCATGAAACATTGCGAAATATTCTTAGCTGCTCTATCAGTGTATCTCTTCCCAGATGCTACCCTCTCCCTGCTCATCAAATTCAAGATAAAGATCTTGGAGAACTCATTATCTTGTCTTGGTTATGGAAAATGCTTCCCACTGTAAATCTAACTCCTCTACCGTATGGCGAAGAGGACTTGACTCAAGACAGAATCAGCTTTATGTTTTAAACAAAAGAAAGTGGATCAGACTAGAAGAAAATCCCGTAAGTCTGTTGACAGGAGTGTGCAAAGACCACAGAGGCCACACAGGCCAGCTGATCCCTCTACCTAGGAGAGCCAATTCTCACTTTTGCAAGTGCCTTTCCCTCTCAGGCTCTGAAGTGCCTCTAAAGGGACCGCAGCTGCATACAGTGCCTCCCTGCGTGTCTGCACCAGGACTGCAGGATCTACCTTCTGGACTAAGCAAGAGAGAGATACCTTGGCGATTACGCTGCCACTTAGAAAAGCTGACGTAACAAATACCCTCCATGCAGAGAAGCCTGACACTTGCACATTCAAACCTTCTAAAAATTCAAGTGTGTCAGCCTAAAGAAAGAAAACCTCTGAATTGTGTGTGATTACAAACAAACTGATACTACTAAATCCAGATGGAGATCTTTCACTGCAGTCCTCTCCACATTTTACTGCTACCTTTTCCTATGCAGAGATGAGACCAGAAGCTTCAAGAAGCAGTGCGTTGACTTTTTTTTTCCACGAAAAATGTGTCAGAACATTTAGCCTAGATTACACAGAAAATTAGCAGAAAGGTGCAACCACAGAGCATGAATGTAGTTTTTGAACTTCAGAAAAGTGCTATGCAAAGAGGAGTCCAGGTCCTCTCTGAAATAAAAAAGGTCAGCATTCCCCTGCAAAATACTACAGCAATATCCACATCATCAATGCCAGTAAGATACTTACCAGAATTTCCTCAGTTGCATCACTTTAATGTCTGTACATTCTGGCCTGCAACACTAGTACATTTTAAATGCAGAAGTAGCAGCACTGCAATTTCCTTCCTTTCATAACTCTAGGCTCTGGTTTGCATAGTATTATGTTCCCCAGGAACAAATCCTGAAGAGTAATTACATGTTCTCAGAGGTTTTTCAGTCTGTTTACATCCCACAAGCCAATTGGGCAGTGAACACATAATACAGCACCTGTCATCAGTCCAAGTCACTCTAGCTAGTACTGTCAGAAGTCAGTGAACCTTCTCCAAAGGACGCAGCTGAGCTACCTTGTGCGTGAGAGCAGCGTACAGCAGGTATCCAGCCTGGCTGTGAACAATTCCTTTGGGTTTCCCGGTGCTGCCTGAGGTATACAGCATGAAAAGCATGTCTTCGCTGTCCATACTCTCTGGAGTGCACACGGAAGCTGCCTTGGACATCTCCTAAGGGAAAAAAGATGGTAACGACAGAAAGACTTTGGCTATACAGAGCCATATAATTCACCATTTGTAAGCATGTCAGCTGTGTCCACAGACAAGAACCACCATTGCTGTTGCCCCCTCACAAACGGATGTATCATAGGTTACATGTTCTTACCTAGTGGAAAGGTTCCTGTGGACACGTAGCATCTAGCCTTTCCACCAATACCTCTGCTAGGTGCAGAGGTCAAGGGGAATTGGCCAGACAAAGTAACATTTCAGGAAAAACATGCTAGGTCATAGCTTACATTTCAAATTTTTGCAAGCTGCTGGAGAAAACCGAAGTGCGGCTGCAAACACAAATGACAGCAAGGCTGACTGGGTACTGTTCAGGACCTTCTTTTTCCTTTCAAAACTGCAGCACTACAGTTAAATTGTGTTCATCTCCCTTCCCTGGTCCCAGCAGTGGATGACTGTCCCATCCATTTGATCCTCAAATTCTAATTGCTTCTACCCATGATAAGGAGAGTGCTTTACTCTCCTGCCTCTGTCACTCTCCTCATACTCCACTGTTTGGGCAGGTGGGTGAGATCCTCTCCTCTCCTGACCCCTACAGTCAGAACTGCAGGAGGGGAGGATGCAATGTCCTGCTAGGTCAGAGCAAACTTTTGGTCTAGGTTGTGTACCTAGCCCAGCAGAGGAAGGGGAAATAATGCGCTTTGAAAGAGATGCTTATGGTCACTGCACATTGTAGCAGCATAGGGTTTGTCTGCCCAGACTAGATTTTTCAGAATGTGGTTGAAGATTTTTCTTATCCATTTACAAACTTGCAATAAACACTGTGTGTTCCAGATGCTCAACATATGGCTGTAAACAAAGCACAGCTGGCTTGCTTCTCTCAAGCTCTGTACTGTTCTAGATGAGTAACAATTCCTGCAAGGGTTATTAGGTGGCTCTGAAAGAATTTCTAGGTACTACCTTTTTTTACAAGTACACACTGTAAACATTCCGTATTTACAAGTGAACACCACTACCAGCAGGTCCAGATGTTCAAAAGAGTCTGACAAACTCAGCTCTTGCATCACCAAAGCTCCTCAGGTTGTTTGCAGACTAAGGAAAATCCTCAGAAAGTGCTTTGTGGAGTAAGACAACTTCCAAATAAAACCTGCCTTCTCTGTTTAACTTACTGCTAGTAGTTGCTCCTATCTCATGTGACCAGCACAGGGACTCCTGAGTAACTATCTTTACTGCAGATAGGTGATTTCCAGGCATTATTATGATGAGTTGTTTCTGTTTACTGCTGACAAACTGATACAACTACTTCTGCATTAGGCTGCAGTCCCATGTGTACTAGCTAAATACATTAAAACGACTGCTGTTTTCTTCCCCAGGAAGCACAGATTCTAAATATTCCCAAGCCATCACTGTCGTCCCATCATGGGATAACCACGACACTGTCCACAGGCTATACTTCTTGGATTCACCTTATTAAGCCTCTCCAGGAACTTGATTATTTCTGCATTGCCTTTCAACAGTGTTCTGTCTGGGAGTGCACATGACAAACCATAAAAGAGTGTCTGAACACAGCATAACAGCAGCAGCAATAGTATCAGTGCACTCTGGGTCTCAGAGAATACTCATTCCTTAAATTTCAGCACTGTTCACAAGACTACTAAAATGGAGCAGCACACTCGCTGCCCATGCTGAGATGAATCGGATACAGATTGAGCTGCTTCGACTCACAATCTTAGCAGACTAAATACAGGCATTCCATTTGAGGATGAAGATCCAGATGCCATAAGGGGCATCTCCCCTTCATCTGCAGAACTCGGGTCCAAAGGCACAGATGGAGAGAAAAATTATCTGGCCAACACTCAGAGCTAAAAGGAGTTATCCAGAGTGCCAGTGGGCATCTACAGAGCTAGGTGACTGCACGGACATACAGATGCTGTCACTGCAATACAGCTGTATCCATTAGCCCACCAGGGTACTGTGGCAACACAGGAAGAGCAGCACACACTGAAAACCTGCTCCAGAGACACTACAAAGGCCAGTCATCGCTGGCAGGTCTGGTGTGGCTACACTACAGTGCCAAGCTGCAGTGCAATGGCTGCCTCATAGGCTTTTAGCTCAGCATACGTATGCAAGGAAAGTATGGGGATTGCCTGGTCTTCCTTGGCTGCCCATTTCCAGCGTAGCCTACAGCAGATCAAAGACCAAAGCCAAATACCACAGTATGCATGATCTACACATTCAGCAAGACTCTCACGCACATGTTCTGCACAGCCCTGCATCAGGGCCCTCAGAGATGTCTTTGTTATCTGGTTCCTACATTTATTAGTGCACCATATTTCACTCCCGCAGCACAGTAAACATTACATACTTCAAGAAACATCAGGGGAAACAGGCAAGGTTTACCAACACCAACATACCTCCTCAAGGGGAATATCACGGTCACCCATCTGGACTTTGTTATCTGTCCTCTGAGCCACAAAGACATGTTTGATGCTTGGACAGTTCTTCACAGCTTCATCCACAGTCTTCTTCAGCTCTATGATTCGGCCTCCCCTGACTCCCTGGTTGTAGGTGATAACTGCTCTGCATCCAGCTAAAACCAGAAAGAATTAGCAGACATAGCAGCCTGTCTTCCAGGCTGACATTTGCACCCTGCTTTCAATACTTTTGGGGATGATGTGCAGGACAGTATGTGTGACAAATACTCAGAACTTCTATCAATCAAAACCAGTTAGCCTCATTGACGAAAACACTTTAAAAGATTAGCCGTAGCTGGAACCTCCATAGGTTATCTAGTCCATCTTCCCCACCCCAAGACAGTCCACTTCAGCTAAATCATTTCTGACAGCTGTCAGTCCAATCTTCCTAAAACACTCCAACAGTAGCTATTCTACCCTCTCCCAACCAGTCCACTCCAATGCCTATCATGAACATGAGAAAGTCTTTCTCAATGTCTAGCCAAAGTATCGCTCACTGCAATTTAAATGCCTCCATTCCTGCCTAGCAAAGCCAACATACAGAACCGTTTCTTCCCAGTTACCTGCCTTATAGTGAATACTGCTGCTTTAGTCTAACAGCTCATGCACCAGTGCAAGACCTCCTATGACCTCAGACACGCACCTTTGCCCCTCTCTCATCCTCGTTCTGGGTCTGCACTTAAGTGTCCATCGCAAACTGAAGCGAACAGCACCAAACTCAGCAGCCTCTCAGAGGCGTTACCCTGCTCTGAGATACCTGCAGCCTTCTGAAACACACCCGTATCTTGAGGGCAAACCTCCTGGAAGCCACAGCCCACACTGGCAGAGAACTTCAACTGTACCACAGCATGTTATTACAGAGCTGTGGCTGCAGAGAAATGGCTCTTTAGCCCATCACCTCCACCCAAGTGGCCAAAAGTGAGGGATAACTAAAACACATACTTGCTCCCTATAGATCAACTCTACTAACACAGACAGAAAATACCCCATGAAAATTGCTGTAAGACTTATTCCCTCACACTAGCCATAAAGAAACTGATGTGACTGCTAGAAAATAAGCCACTTGCTATTTTGTTCTTCTGCTGGTATTTTTAGCATTACTTTTTACCTAATCATACTACAAGTGCTTTGGGCTAAGAACAGCTCTGTCTGTTGGTACAACGGCTAACAGAGTGGAGGCAGCCTGCCAACTCTTCCAGTGCTGTAAATAAATCACAGTATCACAATCGAGACTGCAGAATTAGCACTGTGCAGGAATATCAAAGAAACACTGAGATTATACTGTGAAAGAACAAATCAGGCCCCATTCTGATCAGGCTCTAGTTTTCCCTCCAGCTTCACTGTTGTCTGGCAGTAACCCAGTGCAGACTGAATGTTAAGCAATTTATAAAGTATTTTAAGGCCAGAGGATACTGCATCTGCCACTAAGGAAAAGGCTCTTCCTAGTACTTTGCAAAGGAGAGTGAACTGGCACACTAGCTGAGAATGAACCTTTTGTCTTTCAGCCAAGAAAACACAGAACTGGGATATGTGCTGCAGCACTGTCCAGAGGGGTTTGTTCCCCAGTCTGCATCTACTTACAGTCCATGATCCTCCCAGCTAAGGACTCCGCGCTGAATCCAGCAAAGACCACAGTGTGAACAGCACCAATCCTGGCACAAGCCAGCATGGCTGCCACAGACAAGGGAGACACGGACATATAGATGGCCACCTTGTCCCCTTTCTGTATCCCATATTTCTTCAGGGTGTTGGCAAGACGGCAAGTCAGATCCAGAAGTTCCCTGCGGCACAGAAGCAACATTGTCATGTGACCGCACAACTTGTTTTATGCAGGGGAGCAAAAAAAGGATGAACTTGAACCGAGCAAGGCATCGCGATCACCTCTGGACCTTGTCATCTCAGCAGTATAGGGCATGCCAACTTTTGCATCTTAAAGAAGGGTGGCTTGGACTGTGGTAAGAGCCAGACTGCTTCTGCCATTGGGGAGATAAGAAAAGGGGGGCAGAGAGCCACATTGGCTGCAGAAGGACAAGCAAGGTCACATTCTCTGGTCCAGAATTCATCCAATGCATTAGAGAAAAATCTCAACATGGGTAAATATTAAAGAGCCAAAACAAAACGGAAGTGCTCAGCTGCAGAGCACGGGGAGTGAAACAAGCCCCAGCCAGGCACTTGTGAGAAAGCAAAATAAAAACTACTTATCTGTGATGGAAAACACCTAAGTGCTTCCAAAGCTGCAGCTTATTTTTCCTGAACAGAAATGCCAGAAGAGCACTGGCTAGGGCATCCTTTCTGAGCAACTCTGTGGTTCGCTTGCTTATTCAGGACTCTGTGACCGTGATGGCAGAAGCTCTCATTGTTTTTTTACGATTAACCCCAGTTTAGCATTTGCTTAATGAGAGTGTGTGAGCAAGCTGATAGACAATAAGGGCAAAGTCTTTATCCCCGGATCTATTTGCTTTGCCTTCTCCTTTGTGCTCTGAAAGGCCGAGATAGGAAGGCCTTGGAGGTCCCTTGGTGGTGCAGCACATGGGGGAACAGACACAAAGGCAAAGAGGAGCTCAAGCCAAGAACTCCAGCAAAGAAATTCATAAATTCCTGAGCATCAGATGTGTCTTCTCGCTCCTGTCGCAGCAACTCAGGCTTCCCCTCCAGTTCAAACAAGGAAGTTAGCAGAAATGCTGTGTCGGGACTCCTTCCCTTGACTCCCTCACTCCTTCATACAGGTTTTGCTACCTAACAGGCATGCAATTAGTACATGCCAGCAGGTTACATATTTCCAGTACTCAACCCAGACACATCTCAGGGTGGAATGAGCACCCTGTAGGGTCACTGCCCTGCAAAACTGGGCAGGACACACCTAACTGAACCGGAAGAAACCATGGCCGTTACCCTCCCCACCTGCTACTGCTGCCAAGCTTGGCATTGCAGTCCCTCCATCATACAAGGTTAGAAGAGCCAAGAGCAATTCTGGCCTCAAGCCCAGCACTGCCCTACCTTCAGCATAGAGGCAATGCCACTGAATGCTGAGGGGCTGGGCACAGGGAAGGATCTGCCTCCAGTCCGCATCGAGGAGGTGTGTTGGTGGCAAGGCACATCTACTGAAAACATACACCAGACACTGAACAGAGCTAGATACTGTCACCCTTGAGCTGGTGAGACAGTGCAAAAGAAGGCATCTTCACCTAGCTTTTGCCTGCACTGAAACATGGGGTACGGAGGAAGGGTAGAGGAAGCAGAGGCTTACAGTGAAAACATCTACCCTGAAAGGGCTCAGCCATTGCCAGTGAAGGACAGAGGGCAGCCACAGGCTCAGAGCAGATGTGCACTGCTTCTGAAAACCACAAGATGACAGAGAAAGGCAAAATCCCAAGCGATGCTCATAGCATTGCTGCCTGCCTGCACTCCGAAGGATTTCAGCACAGCTGCCCAAGCAGACAGTGCAGTACAGGGCACTATGCTCAGCAGAGGCAGGCAGGACAACCACCAGAGACAGACGAAGCCGCGGGGCACACAGAGGGTCCCAGGACGCCCTTCTCCCTGCGCACAAGCGAGGCAGACAACAGGAGGATCTCAGCAGAGCCGCTGCAGGAGAAGGAAATATGTCACAATGAAAGGAAGTGCCCAGCCCCACTGGACAGAGACAGCCAAGAAACTGCAAAGTCAGTTCATGGTGCAACAGTCCACTGATCCTCTGCAAAAACAGATCGTAAGCGCTGAGGGCAAGTAACAGACCGAGCCAGGCAGCAGGACTCCATTCCAGTGGGTAAAGTAACAGGGTGAAGCTGAGAAATAGGGAAACAGCAACCAGTTGGGCCCAGGAGGTGAGGCCATTTACACAGGAGAAAGAACAGTATATATAGTATATGCTTTTAAAGTAAAGCAAGTCAGGGGGATGTTAGGCACACTAATGAACATGGGCAGGGAAGGTAAAAAATTATGACACATGGAGGAGATTCTGGACTTGCTTTCGGAAAACATTGTCTTGCAACTAAAAATGCAGACAAGTCCAACCCATTCATTATACTGAAGGCATGAGGGTAGGTAGCTGAAGAACATGGATATCACATGAATTTACCCATCCCAACCCTACACCTCCAAAATCAGAGGGAAGCACCTCCTTACCCCAATGACATGCCTGCTCACAGTGCAGGTGACACACTGACCGGCTTTAAATGCCATGCACAGGACTCTGTGGAGAGCCTTGTGCCAGCAGGAAACGGGAGCAGGGAGAGGCTGGGTTGCCCTTACTTCCCCGCTCCACATTTGTAACGACCGTCCCATTGCAGAAGTGTTCCTGAGTTTGCTCTGGTGACCTGCTGCCTGCCAATTTCCATCAGCTTTGGAGCAAGCCCTTCACGTAGCTGTTTCATGTCATAACCTGCTGGAAAACTGTCTCCTTCCAGGGACAGAGCAGTCTGTTCCTGTTGTGTCCCTGCAGCCCTCTAACACAGCACTGCCACGGCAAGCAACATGTCACAGGCTTTGCACTGAGTTTGCAAGGTCTCAGGAACACAGCTTGTGAGGCTCATGCTATCTGAGCTCTTCTTGACCTACCTGCTGCTTTGTTCACTTGGTTTAGCTGCAACAGCAATTTTTCTAATTGACCAGGTAACCACAGCTTTTTTTTTTATGCTTCTTTATCTTTTTATGCTATCATCATGGGTTTACAACCCTAGCATAATGAAGTAGCTTAAAGAAATACAGGCCTGGTATGATAAGAGGCCTTGAGAAGCGGAGGCACAGGACACGGCCTGAAGGAGAACAGGTGTGGGACAACAAGATACGGAGCACAGGCTGGCACTGGTGGCCCCACACTGTGAGAATGACCAGTAAATGTGGACCTGATGCTGGACAAAAGCAGGCTCAGGGGTAACCAACAGGACCTCTTTTTTTGTTTTCTGAAATAATTAGATCTTCACTAATACGATTAGCATGTTAAGGGTTTGATTATACTAAGAATAAACTCTTGCCTTGCTCTATGTAAGTTGTGCTTCCTTTTTGCTTGTAAACAAGGCTTTGAACATTAACAATGTTCTCTGCTAGAGACTCATTACCCTTTATGCAGGCATCTCCTCAGCTATCACAGCATCACTTCTAAGTACAAGACCTGCAAGGCTGCCCCCTCAGCAGAGACAGCAGGTCACTGTTCAGGCCAATACTTCTGTTACACAGCACTTTCCTCCCTATCTTTACATCATCTCTGTTCAGAAACTACCAGACCACATTTTTCCCAGATCCCTCCCCAGATACAGTGGTCCCTGTGTTTTCAAAGCCCATCACTCAATGTCTGGAACGTCAATGCCTGTAAAACCTATCACCGATACATGGCATTTCTCTGACATGTTTTAGGGATGCCTGGCAGAAACATTTTTCCAAGAAGTCTGATGCTATCTCTTGCCACAGCAAGACAGCCTGCAGCTTTCTAAACAAATGAAGCCAGTTCTTTTTACATCCAAAAAAATTGCATCAAGACTTTCTTTGGGAAGCAGCCTTTTGCAAAGCATTTCTAGACATTTTCCTAATATATTCAATGCCATATATGAGCTTTGACAGTGCCTGTTCAGGAGGTTCAGCATAAGCCATGTTCTCTACTGTCTCAGCACTAAGGCTGGGTTGAGTATTTCTTGCAGTGACCAGTTTGTTTCCTGGAACCACAGTTTGGATGAGGCTGAAACTATTTAAAAATTCAGGTCAAATGCCTCACTTAAAAAAAAAAAAACCAAACAAACAAAAGTCCCCCAGGACACAACAGGTCTTCACACCCCATCCATTCTCCCTGGATCAATGTTCTGGCCACAAAGATAATGCACAAACCTATTCATCCCTCACTGCAGCTTCTGTGACAAGTGCCTCAGTTTAACCTTTCATTTCCCCCACCTTTTGCTAAATAGAGAAACCATGTGTTTCCTTTTTTCACCAAAAAGAAAACTCAACACTTATTCCATTTTAATGAGAATAACTGAAAAATACAAAGCTCAACATAATGCTTTTTGGTTGTAGGTTCAATCGCTAAGCCGAGGCACAACCGTCCAGCCTTCCTGCAGACATCCTGAACCCAAGGCAAGGAAACCCTCTTGGGATATTTTTCAGGTGAGAAAGCGAAAAATCATAGAGTTGCCTTGGATGGGAAAAGCCAAAAGCCTGGGGAAGATTTACTTGCAACTTGAACTTAGGAATCCAACACTGGAAAGAAGGACAAAGTTTGCTGTCAATGAGAAATGCCTTCTGCATTGCACACCCTGCCAAGTACCCACGTGGCTTCCAGCTACAGACTTCACTTTGATCTCCAATACAATTTCAACCATTTCAGCTCAGGCTGAGGAACCACCATTCGCTGGCTTGTTAAAGGCATCACTGTGATGTGACTACAAAGATGTCCAACCACGTCTCTCCCACCTACCTAGGACCCTATGAAAATCTGTCTAGGACCCTCATTTCTGTCCTCTCAGCTTCTGCTTTCCTCTCCCTACTTTGTACTTGGCATTTTTAACATTTCCTCTGCCAACAACATTTTCTGCACCAAAGTGAGCTCTTCTGTAAATTAAAACCCTTCCATTGAGACCCAGCCTGCAACCCTTTGCAAAAACAGGTTAGCTAACGCGCACTGCTGCCCACTTCTCCACACAGCTCCCTTTGACAATATCCATAGGATTTTGCAGTGCTAGGAAACACTGTCTCACAGGCGGCTAAGTTGTAGAGACTGTGGTAAACAACAGAACACCAGAGAAAATAAATAATGCCATGTCAGACAGGAGGAGGTCTGGCATAACTTTAGCTGCTGTCTTTAACATTCCCTGTTGCTGAGCTTACTGAGGCTGCAACCTAACAGCTCCAGCCACCAATTCTGCCTGCTTATATAAGGCACTTCATAATACAGTGCCCTTTAAAACCCAGGCTCAGCAACGTGTTGGGGAATTCCTCTGTGAGGCTTCAAAGCTCCTAGGCCCTCACAGCTTCCACAGAGCAGGACAAAACACTCCGAGACAGGTTGGACCTTTCTGCCAATAAATTCAGCTGACTGCTTACAGCAGCACACTCCCGTACTCCAGCATACTGCTACTTCTCCACTGCCATATCAATGGTGGTTTAGCCTCCAGAGAGCCAAACCTCTTGATAACAGATTGGTGTGATCTGTCCCCGCTTCGCTGACTGCAGCCACCACATCCCAGGAGGGTTGCGTGCCCTGTGGTCACAAAGCAATAAAAAAAGTCTCCTGCCTTCCCATTTAAAACTGGAGATATTTTGAATTTCTAGCTGATAAAAAGAAAACCCAGAGATGGAAAAAAGCACAAGAGGAGTCAGGGATTTTTTTTTTTCCAAAAGGCTGAGTTGCATCAGCTGGAGAGACAGGACAAAACTCAGCAGTTCGCTGATCATCAGAACTGAACTTGTAAGCCCAGTAACCATCATTCAAGCAAAGCTAAAATGTTTCACTCATGACTTTGTGTATCTTTGCCCATAAGGAAATGTTTGAATTCCTCTCCCAGCACAGAGCACTTGAACTCAGCTGCATGACCACAACTCACTTCACTGACAAGCGTGCATAGAGATGTAGGCTGAGTTATGAAACAGCCTCACCAGCTCTTTGCTCGCTGCAAGCTAGGTAGTTAGTGGGGCAGCAGATGCAAACAGAAGCTCTTATTTCTCCAAAGTATGTGCAAGCTGGGACAGCACTTTCTAATGCAGCTGCATTTTCTTGCCAATACATGGAGGAGGCCTTGCTGAACAAGGCTTTTCCCTTCCTCGGGAAGGTGGAAGCCTGTTCCAGCCCTTTTCTGGCACAGCTGCCTACTTCCTTTGCACACTGTGATGGGAACTCAGCTGTTTTCTTGCCCCTGAGAGCTCCCCAGAGGAGAAGGGAGAGCACCCACACCAGCTGCCACATCTTTCCTTGTGCCACCCAGGGCTTATCTATAACGAGAAGCAGCTCACAGCAGCAAGCTTTGCAAAGTAGATAATGCAACAAACTGGTGTGTGCACTTCTCTCCACATAAGACCTGGACACCTCGCATCTGAGATTCCAGGACATTCCTCAAAGCTAGCCCATAAGGCAATGGCCAAATTAAAGTCTTTAGCTTCCTAGTGCATGACTTTAAGGCTGCTGTACCATTAACAGAGCATCCAGATCCTAAGGAAAGAGACACATCTCCTCTGCCACAGACACCAGAGTTTGGGTCCTTCTGATACCCAGCATCCCTATCATTCCCTCTTTGCGCCGGGGCTGTCCTGCACTGAGGCTGGTGCATAGAGCCCACCCTGCTACAGAAGGCTCTCAAGAGGATTACTCAACTGGCATCACAGCTTCTGGGCCACCTTTTTTTCTGACATGCTTTCCCTCACAAAACTTCTAGCTAAAAGAAGATGCCACTGCAAAAAGTTTTCAACTAAGCTCAGCCTCAAAGGGAGGTCAGTGCCCACACACCCTGGAAAACCTTACTGGCCCATTTAAAACCTTTAAAAATGCAGCCCAAAGATCATAGAAAAGGCAAAACATTTTATTCTCTCCTTGCGTACACACCCATATAATATCACTGTTTCCAGCAAAGCTATTCTTACTTAATGAGATAAGCAGAGAACCAAGTGACCTGTTTTGTCACGTCGTAGGACTAAAGCCTCTTGAGAAACCATGTCACTCAAACGCAGTCACAGCTCACCAAGAGTATCAGGCAGAAACACGAACGTGGCTCTCAAATACAAGCAGAAGTTCAAAAACAGAGGTTGCCAACTTGTCTTTCACTTGGATGTTCTTCCTTCTGGTTGCTACTTACCGTATCTTCGTAAAGCTGCACAAACAGGGATTCAGTTTTCAGATGTGGGTTACCTGTGTTCAAGTCACAGCAATCACAAATCCATAGGCTGAAAATACACTTTCTTCCAAACACATTTTGGCATGGCCACAAAAAAGCCAGTTCTGTTGCTGTTCACAAAGGACTTCTCATATCTCCAGAAATCCCAAGCAGACGGTTTGAGGGCCTGGGGCAGCTCAGCACATTTCAAGTAGCACAGACTAAGGGGAAGGCTGGAGTTGCCTTGAATGGCTGTGCTGACAGGCTGCTCTCCTCAGTTTAATCAGAGCACAATTCCCACCTCTGACCTACCCCCAGTTTCATGGCTGGGGCACGAAGAGAGCGGTAGAAGTACATACACCACCCCAAACTCTGGGAGAAACCTTTGATTCCATCTCCTTTTCTACCACCATGGTGGCAAAAGCAAACCTCAAAAATGTTTAGCCAAGGTACCCAGTTGGTTACAACACATTTATATCATAACATAGCCTACACAGCCTGTCAAATAACAGTACCGAAATTAAAACAAATCCACTTCTTCCACAGCTTTGTATCAGATCTATTGCACGGAGCACTAACCTCTCAAAGCTATTTGTATACCCATTCATCCCTGCTGACCAGCTACCTCACTCCAATGAATAATGTTTTCAGGAGCTTTAATAAATTCTGGAGGTGAACCAGACCACCAGAACCTATTTTAGATTCAAGGAGCTCCAGGAATTCCAACTACCAACAAGCTACAGAAAACATTTAGTAAAAGAGTCGGATGCCAGGACCTCCTATGTCTCCACTGCTTTCTGATCCAGCAGATCAAACATCTAGCTCCGCAAAACAAGTGCTGAGGAACGTACAAGCCTGGGAAGCCTTTAACTCTCACCAGAGAGACAGATTATGTAAAAAGCATTTTTGCAGGCAGGACCATCTCCTAAATGAGGGCAGGGAGAAGTGAAACATGCTTGAAAACTGCCATATTCTAACAAACACTACAATCTATAGCAGCAGTTACACATTGGCCATCACTCAGAGCAGCCTCAAGGTTGCTCTAAACTGCAGTGAGGAAGAGGAACACAGTGAGCTTCAAATCCCCTCCAGCCAGGACTCAGCATCATGCTATCAACCATCAACACAAGATGTTTGCACCAAGACATCTGCTGCTGTGCTGAAACCACAAGGTGCTCACAGAAATTCTTCCATGAATACTTGTAACAAGCAAAAAGAAAATTGGCAGGTGAGAACATAAGCCAGAGAGAAAAACCAAGCCTTTCCACCATAAAAGCCCCCACTTAGAGAGAGGGAATCTACAGGCAGGTCTGATTAACGCCAGAATCAGAAGATGATGCCAGATCTCAATCTTAAGTTTTCAGTATCTGCCACTAACTTACATGCACGGTACCTCTCACCCTGTAACATGTTTATTATACAGGTGTCTAAGATCAGGGAGCCCTCTCCATGAAGAACCCAAGGGAAGAACATAATTTCTCAGTGGGAACAAACACAGTTTTCCAGGAACTATCTCATCATGACACCACAACCTAGCTGTAGTGCTGCGGCTGCATGTCCTATGTGCTGGAGAGTACCTTGGAAGAAAGCAGAGTTTCACAGAGGTCCGATTTCAGAGCAGCAGCTCTTCATCCCACCCCACCACATGGCCAGGCATCATAAAGCATCACGAGAAGGTGCCATACCTGTATGTGACATGCACTGCAGTGCCAGGCTCATCTCTCTCCCAGATTAAAGCCACTGTGTTTGGAGATTTTTCAACGTGTTGATCCAAGCAATTTACTGTAAGAAAACACAGGTTTATACAAAGACTAATCATATGCAAGGTGCTCTGTAAACTTAGCTTCATTATGTGTAGCAGCAAGCTAGCGTAAGATGAAACATCATTTGTTAGCTAGCTACCCACACACTCAGTAACACTTGAAGTGACAGCATTTGTAGCACTGGTAAAGCTGTCCTTTGCCATACCTGTAGCATGCAAATACTACAAATACTATACTTAATTGGTACAGCTGCCTTAGAGATGGCATCCCCACGAGACGCCTCAGCTGATACTAAGCTCAGCTTAGTTCCACTGGCTACATTTAAACCAGCCCAAATCTCTCCCCTGCTCCCAGCTGCACAAAGACAAGACACTCTTTTGATGGTTTTGCTCACCAGAGCAGCATTTCACTACATAAATCTCACAGACTGTCTTCCCCAGCTTGCATTTTTAGCACTGCATCATCTGAATTTTCCAATTAAACCTCATGTGAAACATTTTTATTCCAGGGTATAATGGAAGAGCTGAATCTCAGCTAGCTGACAATATCTAAAACTTTAGGATCTAGGGTAAACTCACAGAGTACAGAGATCTACACATTATCAGACATCTGGGAAAGATGAACATGTCTCAAGCTACACCTCCTAAAACTTGAAGGTATAAAATTAGGTTCTGAACGTGCATCTCTCCCCCCAACAACTAAAGGTAGAGGAAACCTGAACAAATAGATGAGATGTTCAAGAGGACTTAGGGAAAGCACATCCCTCCCTGAAGAAACTTACAGAGAATCTACCCAAGAAACTTGCCTGCATGTTCAGCAGCACTTGCCTGATGGTTAGAGATTAACCTTGCAAAATATTAATTCCAAGTCTAAACTACACTTGCTTACTTCATTATAATCTTCCAAAGGCAGTTAACTTTTATTTCAATAGACAACTATTAAAAACCAGTCAGGCACACTGCTCAGAGAAAACCCTTTTAAAAAAACGCTGAGTTTCAGATCATATTTCCTGGAAATGTTAATTCTGGTGGGGAGGGATTTCATCTTTCCAGATAAATTAAGTGCAATGAAACCTGCCTACTGCTGTCGCAAATTGTGAAACGCAGCCCAGGAGCTGGCTTCTGAGATTCTGTGATCGCAGCTGACTTACACCACCACATGGAGGGTGGGAATGAATCCCTAAACATGCAGAGACAGAAATCCCTCAGAATTCAGCATATTTAATTACAAGAACAACTGTCAATCTCAAAAATATGAAAAGGTGCTCTTCAGCTGTTTAAAGTCTTTTGCTTTTTAATGTAAATTTTTGCAGCAATACTATAAAAATAAAGGAGATAAAGTCATTTCTGAGGTCATCCTAACACAATATGGGAGGACAAAAGCTGTAATGCGGAATGCTTTAAGCAGCTACACACTGGTTTCCTCTGCTGTCCATCCACAGGCAATTGAATCTGCTGCGGCTTGGTCCGCAAACCTTAGCCAACTCCCACCTCCCAAGTTCATTGCAGGAACATCCTCACGTATTGTGCTGCACTACAGTAAATCACATTAACAGGGATTCATTGCCCAAGCAGCATTTCTTACTCATGAGCAGCCATACTGGCCTTCAGAGGGAACTCCTGTTGCAGCAAGCCCCAGCTGAGCCAAGCAAGAGCTGTAGCTGTTTGCACAATATGAACTGGCAAGTGAACCGGTGCCAAATGCTATTATTTCCTTCCTGATGTTAAGCTTACAAGAGCCTTTTGCTCATTTTACAAAACAGAATTTAGTGACCTTCCCTCTACTACTATGCATTAATGGTTTCTCCATACATTTTCTCACTGCCTCAACAACGCCTGGAAATTATTCATTTTGGTAAGACATGCTCCTGAAACCTGGTGCCTTGGAAGTGCAGTGGTTTGTCAGGGTATTTGCTTGGCCAGGAACATAAATGCAATAAACCCAGAAGCACCAAAGCTCCCAGTTCCCCCAGATCCTACCACAAGGTCTCCCCAAACAAAAATCAGCAGATGACTCAGTCGCTTGCAGTCCACCTGTGTTGGGAGACAGGCACACAGGATGCTCTGGATCACGGACCTGAACTGTTGCCATATTTCTGCAACTAGTTCAAATCAGGAGAACAAGGGACAAAACCAGAGCCTCCTAGCAGAAAACTAGCCACTTGGCTGTGGCCGAGTACCCTCTTCATTGTGCTTTAAGAGAAAACCAGCAATAGCAAAACTGTTTAATTCTGTGCATCTGTGTTTCAGTGGTTTATGATTTTTTTTTTACCTATGCAAAGAAAACTAAGCAGCATTTAGTGCCTGCAGAAGAACCAGACCAAAGACATGATTTAAAATCAGGCCCAGATAAAAAAATCAGACACTTGACCCACGTGGGATCCAGAAGGTGGTGCTGATCCCACTCCACAGAGAAACGGATCCCTGAAAGTCGCTGTGGTCAGCCAAGATTTTAATTTCAACAGGAATCAATGAAAACAGAAGTCCGGTTCAAATCCCTCTGATTGCTGGGTGCTGGAAGCACGGCTGTACACACAACACCATCAACTTGGGATGCACTGCTAGGAATCATCTCCTGGGAGGAGATGCTCCACTATGTTCTCTGGAAGACCTGAGGAGGGTTTGCTCTTTTACTGTGAAAAAAAGGTGGCCAGAGATGTTACAGTTCCTGCAGTACTGAGCTGCAGTCTGGTGATACAAGCACTCTCTCAGGAATGGGAAATGAAGCTAAAAAACATACATCCCTGTTAAAAGACTTCACCAGCGAGTTGTATCCTAGACGGGGCTGGGACTTACCCCCACTGAAAGAAGAAGGGACACAGCACAAAAGAGCCTTCAAGGCAGATATGGCCAGGGAGAAGCTCCAAGTTAGTCTGGACTGTCACAGCAAATTTTTCTCTTCCTTCATGTAAGTGGTGAGTTGGAGAAAAATACCGAGCTCCTCATTTAAGAGCGAAAAGAAGCTGCAGCCTAACCATGTAAGAGACTGGGATTCGTACTGTCCCCCACCTTTGGTTCATCTTTGCGTTGGCACTGAAATTCCCACCACGGAACCGAGCATCACCCTGCAGCTGGACACCTGAGTCAAGAGTGGCATGGACAAGGGCAAGGCATCCGTGCCGGCATGGCACCGGGAATGCCGCATCCCAGCCCTACGGCAGGCCTTCACTCAGCTTTGCCCCGCGTGGGACCCAAGGACGACGTCGGGGCTGCGGCAGGGTTTTTGCAGAAGCCGCCGTGGAAGCAGTGCCAGGGCAGGAGGCTTAACCACGTTTATCCCCGGCTTCGGATTTTCTACCCTGCTTCAGATCTTCCACCCGCTTCCCAGCCTTTCGCAATGCCTGGCTGATTTTCTCCAAGCGCCGCCCAACAGAAATCCTCGTTTTTTCCCCCAAAGAGGGGCTCTGGCGCAAACTACCCCGGTGGGAAGCCTCCCCGCCAGCCCGAAGGCGGAAGCAGGTCGCACCGGCGGGCAGGACCGGCGGGGTGGCCCCCAGGGCGCGGGGGATGCGCGGGCCCGGGGACGCCTTACCTGAGACGTTGAGGCGGCCGCCGAGGAACCAGCGGGCCGCGCCGGCGACCGGG
>VZSC01007373.1:220781-244831 GCA_013398225.1 Steatornis caripensis | reverse complement strand
GGCTCCCCCTCCCCACCGCCTCCTGCCCGGGCCGGCGGGGGCCGGGGCTCAGGGCGGGGGTCGGGGAGTGTCCGCCGGAGGAGCGGCGGGCGGTTGCCTCGTAGGGGCGCTGGCGCCGGCAGCGTCATCTGGGTCCGCGTACGGCCTGAGCGGGGGTGCCCCGTCTCCCCGCGCCTTCAAAGGCTCCGCCGAGGAGGGAACGGCCACGCAGGCTGCTGCCCGGTGGCTCCGCCGCCCGGCCGGCCCCCGGTGTCGGGGTGGGGGCTGAGGTGCGAAGGCAGCCTGCGGCCTTGAGCCGGGCGGGCGGGCCGGGGCCTGCGGGGCCAGGTCAGGTGAACGGAGGGCGAGTGCCGGTTCGCTCAGCAGGCCAGGCCGCCCGGAGCGAGGGGACCAGCGTCCTCCCAGGTATCACCAGGTGCCTGTTTAACCCGGTGCTAGAAAGGCAGCCCGATTTATAGTGGCTTTTGGGGAGGGAGCGTTGTCGTTGCGTTATTTTGGGATAACCCTGGTGCTTGGATTTCAGGTGGGAGGCTGAGTTTCTCCTCATTAGCTTTTATGGGGCAGCAGATTTTACTCCTGTGTGTATTGCCATGTTTTCTGCAGCTTTTTAGCATGAAGTGTCTGGCCATTGTGTCTTTATTGCTCGTGGTGCCCAAGTCTGCACTGGTGAATGTGACTGTAGTCGTTAAGCTTTCCCTACGGTGTCCAGTAACCTGGGTCTGACCCACTGAGAACTTTAAAGATGAACAACATGACCTTGAAGCGCATCTCGTATTTATTGAGGAGCCAGTATGCTATGTGAAGCGCTGGAGTGGCACTGCCACTCCATCAGTGTTGCTGAACTACTTGCATGCCAAGTTCAAGACACCCTGTGGTTTTTTTGCGGGTGGGAATTTCAATACCTGTTGGTATCATGTTTCTGAGCAGTCCAAACCAGCTGTGTATTAAAATATTTCTTCTATATTTTTGAATTTCTTTAGGATGGCAAGGAGAAAGTATAGACGATTTGATTGATAGAAGGAAAGGTTTCCTAATTTTACCATTGCATGTGAATTTCTTTATATTCCTCGTACTGTCACTGAAAATGCTACCTTTTAGCAACAAACTGCTCAGTAAGTCACAACAGAGATTTTCAGCCTGAGAACTTTTTCTTCGTGTGAGTGAAATTTAACCTCATGCTGTGTGTGAGATAGGATATGCTAATGCTCCATCAACACTCATGCTTACAGGTGCTATGACGGAAAAGCAGTGTGCATCAGTACTAGTGCACTAGTAGTTATTTACCACATTTCACCGTATCAGCTTCTTTTGAAACTATCTCTAAGTATAAGAGGGGCAGGTTAGAATTATGTATTAATGTTTTGGCTTTTTTTCCTTTTGTGTGCCAGTGATCATCCAGCTCATAACAAGTATTCCCATGCTGATGTATGTGGGGTCAGAAACGTTTGAGATGCAATGCTCATGAATGGTGTATGTGGTATCCACTGTTCTTACTTTTGTGTTCTGTGTGCTTTTGCATGCTTTATGATAATCTCATTCCTTCAGGAGTGGACAAAGTTCATCTTCTCGCACTGGCAAAGAAAAGCACTGGAATTATCATTCCCTTGTATGACAATCTTATCAGGATCAGTCTTGGGGATACCTGCCTAACCATTTTTTCGTGGAATAGTTAGCAAGAGGAAAGTTGGATCCCCATCAGTGCTCTCGATCCTCCAGAAAGGAGTGTCGTCGGTGTTAGGAAATCTATTTCACCAGCTCCCAGGATTGATGCTAATGAAGTGGCACTCATGGCCCACTTGTGGATTTCCTTCCCTTTCCTTCTCAGTCCCAACTCAGTGTTTGGTGGTAAAGGCAAGTATATCTCCACACTGCAACAGGCAGCATGGAGCAGTCCTCTGATGGAAGCAGTTTGTACTCATTGTTTTCCAAAGCAGGAGTGATCAGACAGATCCAGGAAGAACCAAATCCCTCTTTATCTTTAGTGCTGGGATCCCTTCATGCTGTTTCTTGCCTTCTCTTACATGAAGATTGCCATATCACTTTATAGCTTATTAGGTAGCCCACTGTTCTCTTGTGGGTCTTGCTATGGGCTCTGCTCTTCAATTGTGTCCTTGTCAGTTTTCTGCCTTGCTCTTATTTATGTGTGCATTTATGTGCAGGGTCTAGATAAACTCTGCAGGAATGGCTCCCCAGCCTGGGAAGGTCCTAGATTAGATTCATTTGCCAGAGCTCCATAGTGACCTTCCAATAACATTGGTTCACTTTGAAAACAGAGCAGAAGACAGAAAATAGGAACTTATAGAGGAATATGTCTCTATAAAGTCCTAAAGGGCTTTGTAAACTCTTCACTCAGTTTTAAGGCTTCATTGGTAACTTCTCCTTTGAACACGGCAAGGCACAGTACAGTATTTGCTGGAATGATTGTGGAAGCATTTGCTAAAAGGCTTAAGCTCTACTAGTTTACTGCATAAGATACAGAATGGGCACAACTAGTGCTTCCCTCCTCTTGTTCCATCAAAAATAACCAAAAAGTGGTTATTCCTCTGAAACATCCTGAAATCCCCTTAAGTGTCATTGTAGGACACCGTCTGGTTGGAATAAATGTTAAGTTTGCTTTGGGAGAGAGGTATAAGGAAGGCCAGCTATGATACCTCCCTCCTTAGGGCAGAGAAAGACTAGAGAAACTGTTGGGTGTTTACTGAAGCACTAGGAAGAAGAGGTGTGAAGCAAGTGATATGATGTGATTTTTACACCATGTGTCTGAACCCAAATGGAGACACCCTTGCCTGTAAGAGTCTCACCAGCTACAAACTGGGCAATGGCAGTCCTCCATCTCAGGCAGGACCAACTCTTGGTCTTCTCCACAACAGTGCCAACATACAGCCTGTGTATCACACTGAGACCCACAACAGTTACCCCAGAAAATGTGGGAAACAATCTAGCAATAGCAATGTGACTTGTGTCTCAAGTGTTTTTTTCACATGAGCTTTTCCCATTTTTTGGAGACCAGCAGATACACCAATATGTTAGACTTGATGGAGGAAAAAAAAAATTGCCACACTAGCTTTTTTCATCAGGCTCTCAATCCGTTTTAGTCTTACCCAATTCTACACTGTTTTCCATTAACTGCACTACGAAAGAGCTCTTTGCATGGGAAAGGGTCTTTTTTGTAATTGGGAAGGAAGATGCTGACAGTGTGATGGACTGTAGATGTAATCAAATGGGATGTGCTTGGAAACTCTTTCCTTTTGGTGGCAAGCCGTGTCATGTTTAATTTGGTGAACGACATGAAAGGAACAGACTGCAGATCACGGGCTGACTCCAGCTGTATAGGCGCAGTATAGCAGTGTGAATGCTTCTGGGTGCAAATTTCCTCTTCTCTGGAGAAATGGGGCAGCCTAGCCTTAAGAAAGAAATTTAGTGTCAGCTGTGACACATGGAAGTGGATTCCTTGCTCTCCACGTGACAGTAAATGTTAGGAGGCTCACCGTCAGGCTGGAGGCTGTATGTGTAGAAAGCTTTGGTGGCCTACCAATCGGGTATGAAAAGACTGCAAAAGGGATAAGGAGAAGTCGATGGCTGGTGAAAAGGTTTTGATTATAGGATTATAAACCCAGCTGCTCAGGCCAAAACCCCATATTGCTCCAGTCCATTTTCTACGAGTGACCAAGAGATGATGCTTAAGGAAAGGCTAAGAGGACACGTATAACATGCTTGCCCTAGTTATACGCTTCTTGGTGTTGCAGTCTGCAGCTTTTCAGTCTTTTTATATGTTAGCCTGGATAATTTTGTATGGACACAACGTGTGTCACTTCACTGGTGACAGCACTGTGTTGTGAAACCTAGCTGTGCATTCCTGTGTGTTTTCCTGACTTTTAGCCAGTGTAGAGAAACTTTAGTTTTATCCTGGGACATCTTAATTTTTAAGGTCTTTGGTCTGATACCACACCAGAAGGTTTTGGCTGTCCAGAGACATTGTTATTAGTGAGATGGCCCTATTTGTGTGCTTGTTGAGTCTTCTTAAAAGCACCTGGCCTTTCCTGATAGGTCTCTGAATCATTACTTCTCCCCCTGCCTGCCAGTTAGTTTTATTTTCCATTTTCAGTTTTCTGAACATGTCTGGTGCTGAAGTAAGACCCTGATTTTCCAGATCCTGTGCAGAGGGGTAATTTTACTACTACATTTTTTCCATTTAGGTTGGTACTATTCATTTATCTATCTTGTTTGAGTCTTTTTTTTTTTTTTTTTAAGTATGTAGTACTGTTTCTCCCCTTGACTGGGCATTTTTCTGTATACCTTGTTCCCTGGAGCACTGGAGAATGCTATCCTGTTAACAGGTTCCTGGGATACGTGTTACCTACATGTTTTCCCTTGAATCCATACATCCTAGTTCCACACCTTACTTGTGAGAGCTGTTTCATCTGTTTGGTTTTTTGGATCCCATTTAAGTATCACATGCCCCTGAAACTGCTCTTTGGGAGGAAGGGTGTTTCTTCCAAAATTCTGCCATTTTTCCCCTACCCTGCATCAGAAGTTACAGAACTTGCAATTTCATCTAGGCTGTCATTTGTAGCATTGAAAGCCATACAGATCATGCTTGCCAGCTTCTCCCTGGGGTGCTATAGAAATGACTGCTCTGGATTAGACCACCCGATGTGTTACTTATGACTCTGACTAACACCAGATGCCCAGGGGGGAGCTGGATGTTGGAGCTGGTAGGCAGTGCCATTTTCCTGAAGTGCTCTTTCAGTGCTCAGTCACTTTCAGGTCAGTGATTTTTTTGGTCAGAGATTTTTGTCATTGTATTGAGTTGCCCTCTGCTGGCTGGTTTGGTTTTTTTGGCGGGGTGTGGAGGGGCGATTCTTAGTTGTTTTTTCCTCTGAATTTGTCCAGTTCTTTGGACTCAGTGTACATGCTAAACTCCACTGTGCCTTCCAGGAAGGCGCTGCACAACTCCTCTGTGCTTAGCATTTGTTTCAGACATGCCACCTGCTAGAGTTGCCTGCTACTGCTTCCTTAATGCATTGGAAAAATGCGGAACTTGGTTGTGTAGACCTCGATCATACTGTACCTCAACTTGTTCTTCTTAAGAATCTGCCTCTCAGCACATGGTGTGCCACTCTTGCACCTGACTGTCAGGTCATCGTGCTGTCCTTTTGCCTCACAGATTCAGCTGTCTGGCTGCCAGGTATCTTGAGTTGCTTCTGCAGCCTTCCTTTTCGTCTGTCCAGCAGACAGGTATTCCTGGTAGAAGAGGGTGGGATACAGCCATCTGGTGAAGGTGTTTCACCAACAGGATCATTGCTAGTCACTGGAAGACCTATTGCCTCAAGGTGTTTTCCTTTCCCCTCCTTGGTAGAAGCACAGTCTGAAGGGAGGAACATATCTGAAGTACTTCTGTTCCTCCTCCCCAAACCGCAATTTGTGCAGTTCATCCATCCCTAACATGCAAAAGCAATACTCTGCATCTAGAGGACTGTGAGGTTCACATGATCTGTTCAGAGGAGGGTAGGTGTACATGCGGTGCTTGAAGCAGACTATAGCCATCTCACCTCTCTGCTGCCCTGCTGCCTGCTTCCCAGCTTCCAGCCTTTTTAGAGATAGTGAAGTCAGTAGGTAGTTTTGTTGTTTCCCTCTTCTTCTAGCATAACTTTTTAGGGACTAGTAACTTCATAGTCTTCTTCACATATAGCTTAAATTCTTGATACGTGTTCTACTCACTCAAACTAGGGGACAGTTTCATTGTCTTACACTTTTACCTTCATATAGGCATCAGTGCAATGCTCCTTTTGACTGGACACTCCATTAAATTGTGTGGTTTGTTTCTGTCATTTAATGAAGAAGAGAAAGTTGATTGTTGCTTGCTTGCTAAAGTATCTCAGTAAGAGATTAGAAGTCACCTTTGTAGTGACATTGTGTTAGGAGACTTCAAGCTTTGTGGTTTAATTACATCTTGAATTATTTAAACATAATCTAGCTGCTTTAGACTCTTAAAATTGAATAGTTTAGGAGTTATGCAAGTAAGTTCTCAAAAGTAACTCATTTCTTTAAATTTTGTTTTCCTTGGAGAAAAAAAAAATTGGCCTCAGGCAGAGTTACTCCACTGCTTTTACGCAGAAGTGGCTGAATCCTGTGATCTCATGGAAGGCCGAGGGCTTCATGCTGTGGAGGCAAACATGGAGTGCAGCTTGGCTGAAGCTGAAGTCGATCTGAGGTATTACTCCTCCATGGTACTGGCACTTGTGTTTGAGTGACACTACAGTGAACCAATTCAATGAGCTCTAAGCCAAGGAAATAACTTTATTAGGAAGAGGAACAGTTTTTCTGCTGATGCAAGTCACTGAACTGGCCCATGGTGGAATCCTGCATGCAGGAGTTCAGAGCTGGCAGGAGAGATGGGAACTGTTTCTCTTCATTGCAGGTAGGTTTTTAGATTGGCTAACCAGGAACCTGAAGCAGTGGATCCAGGATCAGCATCTGTTTGTAGGCTTTATGGAGGAGGGAGTGTAGGTAATGAAGTGTAACAGTGCTTCCATTGATTTTCAGCTTTCATTCATTAATGTCTAAGCACCCAAAAATGTGATTTTTGGTTTTGTTTTTTTGTCATTTATTTTGTTTTTAGTAAAATTTGCAGTAGCTAAAGCATGCCTTTTTAAAGGTGCCAAGCCTTGGTCAGAAAACAACGAGAGATGCTCAGCCTTGATGTGAAAAGAGTGAGAGATCTAGAATCCACCATCTCGCTTGTTCTACATCCAATCCTTAAGGAAAACTCCCATGAAAAACTAATTTGCAGTTGACGATCAGTTGATGAGCTAGAATGAGAGAACCCTTCGGTTTCTTAAATTTTCATCATAGGGAGATACTTCTACACTACATTCATTTGCTTTTCAGTGTGCCTTTTGGTTAAGATACATGCATTTTAAAGAGTTTAGTTTTCAGGTGGCTAGAGGCATCTTTCAGCCTTTTTTCAGCTCCAGCTTTTTTAGTGACTGTGAGGTGTGGATGCTGGCCTTTTACTGGACTCCTCCACCTACAACTCTTTCCCAGTTGTAGGCAAGGACAGAACTGCTTTCCTGTTTTTCTGCTTCTCTTTGTAGCAATGCTGTGCTCTGTATGCATGACCTGTATGACTTATTCATAGATATCTGAGCATGATTTTGGTTGTATTAAGAAGCACTTTGTGGAGGATGCACTTTTTCTTTCTGCTGTTCTGCATGTCTAGGGAGAGTCAGGAGCAGTTGCTTATCAAGCAGAGATGAGGCTTAAGGAGCTTTGTCCATTGAGCTAATAGGGAAAAACAGAAAATGTAAAAGGTGCAAATGCAAAGGGCTGGTAAGTATTTTTTCACTCTTGTGACAGTTGATGTGGGGGGAATGGCAGGAGGCATTTGTATTCTAGGACTCAGGGCTATTTGGTTGCAAAGGTCTCTGCAGCCTATTTTCAAGTTTGATGGCGACTCAGAAGCTGGTCTTTTTAGGGTGGTTGTCGCTTCTTTTGCGAAACAGATTTTCTTTAACCTTGCTACCTGTGTTTCTGATTGTGATGAAATGTTACATGTTTTTTCCCCCTCCAAACATCCTAGGCTGGACTTGAACCAGTAATTGTTCTGTTGGCGGAGTATTATTAGAAGCATTTGCTGGTAGCCAGCTTACTCTGGCAAGCTGAGCACCATTACCCATTTTGGGTTGAGACCAGTCTGAAAAATTGTTGTGAGCCTTTGCCAGCTCAGGTACAAAGTTTAGTTTTCCATTCCTTTATTACAGCTATGAATAAAATTAAAATTATTTTTACATTCAAATATGACATGAGGTTTAAGGATGCTTTTTTATACAAACAAATTCTGACCATCTGTGTTCTGTAATAGGAAATTCTCAGGGTCCGGTTACCTGGCACTGACAAGTTAAGGATCAAAGTACAAATATAGTTTATTACAATGAAGAACACATTTTTGAGATTTTTATTTTTATTTTCTGAGAATAATGTTCAAGGGATTTTTTCTGTCAAGCACAACGAGCAGGTGTAAAATGTGATAGCTGAATGAGAAGACACATGCCTAAGTCATAGAACTGCTGAACTTAACAGGAAGACTTATAGATAGGAAATGATTATTTGCATGGGCTGGGAGAATGCAAGCAGATACTGACAGTTGTGGATGAGGTGGCATCACTGACACGTGGAAGTGGCTTATATAGAGGCAGCCCAGACCAGCTTGTAAAACTCTTCCATAGTCTTAGTAACACCATTTCTCCTTGGAAACTGATTCACACAGCAGTGCAGAAAGAAATTAAACAGACGGTGCTTGCATATACAAGAGTTTTCGTGTATCTTTCTAGGATGTTCAGGCATAGAGGGAAACAGCTGCAGGCCACAGCCATTATCTGCCTTGATATTATTGTTTTCTTTGTTAATATTATATTTAGATATTAACATCAAAGGAAACAAATTAATGTAGAAATGTCAGTCCTTCAAATAACAATGAAATGGGAGTTTCCAATCTAAAACCAAATTTTACATGTCTGGGGACTTTTGTCTTTGAGGAGAAAAGCTCAGGGAACCATTGAACATGGTTGAGAATGCATGGGGATTTCCCAAGGGTAGAAGAAAAAGTGGGTCAGCCAGGAGGACATCACCTTCGGGCAAGTCACCAGTTGTCTGCAAGCTGAAAAACTGTAAGGCTGCGGATCAGAGAATGAAACCGTGGATTTGCAGGGGGCAGAGGAATGTTGAACATGCTCACCTGAGCATGCTCCAACTAGGGGGGAGAGTTCCTTACACAAAGGGGAAAAATTGTTACAGAAGGGCTGTAGAGAGTTAGTTTAAGTGACTAACAGTTGACGTGATAAAGCATTTTTGTCAGTCCTGGGAAATATCTTCTGTGTAATTACAAACAGAATCTCCACTGTGATCAGCAGTGGGCTTGAAAATTGCAAAAATTTTGTCCTGCTTAGTCTCATTTAGCCTGATATGACATATCAGTGCAGCAAGTGGCAGTTGCCCCACTTAAGCTAATTTTTATTAAATTTCAGAAAGTACTTGGCAACATGAAGTCTATGTGGCAAATCTATAAATACATTATTTTCCCTGGAAAATACCCTGTCTTCCAGTATTTGAACCAAAATACCAAATCTTTGATCAGGAACTTACTGAATAGTTTTATGACATGTTTATTTAATCCTTGATAATTATGGTGACTGCATCTGTCACAAAACTATTTGAATTGGTAAGATGAGGACTGTTTTCCTGGGTATGGACGTTTAAAATGATTGATCTCAGGCTTTTTAATAAACTTGTATACAAGACCATTGAGCAACAGATGTTATCAGTTAGCTGTATGGCTGAGTCAGTTACTCAAGGTAAAATGCTGTTCTCGAAGAACAAGGCCTCCAGGAAGGTGCTGTTGACCACAGCTATGAAAAGTGACTTGGAGTGGCCACGTTTGAAGGAAGATGAGTGACAGGCTCCCCACAAAACCACTCTGCATGGAGGCGACTTGCCTAAGAGGAACGCTTTGCATTACCTAAGGATTAATTAAACAAACTGGTCCAGGATCAGGTGATGAAAGCTTACCTCTGTGTGGTGTTTCTGGTGGTGTTAGATGTCTGATACCATAACTTCTGCTCAGTTACTGCTTTTATTCAGATGTATTGGTTTTGGCTACCGGCAGACTACTCCAGCTTTGCAAGTAGTGATCTATACTGACTTTGCAGGTAGATAAACTTAAGATGCAGTTAAGTGTTTATTGTAAGCAGACCATAATGTTTGCCTGTTAAATTAGTAGAGGTTAAGCTGGTTATGATACTAGAGGGGTTTCCTGGTGTTGATTTAATTTTCTGCTTAGATCAAAAATTGGAGCAACTCTGCCAGGGAGATTGGTGGAAGGTAATAGACTTTCCTCTCAAACTCTCCTGCTTCCCATTTTTTTTAGATTTTCTGATGAGATGTAGTTGGAGAGGATTAGGATCACAGAAACTGCCAGTAGTGCAGGCATGCCTATCTGGTGTGTGTTCCTAATGATTTGTTGTCATAGCTAACTATGCTGATTATCTGTGTAGATAGATGGTTTGGCACAGAAATCACTGGTGTGCCTGACTGCTCAGTACTGTATGTGAATACAGTCTCTGGCAGTATGAAATTATGTGTTTGGGGGTTTTGTTTGTTTTGCTTAGGTCGTATGCTGTTACTTGCAAGTCACTGTGCAGGCAGTAATACATTCAGTTGACAGTGCAAACAGGTAGCCATAATAATGCTGTCAAAGTGCATCTGTTATCATATTTAATATATTTATGTATGTTATGTTCAGTGCAGCCTCATGTTAGCTAAGAATTCAGACCTGTCTTACTTGATTGCAGCTTTTTTGAGCGGTGAGGTTTGTTTGTTTGTTTTGGGGTTTTTTTTGTTTGTTTTTCCCAGTGGTAGCTATATCACTCCTTAATGGTCATAAACCTTTCAAAGGTGAAAAACAGTCCCAGTATCTTGCAACCTCACGCTTAGATGTTGTTTGGTTTTTGTTTTGGTTTTGTGGTTTTTTTTTACAGAAATGAAATTATGTGAATAGCAAATCCAGGGTTTCTAAGGCTGATGCCCTTGCATGCCTATGAGAAGAATATTTCACAGAGGAGACTAAGCTGCAGCTGCTAGGAGTTGAGCCTGCACTCTAAGCAGCGTTTGCTACAGCAGAGGCAGGCAATGGAGGAAGATATGTGTCTTCAAGGAACAATTCAGAACCTTTCGAGCTCGTGCTGTCAGACCTACTGTAACAGTGTATGACTTGTTTTTAATGGCTGTTTCAAGTTCAGCAGGAGGTATGATGTATTCTAGGGCTGAGAGGCTGTTAGTCCAGTCCAGTTAGTCCAATCCAACTGTACTTTTTTAATCAATTTGTTTCCTATAGTGTCATTTGCATTTCTACCCTAAGAATGCTAGTGCATGGTACAACTTACTTATACAAAGATTTAAGGGTTTTTTGGTTTGCTTTAATGTGAGGGATTTCATTTTTGTAATTGGTATTGTGTGTTGGAGGCACATGGCATTTGTAAAACGGTGAGGGATGCTGAGTGCATGCAGTTAATTCTGCCATTAACTGAGCCCTGGTTCTGCTGCTCAGTTGCACTTGGAAACTCCACTGTTTTTCTTTCTTACTTCTAAGCCCTCTCAATCCTGCTTGTTATATTCTCCTCTTACTCCCCACCCCATNGGTGAGGGATGCTGAGTGCATGCAGTTAATTCTGCCATTAACTGAGCCCTGGTTCTGCTGCTCAGTTGCACTTGGAAACTCCACTGTTTTTCTTTCTTACTTCTAAGCCCTCTCAATCCTGCTTGTTATATTCTCCTCTTATTCCCCACCCCATCTGTTTCATTTTGGCTTCATGCCAATAAAGTTCATGTTGGGAACAGCTAAGTTACATTTAAATTCTATTTACAACTTTTGTTGGTTTGTTCCTCCCATGCAAGTATTGGATAGGGAGATGGATCTGATTTCTAGACTGCAGGTTATTGGGGTTACTTTTGTTTTTGCAACTGTCCAGCTTTGTCTCACCTAAAAAGCTGTAGTTTGCATCAGCTTTCTAAAACACCATTGGGATCTGCTCTTAATGTAGATCCTGTGTTCATAGTGGGGAATTTGATCAAGTAAAGGGGGTCATGGGCTATAGCAGTCAAAATAAACTTCACTTATTCTAATTGTTCAAATTCCCAGAGGTGAGGATGTGTCCTGAAATAAAGTGGGATATTGCAGTTCCTCCACAGTGAGATTAAGACACTTAAGATTATGCAGGACCTTTAGTAAGACGGTGAGAGACAGACCTCCATAGCTTTGTTCTGCTCTTAAATAACCACCTTATGTCTGATGAGTTTTCAACTTGATGTTTGTTTGAGTTTGACTGTATATTGAGCACTGCTACCACAGTATATTGAGCCTGAAGTAAGCTAACATAGGAAAGATGTCATATGTATACATTAGCAATTTGTATAGGGAATGCTTCATATTTATGAGTTTTATTTTAGGAGTGCTATGGTCGTGTAAAATTAGGAAATGATTTTTCCAGTGAAGCTGTTTAAAGTGTTGCTTGCATGAAAGAGAACATTGTAAGATAGGTAATTGGGTTGTGTGTTTGAGACTTTCTAATTGATTATTTTTCGGTCTCTGACCTCCTGGAAGGGATAAAAGAGACTTAGATATATACACGACTTCCTCTGAAAGTAACTGATGAAAACACAAGTCTGGCCATACTGAGTCATATCACAGCTTCATCTAGGCCAGTATCCCATCCTAAGCTAACTAAGAGTGGATATCTAGGATAGAGAATAAGATCAGGGAAAGCATATAAAATGACTCAGCAGAATGCTCTTGTCACCTTCAGTGATTTGTGAATTTAAGACTTCCTAAGCTAAAGATGGAATATTTGTATGTAACTGTTTAATGGATTTTTTTAATTATTATTTTTAGTGAATTTGTCACGTCACTTTTTGAATCTATGTAAACTTTTAGGGTCTGCAGTGAAGACTTCTTCAGCTTAACAACTTGCAGGAAGTTACTTTTGCTTGGTCTAGTTTATCTCCTGATGAACACACGTGTCAACAAGGCAAATGTATTTGATGTAACTCTGCCACACTAATTGCAACATCCAGCCTTGCACTGAAATTCTTGCAGCCTTACCTCCTAAGTTTGTTACTGTTGCCTGTACCAGTCATGCTTCTCTGCCCGCTCTTGGTTTTTATGTCTGCTAAATAATTGCTGCCATATTGCATCAGATTTTTGTAAGCTGCCTTAAAAATAAGGAGACCATTTACCCGCAAGTGCTATTGACTGGAACCGTCTTGATGCTAAATAGAAGGAACAGCTAGCAGAGCAGTGTGTCAGAATATATAGTGGGGCTTATTAGCTTGTTTAAGCGTGGTTTTTTTGATGTCTTTTTTTTAAAGGCCAAAACTGAATTTATAAAACTTATGAAGATGGGCTGGAAGCAGGATAGCAGTATGCAAGAGCTGATTTCACAGTTCTTCATGCTGAGGTTGGCCAAGTGACAGGAGTTGGTTCTGTTGTTGACACTTTCTCACAGCTGTTTCTTTCTCACAGCTGCTTTCGTTTCTGCTTCACTTGCTATTTCTAGGAAGCACGTTTTACAGTATCTTAGGATTGCTCAGATCTCTTGTCTGTCTTGATGGGAGAGGGGTACAATGATTTCTTGACATCCTGTACGTTTCCTACAGGAAGAAACAACCTGAAAGTTCTTGTTGTCTCAGTCACTGTCTTCAAAATTATGTATCTTTATGTTCTACAGCCTGTACATTTTAAAGCTGAAAGTGATACAGATACATCAGTGTTAATGTGCTTTGAGTCAGGAGCAGCTTTACTGGAGTTCAAGAGAAATACAATCCTTGTATGTCTCTTCCAGTTCCACTTAACACCACTTAACATGCAGAAATGATGCTGTGTGTTGGGGAAGAGACGGTAGTGCCTTACCTCTCCCCCATTGACTATCCTTTGCCACCTCCTTTCTGTAGGTGCATTAGCAAGTTCAGCTCTAGCAGGGGGCTGGCTGCAGATTTTAATTCTAATCAAACAGTAGTTACACTATATTTTAATAATGTGTAAGTTAAAAGCATCACTTAAATGCGCTTATGCTTTCTGAACAAACGTAACTTCACCCCTTCTTTTGCCTTTTCTTTGTGATGCTTCTGAAGATCTAGGTTAACATGTTATGTCTTGCCATGGGTGTAGGAAATGCTTCAGTGTTACTCTGGTAAATCCTTGGTCCATAGTCCTGAGCATGTTTCTGCAGTGTTAATATTGCCTCAGAAACAAATGTTTGATATGTTAACACTGCTTTGTGCTGCTACTGTGATCTAAACCAGCTTGAAAATAACAAACATGTTACATTTGTACACATGTATTATGATAAAGAAAAATGAAATAGCGCACCAGAGAAAGCAGTTCTACCTTGCGTAGCTTTGAGCGCTCATAAACTTTCGTTCTCTCTCTCTCTCCTCTAAAATTAGTCTTTCACATTACTTCTGCCACTAGTCACTAGACTGAAATCTTACTATGCACATGCATCGCTAATGCGTACATTATGTACCATACTTCTTATGTATTTTGCTTCGAGGTGAAAAATAGTGCGTGGCTGACTTTCTCTGGAAACCTCCTAAACTTCTATTTGACTTTGTTGCTACTACGACCCCATGTCCTGGATCTTTAACTGCCTTTGTATCCCCTGCAATCCATAGCCTGCCTTGTGCTGTACTTGTCTTCATGAAGTGTTGCTAAGAGACCGTCAAGAACAGAGATGGGATACCTGCTTCTGTACCTGTGTGTTAATGTTGGGGTTTTTATATTTTTGTAATGTTGAGGGTTTGGGGCAGTCTGTAATTAAATTACTTTTCTTTAAATAACAGAAGAAAAGCAAGCCTTAGAAGAGATTTTTGCAGGGATTGTCTGTCCTGTTCAGTCTGTGGTGATATGCAAGGAGGCTGGCTGCACAGCATATGCAGAGCTCACTGGTACCTTAGGGATGGTCAGTTCAGATGTTCTGGTGAGCATAAAGGAGCCTGGGAATGGCATTAGACTTGCTCAGTAGAAAGAAGCAGCACAAATGTTGTGCTGCCAAACACAGCATGTACTTTCTCATTGAAGAGCTTTCTGGTTTCTTACTTCAATACCTAGTGACTGAAAGGGCTGCTACCCTATATAGGTACAGGACTCTATGAGAATTTGGAGCATTTTGCAGTACCTTTCTTCTGATTTTCTTTACTATTCAGTTTCTTCTTATTTTCTTCTATAGTTTTGATTGTTCTTTAGCAGATGTTGAACATTTCTCAGCAGCCCTCTTACTGCATTAGTCTGCTGCTCCTTTTTTCCGTGTAGGTATGTTCTCTGTCTAGAATGAAGTCCTCTTTTGTGAAAATCTTTTGAGAAGATCTCTTGGAGATCTTTTGTTCATGTTTTGTTTGATTATCCTCTGTCTAGCACTTTTGGCATACTTCTGTCTGCTGCTTCCTTGTGCACGCTACATGCTGGTCGCTTCCTATCCTTCCTTCTCAGTCTTTTTATTTGCTAGGGAATGAGCTCTTTTCTCTACTTGAGCTCGTAATTCACTGGTGACTTTTTTTCCTTTTTTGGACCTGAAGAAGTATGATGGTTGAATGACCAGCTCTAGTCTTTTTTCTGATTTGGTATTTATGTTGTTAATCTTATTTGAGTCTACAGTCAGAGTGCTACAGTAACGCTCATTTTTAGAAAGGAAAATATTTCATATTTTGGGGAAAGGACGATAGAACTGCCAAGAAAGCTTATTAAAAGATCCGTGCTTATTAAAAGATCCANTATTTGAGTCTACAGTCAGAGTGCTACAGTAACGCTCATTTTTAGAAAGGAAAATATTTCATATTTTGGGGAAAGGACGATAGAACTGCCAAGAAAGCTTATTAAAAATCCGTGCTTATTAAAAGATCCATCCTACTTCTAAAGCCAGAAAAATATCTTACAGGAAGAGATGAAATGCATTAGGAAGATCTTTTATTAGTCCCATTTCAGTTCATTTTCTTCCAGGAAAGCCGAGATAATGTGTATCTGAAAGTCATTTTTGTGGAAGAATTATAACCAAAAAACCTCAAAACAAAATTAATTTCAGCATAGGCTATCTGGAGCTCCCTATGAAAGCACGAAAAAGGGGCATGAGGTAGAATGCAAACACCACAGGAACAAGATATCTCTCTGTGTTTTGATTTGATAATTTTTAGCACTGTGTGTATGCTATGAGGAGGACTAACTTAAAACACGGCTGAAGCCCTTTCTAACAATCCCCCTCTTCTTTGCTTTGTGTCCATCACAGTAATAGTGTCTGTAATCCTGGCTCTATAAAGGCCCTTCTACCCTATTCGGATGCATTTAGGCTTATTGAATGCAGTACCTGGCAAACCTTTCCGATTTGTGTTGGATGTTGTCCAATGAAAACCATAAAAACTGCCTATGTAGCATCTGCTCTGTTAAAGCAAGACCTTTTTTACCTTGTAACAATAACAACTCTTGTAGCATTTGGCATTAGATTCTCTTTGACTTCTTGGCTGTCCAGGCCCAAGAGCACTGGACTGCTGCATGGTATAGCTGGTAATTGTCACCCTTTTAGTCTGTGCTGCTGACTTGAAGCATGGTTGCATCTGCCAGGTTTATGCATGGAGTGAGCTCAGGGGTTTGCAAGGTGAGTTTGCCTTCTTTCCTAAGAGACTGGTTCAGATTTAGTCATAAGCAAAACCTGCAGAAATGTAGCATGTACTTCTGGCATGACCTGTACTAATTTTGTCATTCCTTCCTCCTGCCCCTTTTTTCCCCAGATAAATGGCTCATTTAAATTGGGAGCTACTAAAATACTCACTGGCTGGCAAATGCAGTGCCTAGCAGCAGTCATCAAGGACGAACCAAACATGAGTGGAGGAGGGGAACAGGTCGACATTCTTCCGGCCAATTATGTGGTCAAAGATCGCTGGAAAGTGGTGAGTAGCTCCGGCTTTGTGCCTCCTTTGGTAGTCCAAACAGATCTCCTCCTGCTGTAGTAATATAGAAACTTGTCTAGTTAATCCTGGACTCTGGCAAGCAACAGTGGAGTTGTATGGTTTGACATGTTACTAAGATACTGCAAGAAGATGGCTAATATTGCTCTAGTGTCTGGTAATTTTAGAAGGCTAAACGTGCCAGGGATTTTTAGGTAGGATTGAACTGTTGCAGGAGGCTGAGTCATCTTTTAGTAAGAAACTTAGATTTTGAGTTACTGTGGCAAAGAATACTACAGACAAACATATAAATTGCATTACAATAAAATAATTTAAAAGCAAATGTTGAACGTTGGAATGTCAGCTACTTCAAAAGTCAGAAATTCCATAATTAGCTTGTTGATATAACTTCTGTGTAAATTTATTAGGATGCTTTTTAAAATTATATCATCACATGTTTAGTTCTTTATGGGACAACTGTCTGATCTGTTGTACAAGCTGGATAGGGTACACTGCATTAGTAGCAATTTCATCTTTTTATGTATTCATTGTATGGCTGCAGTTCTCACTATCAATTTAAATTCATGGCATGAGTTTGCCATTTTAACTCAGTTCTGTGTTTCTTATTGCTGTGGTATCTGTGTCTCTTCTTTTTTTTAATTCATGCTTTTAACAGGTGATACAAAAGAGAACTACTAGCTTGCTTTCCAGATAGGGTTTCAAATTTAGTTAGATCTTGATTTTATTTTTTATTATTTTTTACAGACTGCTAAATTTTTATGACCAAAGCACAACTCCACTAGACATCACGGGCATCTAGGCATGCTCATCACTTCTATAGATTGGACCTGGCAGTCTTGCCTTGGGCTCCCAGCAGATGAGCACGCGATTACTGATGGCTTGTGGACTGAGACTTCAGCAGCTTGACCAGAATCATGCAAGAATGCTGTGTTGAGACATAGGGAGAATTTCATCCTCTAGACGTGTATTTCATTGCCACCAGATTTGTTCAGAGGATGCAGTTCCTATTTACGTATTTCTCTTTAGCCATAAAGTGAGGTCTCTGCATTATCTTATCAGCTTACTTAAAGAAACCAGAATATAACCTGTGAAAAAAATCGTGTACATTTATACCTCTTGAAATTCTCTGTGTGTTTTCTGAGAGTTTTTGTCTTCTGGCTTTAAAAGCTTTATTTTCAAAAAGCTGAAAAAAATTCAAAATCCCATGTGTACCATTGTCTCCATTTTTAACTTGGATTACCAGCAGTGTCTGAATCATTAAACTCACAGCAGAAGCCCTGCTAGTTTGAACTGGAAGTGATTTGTAGTAGTAGTCCAAAGTCGTTTCTCTGTGCTAAGTAGCTATGGTACAGCTGCCCTGTGAGTTTTCCTGTGGGCTGTGAAGAGCAGAGGCCTAAACAGACTCAGGACTCTGAACTCACTTCAGTTCTAGGCTGCGGATAGTTATTTTCAACAGCCCACTTCAGACAACATAGGCTTTTGTTAGATTTGCCTCATGCCTGTATCTGTTGGCCTGGACAGTTCCACCTTGCTCTGTTCTTGTTACTCCCCCATTGCCTGCCTCTCTGCATCATAGCACTGTGCTCCTGCTTTCTCCGCAGCCTTCATTTTTCTGTCTGGCCTATCCCCAAACAGCCTATTTATATTTAAGCAATTCAAACTGCTCTTCATTCTCCATGCTTCCTGAGAGCAGATGGAGAATCTCAATTTTCTCTATGATTAGATACCAAAATGGAGACAACCCCTATCCCCCTCCCAAAGCTTTCTGGCACAGCTGAAGGAAAGTCTTGCTGTGCTCTTGCAGCTCTGGGCTGAAGCATGTATACTTGTTTCGGCAGGATGATACATGTGCAGGTTAACTGACATACAGGACTTGAAACATGCTCTGTGCTTATGGACTTCTCAGAAGATACTGCTTGCAGTTTTTATCTGACCCTTCCTGCACAAGTGGAAATTTCCTCAGGGCCTATAATTTGGTCAGACTGGTGCATATTCTTTGCAAAGTTGAATTTAGGTGCTCCAATGCTAAGCCATTGCTTCAGGTGCATAGTTGCAAATAAAGGTTCTTCTCCATTCTCGTTTACCCTAGCTAGCTTCGACTTATATCATTTCTTCTCTTCATCAAACTTTGAGTTTCTCCTTCATAGGCAGAAGTGCTAAAACTTCTCTAAATGATGGTGTTATTTTTTAACAGAGTCTAAACAAAGTAACTTTGTTCTTGGAAATAGCAGAGCACCAAAAACTCCAAATAAAGCCTAAAATATGCTCAGTTATGCTCATAGGGGAACATTTCAAACTAACTTTTAATTTAGTAGAGGCACTAAATGTGGGATTCAGTGGCTTCCTTGTTCCATGAATCTGTGACTGGGGACTGCTAGAAGCTCTACCCACTAATTTGGCCTTAGAAAATATAGAAATGTGCAGCTATATTGTCAACAACAACTACCCCTTACTAGAGAAACAGCCTTTTATGTTTTGTAGTGTTGGCTCACACGAGTCTTCAATACCGCAGTGAGGTAATTACCCCACTTGCAGGACCTGAGAAATTACATGACTTGCTAAAGGGCATAAATAGCAATGAGAAATTCTAATGCCCAGCTTTGAGTAGAGCTGGGAATTTGGCCTTGTGCAGCTGCATTGTGTGTTGTGAGCCTTCAATGAACCGTCATTTCTGCCTTCTCCAAAAGTGCACACCCTCTAGGCAGGCTTTCTGTGCTGTCCCTTGCTGTGCTTAATGTTGGTGCGGGAACAGTTAGAACTGAGCTGAATGGTGCTCAAAGTAATCTGGAAAAAACATAAAAATACTTCTGTTGGTCCAAGGAAATGGATAGCATGGAATCAAGTGACACATGAAAAACAGAGTGTACCTTAAAGTGAGCATACAGCTGTAACATCAGTGGTAGCATTTTTTTCTTTGATAGATGTTTCTGAATCTAACACATAGCATGCAAGGTGGACAGTTCGAGCTTTGCTGTGAGTGATAGATGCTGCTCAAGAAGGTGTCTGGCATATTTATGTGATGCTGGCTTTCAGCTGCCGAAAGGGTTTTGTGTGATTTGTCCTCCCATTGTGACTGTCTCTGGCTGGGCATCTGCTTGAACCTTGTAGTTCTTAGTACTTGCATACTTACACTATTGAGCCAATTTCTAATTTTAGATCAGTGTAATGTATTCCTTGAATTCCTTTCCTCCTCTCCTCCTGTGTGCTGGCTGACAAAGTTTTGGCAAATGAAGATATTAGTTCTTTGCAGTTAGCCTGTTGGTAGTTCATTTTCTTGTCACTCCAAGTCACTAAAGTTTGGCTGTCTGACAGCAATGGTATTTTTGTTCTAATTTTTGGAGAAAGGCATGGACAGGGAGTGGTTATGCTTTTATCACAATTTTTGGACTTGAAGTATTCTTTTGAGTCATCATTCTTTACTTGCAGATATTTTTTATGCTTTGACTGGATGAAATTTGGACAGTACTGGAACCATATGACTTTTGCTGAAACCCCAGCGGGTGACTTGATCCACACGTGTTCTGAATGATGTGAACTGCTTTGTTCAGGGCAGGGAACAAAGTCAAACATAACTTGTACTTGCTTTGAACTACATATGGATATTAAGGCTGAATGGATGTATCTCTTTATTTCACCTGAACGCTTTATATTGGGGATTCATGACTGAGACTTATTAGCAAGATAGAGTTGGCAGCTCCAGCACTGAGCTTTGAATACAAGTGGTGACGCTTGTACATGTGTATGCTCTTTTGTCAGGTATAACCTATGCTTCAGTTTCTTCCAGGTTTCTGAGATTCTTGAACTAAAGTTTTGATTACACTTGTCCTTCTCCTCTTTACTTTGGAAACCTCGTGGAAAGCCCCACAAACTTTTGTGGACTCTTCACCTTGTCCTGGCCACAAAGGCCATTTAGGGTTCCAAGAGGGGACTGGGGACAAGGAAGGTGCTTTGTCAGTCTTGGAGCCTGTTTTGGCCTCACTCTGTGCAGAATTGCATTAAGTAGGCTTTGGCAGGTCTTCAGATGATTTAGAATGTGGCTGGTTGACTTCTCCTTCATTGGCTTTTCAGTTCATGCCTGTTTCATATGTTAGTTTTCCCTTGAGATCAGTGTAACTCCAGTCCTCCTAAGCAAGTAGAGTGGACTCTCAGAGTTGGGTGAATGTAGGTCCATTCTTCCTCACTTGTTGTGAAGTCAGATGAAGCCTGCTAGCCATTTCTGCATCAAGTAGCACATTGAGTCATTGAGTTGGGCTGCAGGAGTTACAGTGTTGACTATACAAGTGCTCCTAAAAGGTAGTAATAGTAGTCACTGTTTGACCATGTCAAAATTTGAAGCTTGTGAGTGACAGCCTTTACTTGGTTGAGTTCACCAGAGGTCGATGGCACTTGGTTTGGTCCCTTGCTCTGGATTCAGAGCACATGTTCTTGTTCCTCACCTTGACACCAGTCCTGGGACTGAACCACTCATACCTTGGTCCTGGAGTGCTTTCCTGGGGATGTCTAGTCTTTATATAATATCCTTGGAAGGCGGACTGTTTAAAGCACTAGTGTCTTACACACTTGCTGAATAAAAGATTAAATTTGTAATTGAAGGCTGTATTTTGTTGGGCAAGGTGTGTTGCCATGGTTTTTTGAACTGTCCCTCTGTGAGTACTGATTTCTGCTAAGTGGGAAGGCTGTGTGTTGTTTCTTTTTTTAAGAGGCTGTGGAGGATTGAACTGCAAGAGTCTTTTGAGGATAAATAAAAAATATTTCAGGATATTTAAAGGAGCCTTTAAAGGGAGCCGTCTGTGTCCTGTGTAACTACTGATACATCCAGGGGGGCTTTTGGGAGTGACTTCCCCCCCATCAGGACATAGCTGGTTTGTGTTGGTAATCCTGAGGGACAGCCCAGTTTGGGGAATTGCTGGAACTCCCTAGCTGGAGACTGCTACACTGAAGAGTCATGTAGAGTGGCTTTTTGGTAACAGTTTACTCCAAGGGTCTAATGTGGCATGAAACCTCTTAGAATACAGAAGAAGCACTGCAATGAGCTGTACGGTTGTGTGGCCATTAGTGGGATGCTGAAAGGACTGAAATAATGGCTGAGATGCAGCTTACTTAATTTTAGTTGTCTGTTCGCAAGTCCAAATAGATACCTGTATTTGATCAGATTAATTGTTCACTTAACTCCACAGGCTGTAATGGAAACCTGGACACCCAGCTCACATACAGGCTCATGCATTTAGGTAGAATGAAACCTGCTGGTGGTGTCAGCCTGTATCCGAGTCTTAACAGAAAATGGACTAGTGGAAGGTAGGAAACAGGATGAGAAGAGAACTATTCCCAGAGCAGTGAGGCTTCACATGGGCTGGTGACTCATGATTAGCACTTAGGTAATTCTGGTTAGATGTTCCCTTCTCTTTCTTGACTTTGTGTTTAACAGTTTCATTATTAATTTATTTTCTTGAGTGATGTATGCCCATCTCTCCTTTGTGTGCAGCAGAAGGCTGTGCTGAGTTCACCTTAGACAGTGAACGCCCACAGAGTAGCCAAGCAATGAGGAAATGCCTGTGTGGTAAGCCCCTGACCTCAGCCAAGGCCTTTAGTTGCAAGAAAACAACTTTCTCTGCAACAAAGAAAAGGAAATGGCTGGTGGGCCTCTGAATGTTGCTGAAAAATAAAGGAGGGTGGCAGTGCTGGTAACGATGAATAGGACCATCTGCTGTGCTGGGAAAAATATGCCAAAGAATAATTTCCATAAGAGGGTGAGAAAGGATGTGAGGAAGCAGAGGAAGCTTGAGGGCTCTTGGACAGTGAGGTGCATCCATTGGCTGGAATGTGTGTATAAAATCGGTTTTCTGAGTCAGCAGAAGCTGTGACCCTGATCTCATGTAATCTCACATTTGTTGCTCTGTAGAATTATGTGGGTCCTCTGATTTGGCTGTTTTCCCAGGCGAGGAGTCTCAATACCTGTACCTTTTTTCCTGAACCTGCTTCTTTGATGCACACCTTGTTTGGCTTTTTCTGAAGTAGCAGTCCTAGTCTGTCCTGAGTTTTTCCATGCTCCTGATCACTCTCTTTATCCTGAAATCACAGAATCATAGATTGGTTTGGATTGGAAGGGACCTTAAAGATCATCCAGTTCCAACCCCCCTACCATGGGCAGGGATGCCTTCCACTAGACCAGGTTGTTCAAAGCCCCATCCAGCCTGGCCTTGAACACTTCCAGGGAGGGGACATCCACAACTTCTCTGGGCAGCCAGTTTGTGTCTCACCACCTTCATTGTGAAGAATTTATTCCTAATATCTAAATCTTTCAGTTTAAAACCATTACCCCTCATCCTATCACTACACACCCTTGTAAAAAGTCCCTCTCCAGCTCTCTTGTAGACCTCCTTCAGGAACTGGAAGGCTGCTAGAAGGTCTCCCTTGAGCCTTCTCCAGGCTGAACAACCCCAGCTCTCTCAGCCTGTCTTCATAGCAGAGGTGCTCCAGCCCCCTGATCATCTTCATGGCCCTTCTCTCGACTCCTTCCAACAGGTCCGTGTCATAACTCGTAACTCAGTGAGAGCTGGTAGCAGCAAGGTGATCGATATTGTGCATTGTACATGACTAGACCTTCCTACAGATCCTTACAGTGCTGCTATCCTAATCATATTACTGTGATATTCCATTTATATTGTAGTAGCTTTGCATTTTGATTACCGTGTTGGATGTGGGCTGTCCCTCTTAAGGCCAATGAATGGAAAAGGATCATTGTGTGTGTCTGTGCTGGCTCAGCAATATTTCTCCCCAGATCTGTTTATGGAATTTGCAACCCCGTGAGATGTTTGAGTAGCCTACGTTTCTCCTCCATCTCAGCTATATTGTGTTCTATTTATTACTGTTGACAAAAGTTACGTTATTTTATATTATGCTTGTTATGTTACCCATTTTCCCAGAGACTTTTTAAATCTTCCTCAAAAGTCCTTCCAGATCCCTACTAAACTTTTTGCCTTCTGCAGCTTTTACTGCTGTTTTCCCTTTCCCTTCTGTGTCATTAATGCGTGAGGCAGCAGAAGATCTTGTGTAGTGAATCCTAAGGTATTAGCTGGCATGTTGTTGCTGTGCTGAATGTAGCATTGTTTTGATAGAAAGATTTTTAATAGCCAGCTCACTTAGTGTGAATTTCCAAGTAGAAGTAGGGCTGCACTGTAACAATTTATGAATAATATGTGGTGACCTAGGTATTGGGCTGTTTACTGTATGAATATGCCTTTTTAGCCCAGTGGAAGATTGTGAGGAAAAATAACAAGTAAAAGGAGAAGGTTTCTGGGCAGCAGCTCTCAAAGGTTTATCAAGAAATAGCTTCAGAGACAATAGTCAGGCTGTTAATATGTCTCCCACAACATCCTCATAGGAAAGCTCAGGAAGAGTGGCTTAGATGAGCGCACAGTGAGGTGGGTCAAAAACTGGCTGAATGGCAGAGCGCAGAGGGTAGTGATCGGTGGTGCGGAGTCTGGTTGGAGGCCTGTGACCAGCGGTGTTCCCCAGGGGTCAGTGCTGGGTCCAGTCCTGTTCAA
>VZSC01007373.1:177330-219420 GCA_013398225.1 Steatornis caripensis | reverse complement strand
CAACCCCTACCATTCTATGATTCTATGATTCTATGGAAAGTACTACCTTCTTCATGCAAAGCTGCTTTTCTTGACTCAGGAGCCAGAAAGGCAAATGATTTGGGTTGCCTTAAGAAGAACAACCTGTCCTTGAGAGGCAGAGCCCTCTGTTAAGCGAACTGGACAGATGCACAGGAAAGGCCTTCTGTGGTGCAGAAGACACTAAAGTATCATCTAAACCTCATTAAACATTGTGTAAGATACAAGTTTGACTATCTGCCTGATCTAAACTCCTTTTTCTCTTCAAGCGTTACTCCTGCCGTTGGAAAGAAGCAGCGCTCAGGGCTTCCTGAGCAGTTGCGAACAGAGGGAACACAAAATGCTGAAGGGGAGGCATGCAGCTAGGTACAATGAACATGTGCTAAGCAGATCAAAGGAGCTCTGATGTAGCTCTGCTGTAAACTTGAATTTGTTCCTGGGCAGCGTAGTATGCTTTAAATATATCGAAGAGAAACAAATATAAAATAATTTTTCTGGCATAGTCATTGACACTTGCAACATGTTAGGTGTCTGTCTTGTACATGCATATGTATAACTATATGTGCATATGCTGTCAACTCTCAGCAGAAGGAGAATCAAGGAATCACCTTCCAGGAAAGGCAGAGGATCCCAGCTTGCTCTCTGAGTGGGTGGCTGCTCTAGAACAGGCAAGACGATCTATCTGTAGTAGATGCATATGAAATATGCTGAAACTTAGACATCTTTAGCTCTGAGTTCGTCAATTGAAATTGTTTTGATTTCCAAGTAGTGGTATCCTTCTACTGTGAAAGAGTCTCATTTTGCTCAGACACACAAAAAGCATTATTTGGTGTGGTTTAAAATCAGAAAAAGAAAGAGAGGAAGAGAATGAGAAACAATGGAGCTGTACTTGTGGCTTGTACTAACTGTTTTGAGGTAACGTAGTTGGTGTTTCTCTGAAATATGACACTGAAGTAACCTCACTAGCAGAGCAGGTGAAGCATCTTGTAAAACGTTTTAGTGGGTGTTTTGTTCTGTATTTAAAATCCTGTGACTGAGATGTAAACTCCATTTAACTTATTTCTTGAAAGCATTAGTTCAACTACCATGGTTGAGTTTTACTGTAGGGATGTGTTTGTTGAGATGGAATGACAGTTTTTATCTACCATGGTCTGGATAGTGATTCTACTATCTCCTTGAAGGGTCTTTCCTTGAATTTTGGCAAGAACATTATTGAGGTAATAGGTGTTATCATTTGCTTTTAAATGTCATCACTTGCTAGGCTTGTTCTTTGTTCTTACAACAAATAATTTATACATAGCACGGTCAAGTGGGTAGCTGGACTTTTGCCTAGCTGTGCAGTGAAGGGATTCAGGCACAGACTGGGAACTGAGTTTGTTCTCTCTATGCAGTAAAGAAGCTAGTGCCTGGCTCAGTAAGAGCCAATTTGATGTTGTCTCTCTTGTACATTGAACCAAACCTCTTCGTACTTTTCTAGTTGAAGAAGATTGGTGGTGGTGGCTTTGGAGAGATCTATGAGGCGATGGATCTGCTGACCCGTGAGAATGTGGCCTTGAAGGTGGAATCAGCCCAGCAGCCCAAGCAAGTTCTTAAGATGGAAGTGGCTGTCCTGAAAAAGCTGCAGGGTAAGGCAGAAAGCTGTTTGAAAGTGCTAAAGGTCATTGTGTGTGTTAACAATTAGAATCCAAAGTTGCAAATGTTTTTTTATAATTTTCAGCTTCCATCTATATGTGATATTACATTAAGTCTTTCAGCTCAAAAGGTTACTACATTCTGCAAAGCATCCTATTCAAGTGGGTTCCAACTACAGGAACTATTTTTTTCTGCCAGGCTGTAAGAACAACAGGGAGACTTAAACTGCGCTATTAGTGCACTGGTCTGTGCAGTCTAGTGATACTGATTAGATAATTACAAATAGAGCAAGCAATGTCTGACTAAGAAATGAGGTTAGGTGATTGCCTCCCAGAGGACCAGGACAGTGTTTGTGACTATAGCACTGGGAGCATGATGGAGTCTCCAAGTAAAATGGTTGACTAGTAGATGAGTGCAAAAAGTGAGTAACACGAAGTATAGGGAAACTGGCAATTAGTTAATTTTTCATGTACCTGACTGTCTTGAAGGGAAAGAGTTAAGTGATTTTAAGTCTTGTAGTTTTGAGAGTGTTGGTTTTGAATTATGTTAATTTGAATGATATGTCTATTCTTAATTTTCCCTAACACAGCTTTATGTTGGTTTGGATCTGGAAGTCAGGCCTGGGACCATGGATTTCTACAGTAGAACCTAGAAAATTTTATAAGCAGGTTTCAAACTGACTGGGAAGCAGCAAAATAGGAGACTTCCTTGACTCACGTCCAACCCTGCTTCCACTTAATAAATTACACTGAGGGGGGACTTGCCTTATGAGAGGATGCTGTTTTCTGTTTGCTCAGATGAGACTATAACTAAGGCTAAAAGTTAAAACTTCTGTGCTAATCTTTAAATTCACAGTCATTCTCAGGAGTGAACTAGTAGAATAGGGTGAAAGAAGCCAGCCAGTGTCCCAAAGGCTTTTGCAATGCAGATGAGAGAGTTTAACACCAAAGAGTGCAAGGGAGCAGTCTTGCTGCAGTTGTTCTTGGCTGAAGGAACGGTGAAGGGGCTTCTACTAAAAACTGGTCACTAGGGGAGGTTGTAAACAAGGAATTTCCAAGTCTGCCTTTGAGGAACTGAGAACTGCTGTTTGCTGAAGTGCATTGTGTGTGGATTTCCTTGTGAAGGCAAGGCCAGCTATTGACAGGTACAGTTTACGTGTTCTATTATAATATGCCTTTGAAGGGATGTTCCTTTTTGCAGGATTCCCGCTTGGGCTGAGGAGTATCCAGGGAGTAGTATCCTTATCACCAGGGCTCCTGCTTCAGACACTGTGTTGTGGCCTTATGTCCATGTCTATACCTCTGTCCTTGCATAAAATCTCCAGAGATATGATTGAATTAGAGGGTGAGACTGTTGCAAGTCTCGTGAAACAGGGATTATTCAATATTTGTGACAGACCGCCTCTAGGTAAAAGTCAGTGAATTATTTCTGAAGGTCAAATAATTTTCCACAGTGCAGCTCTTCTAAGAGGAGGACTGATAAGGCCTTTTTTGAACATGCTGTATTGTAATAGATGTAGCTGAGCTGTGTAAAGAGAATCCAAAGGAGAAATCAACCCAGGCCATTAGGAGGAAGCTTGCTGTTGATCTGTGAAAGGCCTGGATGTCAGAGCTCCCAGAGAACAGCAGAGAAGGTAGCTGAGGTTTGAGAGCAATGTAGTGAGGGCAAGCAAGACATTTGGTTGTACACTTGGAACTGCTCTGAACTGAGTGACTGCGTAGAGTGATGGATTGAAAAAACACCTGCAGTTGTACACAACATGATCCTGGCAATTGGAGAGAAGGAGTGGTGGTGTGTGGAATTAGGAAAGTCCCTTGGCAAAGCAGTTAGCAAATATTAAGGGGCAGAAAAGACAGAAGAAGCAGAATTGGCTATGCATCAGCTGTCCTGCGTTTAAGAATGTCAAATTACTTCAGCCATATTTTTACAAATCAAGCTTTCTGTGAAGAATTTAGCTTTTTTGGTTTGGGGTTAATCCTCAAATGTGTTACTGAAATAAATGATAAAGTTAAAATAAGAAATTAGGCTGAGAGAGTTGGGAATCATGTATTGTATATGTTTTCAGCGTGAGCTCTTGTGAAGAGGTGAGAAACATTTCAGAAAGGGAAATGCTGACTTTATCCAAACAGTTGGTAGATGGAGGAAGTTGGTGGTATTACCATAGGTGATACAGTCAGTTCATGGTTTTCCAAGTGAAAAGCAAGGGAACATTATTGACTAAAATTTCTCTCTACTTTTCTGGTAGAATTGAACATTGCAGTCCCTCTTAAATAGTACAACTGTTGTTTTCTATTTAGGTATCAGACCAACATTAAAGGACTAATGAGCTGCTGCTCTTTTCAGAGCTTGTGATCAGGGTCTTGCAACATGCTAGACCTTCATAGAGTTTGTGATGGAGAAGACTGGCCATTAGCCCATACTGCAGACTTACTATAGGGCCTGATTTGGGTGCAGCCTGACCTCTCAGTGCAGGAGCTCCTGATTGGTTTGGACTGCAGGCTGTTGCCAGCAGTCAGACTTTCTGGGACGCTTTCTGGAATAGCCACATAAGGAACACAGCTGCAGGTGCTTCGCAATGTCCTTTCTGCGCTGGCAGTCCACACAGAACAACTGGAGAACTAATAGTTAATGACTCTTCTAGAGAGTCTCTATACCTTCTAATAAACACTGTGTGTAGTTTTCTACTGTGAGGGTGGTCACTTTTTTTACTGTGAAAGTGGCCCAGGTTGCCCAGAGGTTGTGGAGTCTCCGTCCTTGGAGATATTCAAAACCCAACTGGATGCAACCCTGGACAGCCTGCTCTAGCTGTCTCTGCTTGAACGGAAGGGGTGGACTAGATCATCTCAAGAGGTCTCTTCCAACATAAATGATTCTGTAATACTTGTGCTTAGCTATGTGAGATCATTGCCGCTTCAGTATCTCTCGCCTGCCCTGTAGAGTCATTCTGTTCTGCTCTTACTTGATCTGATTTTTCTAGTGTATAGGGGTTTCTTTTTTATCTGTTTAGATCCTAATGTCTTTGCCAAAGGCGAAGTTCTTTCTGACTTGTATTGTTACTTGCAAGGATTGTAGATCATCTTCTAACCAACCTTCCAAATCTATGTACTGTCATGGGGCTGGGAAGCACCAGCGATAGTAACCTTTTAGGCTTTGGTTGAAACATGATTGAGAAGTTGGCTTACAGGGTTTCTTACTCAAGCAGTTGATGAACTGAAGCTCTCAGTTGTCCTGTTACTGCACATCTACTAAAAAAGTTTCCAGCAAAATTTCTGTCTTTTTCTTGCCGCGTTGGACTATTTCAACCCACAGGGTTGCTGTAGAGTATTCCCTTGTTCATGCTGGGCTTGCATGGCTCGGGACATTCTATCTGGTGCTACTTTATCTGGCCAATTCTAATCAGAGCACCACAAGATAACATTTTTTTTTCATCTTTGTCAAGCACTATTAGGCTTACATTGTCCTGTTGCACCGCTCCTATGACAGGGCCTTGGCACTTGAACCAAAGGCATTTTCTAAGCTTGCTTGGGAAATGAGGAACGGCATTCTCTTTTTGGTACCATTAGGAATGTTGACCTCAATATCACAATGTGTATTACTGTCCTTGCTGCTCAAGGAGGCCTGCACCCTCCACAGTGCCTGATTTTACCCTTCTCATCATTGTAGCACAATCAGATGGGATACTCCATGATGCCAGACCTCTTCCATGAGGAGTCACCATTTGAATAAAAGTCTTTTTTTCCAAATCCTCACCACGTGGTGGCATTCAGGCAACCATACTTTGTTCTAGAACCAATGGCCACTACATAGTACAACTTTGGACCTCTCTTTTACTTGAGATCACACCATGTGTTTACGCACTGTCTGCTGTAGGTGAAGTCATATGCTGTTTATTAACAGCAGCCTCAGCAAGCCTTTTGGCTTGACTACAGGAGTGGCTCACCACTTCTGTCGGGCTTGGTTATCTCTGTCCCTTCCATGGATGAAGGAGTAAGCAGGACCAAGTTTATCTGGAGGATCAGAAAGATTTCCTTCTTTGAAGAAGGCTGCTGTGCAGTTCACAGCTACTGAGTGTCATGGAAAGTCCAAGGAACCACATCAGAGAGCAGACTTTTGCAGTAATAGATTCTTATATACATATTTATCTCTGAAATATGCAATAAGTAACAAGCAAAATAGAAATTATATGAAAAATTCATGGTGTACAGCAGTAAAAAATGTGTGTGTGTAGTTGGTAAGTATAGGGATAATAAATCAAAGTAATAGTCTGAAAAAATATAATAAGAAAAATTTTATAGACCGTTAATAGAGAATTACCCTACTAGCAATGAAAATGTTACCTACTACAAATTCAGAAACTGTTTCAGGGGTAGTTTGGCACATCTGCACAGGAAACTTCTGCATGAACACAGCTTCTCTGTCAGAAGAATACTATTTTAGTGCCAAGCCCTCATTTTATTACCTTAATCACTACTGCAAAATTATCTTTAAGTGAGATAATTGTATATGATTGTACCATTTGCACACAATTTTAATCTATTGGGCTTTTCTACTTTGCAGTCAAGCATTTTGAAACCAAGCCTAAGTTGCATTGGCAAAATGCTTCTTGCAGATACAACTTGTCTCCAGCAGAGAAAGTTGCTGGTTTAGTTGTATCTGCAAGTGTTTTGCTATGTAAACAAGCCTTTTGATCACATACATTAAAAAGCAAATGGAAATAAGGAACGACCCTTGCTGGCTTTTCTATGTTTCACCCTCTTAAGCTATGTCTGCACTAGTGAGCAGTACAGTACCAGCAGATCCATGGATAGAAGCAGTTGCTCAGGCCTATACATCTCCAGCATATATGGCTTGGGGACTTTACCCTATAAACGTCATGTGTTTGGGGGATTTTGCTTTGGGCTAGTTTTAATGTGGTGCCCTGTCTGAGGGACCAGTTGTTGGTTTGGACTGTCTTCTTTAGGATTTGGGGACTACTTGGTCTGCACCTGGCATGGAGCTTCTGGGTCTGTTAGCTCAGAAATGTTTACGTGACCCAAAGCTACTCTGTGAACACGACTAATACATGGTAATTGCAATTATGTAAGGCATTATGTGGGCTTGCTTTAAAACGTCACTGCTATTATAAACCAGGACTCTAGGACTCCTGTTCTTTAGAATCATGGGGAGAAAAAAATGGGATAGTTTCCTGTCATTGAACGTGTGGAAGGAAGAGTCCTGTCACTTCTAGAAGAGCAGATGTTTTTCCATATCTTCAATGCTTTTCTAACCCTTTGGAATACAGACAGACAGAAACCTACCTGCTCTCTCTCTGACCTTTTTTCACCCCACCCTGGATTTGCTGTAGAGCAACATTCAGATGGCAAAACAGTATCTGCGAAATACAATCCAGACTTTCCCATGTGTGAGGTCTTTGAGGTTAATCAAAATGCAACAGCTCTCTTAGAACAGCTCTTGCACAGATTTTAGGTGCTTGGCTTGGGCTATCTCAGTGTCAGTCTGCCTTTCCAACAGCAGCCTTAATTGCAGAAATAGTAATCCCTGATTAAATCCAGTGGATTATTTTCTCTAGGTTTTGGGCCGCTGCGGAGAGGGGTGTAGAAACCATCTTTACATGTCAAACCAGGCACTGTGTCTGCTCTAGATGCTCAGCTGGGTGTGTGTGGGGCCCAGCAGTAGATGCTTTGAATTCAAAAGTATTCTCCCTGTCCTTACCCACTTCTTGATCGGTCTGTCTGGGAGCACTCTGAGGGCTTGTGAGACTAGGGCAGTGCAAAAAGATCTCTCAGGAGGTGTGTACTTTGGATGCCTTCTGGTCCACAGGCTCCCCAAAACATGGATGTGGCCACAGAATTCTGTTTTCTGGGATTCTCCTTGGAGCAATCTAACAGTCAGATTTTTCAGTTAAAATGGCCAAATTATTCTGGTGCTGAGCACTGTTTTCTGTTCATCTGTGGAGGCAGCTTTGCCCTGGTGTGAGGCTATGAGGCCCCATATACTTACCTTTCACCTCACTTGGCAGCCAGATATTCCTAAGCTCTCGTCAGTGTGTCGTTTTCTTTGTAAATGCCTTCTTTTCAGTGTAACCAATCTCATTGCGTAGGACTCTGATTAATTTTATTCTGCAGTGCAGAGATCTTCTGCATATTGAGTAGTTGTGCAAAATGCAGCCTGGTGACAGGCATTGTAGTTTTTTAGTACCTGATTTTATTACAGCAGATAGTGAAGCAGGCCTGTGTTGCTTCTTCCCCGTTTACTGCCACGGGTTGGACAGGTAAGGGTTTCCTAACAAAATAAGAGAAGAAAAGGAATCTCGCTTGTTTTTTCTCATTTACCAGCCCAAGTCTTTTCTTTTTGCATTTGTGAGGTTTTTATGTTAAAGTGGTGCCTTAACTCTCTGTGATTCAGTTTCTGTTACTTTTGTAGGCTTGTTTTGTGTGTTTCTACAGTATTTTGCTAGTTTGATGTAACCAAGCAATCTGTAAAGGCTGGAAAGCAGGGTAAATTACCCTTGGCAGGTTTTTAGGCTATCACAGGGTGGCAGATTCAGATGTAGCTCTAGCCTCTCTGTCCAGCACTGCATTTTTATGTGAGGAAGAGTCCTATGGGTGTTTGAATAAACTAGCTTTTGGGCCACAACCGTGGTGTCACAGAATGGGGGAAGGATATAGGACTGATGAAAAAATTTAAAACACACCTTTTTTTGAGGCTGTGATGAATTCTTGCTCCTTCACTGTTCTGCCTTGCCCTGTATGGGACTTGTTATCAGTTACTCATCATAATGTTTTTTAGTGGTCTTGGGAAACAAGTAAAGGAGATGATGCTGCACAAGGTCAGGCAGTTTTACCTTTTACTGTTCAATTAGAAGATGATGACCAGCCTTTTAGTTTTATGTCCATTAGTTCATTCATTTATTACAGAGCACTAGCAAGGTTAACCCAGTTGATTAAATCCTAGTTGATTGCTATGGAATAATGTAGTTATTTAAGCCTTACTTCCAGCATACAATTTATTTTCTTTCATGTTCAAAGCTCCTTGTCTCCAGCTGGGTCGATAAGTCCCTGAAGTCAGCTACTTTGTTTAGCCAGAGATGAAACTTGCTAACTGCAAAGGAAAGAAAACTGGATACTAGTCAGCTTTGCCAAACTACAGGCACCATTTCCAAGTAAAGTTAGAAGATGATGAAAATAACTCTCATTTTCTAGTTGTAATGGATCTTCCATTTCTTTAGAATATTTGTACAGAAGTCAATTCAATATCCCCACAATACAAAAATCTGCCATAAGCTGATACACCTGATACTGATGTTGACAGGTGAATAAAAAAGAGGATAGCAGTAAAATGTATATTACGTCTAACATATATATATATATAGAGAGCATGAGAAACAGCTGCAGCTTTCCAAATGCCAGTGAGAGTAATTGTGTAGCTAGATGTTCACAACTGTGCATATAATAGAGACCCTGGCGGTGCCAAGTACTCAAGCAAGTTACATGACTAAGCACTCAGGCTTTTCCTATGCAGTTGTCTTTAGAGTTGAGCTGCTGGATGGCTGTGCCATCTGGGGTTTTTTGGCCAGCAGTATACCATTGGTTTTGATACTTTTGTATTAGCTGTGAATAAAAAGAAACTTTGCTGATGATTCTGGAATTAAGATGAGTTTGTGATTGGAGAGGTCAGGGCTTGCTGCTGATGTGAGAGGCAGGCCTTAAAGAAAAATTGAGTGTATGACATGGACAGACCAGAGCATAATTTAGGCTGGTGGTGGGTACCTCTGGAGGTGTCTAGTACAACCTCCTGCACCAAGCAGAAAGAAATAGACCAGGTTGCTCTGGACCTTTTCCAGTGAAGTTTTGAATTATCTCCAAAGATGGAGATCCCACAGCCTCTCTGGGCCCCTGTTCCAGGGTTTGACCACCCTCATAGTGAAAAAGGAATGACATCTAGTGGGAATTTCCCATGTTGCAGCTTGTGGCCTCTCTGAGTGTCTCTGAGAAAAGTCAGGCTCCATCTTGTCCACACTCTTCTGTTAGGTGTCTATGACTAGCAGTTAGATTCCTCCCACCCCCGCCACCTTCCTAAGGCTGAACAAACCCCATTTTCTGACACTTTCTTTGAATGTCATGTTCTCCTTCTCCTGCAGCCATCCTGGTGGCCACTGCTGGTGGACTCAGGCTGTTATTTCCGTGTTGGTCTTGTACTGCAAATGAAGTTCAAGAATTGGTAAGGTAACAGCTGTAAGGGTAACAATAATTGCCATGAGATTTATGACAATCTATGCAGTACAAGTTTATTCAGTGTTTTGGGTGGACTGTTAGCAATGAGACAGCTGATCTATGGAGATGAATCACAAAATAATTTTAGCATAAATTTAAAAGATTAAATTCTTGAACTCCTTTGGGGAGAAGAGTGGTTATTTGTTTTCTGCAGGTGAAAATGCAGGAAATGCGAAGTCTGTTTAAAAAAAAAAGTTACTTCAGATTGCAGCAATAACGTCACATATTTCTTTCTTACTATTTATTTGATTAGTTTCATAGCTGTATTGAAAATACATTAGGAATATTTAAGAACTTAAATGTGTAGAAGATTGGAATGAATATCGGTTTCCAGCAGTTTGAAATTGATCTGTGTGAAAAAATGCACCCAAAAAGGATCATCATTTACTTTTTTAAGTGTTGTGTAATGAAAGTTTTTCGTATAATGGAAGTTCTAAAGTATTAACATGGTATTTTTAATCATATCTCTACAAGGTGATGAATATCTATCCTAGGGTGGAAGTATTTTCCAGATACTTGAAGTTATTTTTATACATGAGGACATAGTTACTAACTGTAATTTTTAAGTTCCTTCAGAACAAAGATGGTGAAGACTGTTTCAGTAACTGAAATATTTCTTACCCAGTATTATATGGGAGATTATTACATTCATTTTAGTTTAAAGGCAGCAGTAGAAAGAGTATTTTTCTATGGGTGAATGTTAAAACATTGCCTTAACTAAGTGCTTGGAAAAATATATGCATGTGAAACAAAATAAAACATATGTTCTCTGAAACTTTTCTCAGGTCAGTGTTTATGAACATCAGGCTGACTTATTCCTCCAACCTGTGTTAGTTAACAGGCCAAAACTCTTTCTAATCCCTTGCTCTGTTCCTTTACTTTGTTGGACGATAACTGCTTTGTTTTAGTAATAAACAAATACAGATATAGGACTTATTTTGTCAAGTACGAGCTTGTGATCTTCTGTAATATCAGAGTGGCTATTCAGTGGAGCAGTCTAGCGAAGGAGCAAGTGTGATCTGACAGTTTGTGCAGTAGAATGGTTGTGAGGGTCCCCATACTGAGTATACCTTGAAGAAACCTTTCTTATCCATTTTCTTACTTTTTGGCTTAAAATATGCTTTGCTGCTCTCATGATCTTCTTGCTTGAGAAGGGCATGTGTGAGGAAAGAGGGCTATTTCCTTCTGCCTTAAAGTAAAGTATGACAGTCCCATAATCCTGGCTGCACAGGAGATTATTAATGTGATTGTTCTTGTGGGCATTGTAATCCTGATTAGCCTCAGGACTAATCTGCAGGAATCCCAAAGTCATGCCTGACTGTCAGCCTCCNTTCTGCCTTAAAGTAAAGTATGACAGTCCCATAATCCTGGCTGCACAGGAGATTATTAATGTGATTGTTCTTGTGGGCATTGTAATCCTGATTAGCCTCAGGACTAATCTGCAGGAATCCCAAAGTCATACCTGACTGTCAGCCTCCCTCTGCTACTTCAGCATGGCATGAACTCCTCTGAGAGAGCAAACAGTTGTAACCTGGTGCTTCCTTTAGTTAAAAAATGAGTAAAACCCTCAGAAACCCAGAGGAGTTGATGCTGCAAGTATTTATCCCAGCTATATGACCAGCTGGCTGTACATACACCACCTCTAAATGTAGCCTGCTTTCTCTACGCTCTGTTATATTCCTTTTGTCTCATGCAGGAACTGGCACAGTCTTCCCTCCCCCACTTTCTTCTTCTTTTCCTGGTGTTGCTTGTGTTGCAGAGTAGTGCATGGGAGAGCTGTTCCAGGGAGAGCCTAAATTCCCAGGAAGGTAGGAGCCCATTTTAGGCTGGAAAGGAGGATTCAGTATAAAATCAAACCAGTTTGGGGATATGGGTCATCATGAACCGTCAGTCAGTTAATCATTTTCAAAAATTATAGTATGCCGAAACAGGGTTTTGGTGTAAATGTGCATACGGTTGTCAAAGACAATAAATTTAAAATTTAAATGCTTTTTCTTTCTGTAAAATTGTGTGATCCAGAAAACAATAATGTTATGGAGGAAACTGATTTAAAAAAAAAAAAAGTCTCAGGAATATACTCGAAATCAGAAGAGGCAGTACCAAATTAGGGGTATGTCTTAAGTCATAATCAAGTGTATTGGACACTACCATCCTGTTTCACTGAAGTGATTGATTTAGGTGGCCAGGTTCTTTCTGGTTTTTATGTTCTTGTCTTTTATGTTTTTAATGTTCTTGTCTGTAATTGTACAGCAGTAAAAAGCACATGGTGTCCTGCCTATCAGTGCTTTGCAATTATTTAAAACAATAAAAGCAAGTAAAAATTAGAGTCATTTACCCTTTTTACCACACAGTAGCTCTCACTGCCAGTAGAAACAGTCATTGTTTTGCCTGTTGCCTCATTATCCCTCTCCTGGTGCCTGAAAGGCAAAACAAAGCAAAGTGTGTCTGTAAGCAAGCTAGACTGGTCTGTGTGAATCTATACGGACTTAAAGGACCCGGGTCTGGGATGAGCATGGACCTGCACTGGCCTGTCCATCCTGTCTGACACCTGTGTAGATTGCCAGTTTGCTGAAGCACACAGATTATCATAAGCTCCTAAGGAAATATAACTGGTTCTTTCTGAGGTTATCCAGATATTTTGACTTTGTAGCCACAAATCTAGCTTTGAGGCTGCCTTCACATCAGCAGGCAGCATAGCCATAAGTATTGGGACCATGGCAGGAAAACATGTAGGACAGTTGAGGCTTGCTGGCTGTCCCTTCTTGGTAATGCCCAAGCCAGGACATGTGCTACATCCAGTGTCTCAAGGAGTTCCCTCAGAAAACCAAAAACTTATATGTCAAAATCAACACTGAATTTGCAATGAATTTACAGATAGGAGGAAGCCAGGGGCATGCAGTACTCATGGGCACACATGGGACGTGGGCTTGGTATGTGAGAAAAAGGATCGAGGAAGAGTGTGCAGGCTACCGTGAAGCTACTGAAGAGAGTACTTGCCTGATCTCTGAATATCTTTTCCTGAAATATGGTGGCTTGTGACATTCCTTGATGGTTTCAGCATGGTCTTGCACACTCAGTCCTGAAACTGGACAATGTCCTTAACTCCGTGCCAGAGACATGAAGGATCTGCAGCCACATAACCTTTCTGCTTATCTAACCAGATCTAGGTGTATACTAGGACTGGTTGGTTGGTTGATTTGTTTAAGTGCCTTCTTCCAAAGGAAGTAAGGGGTAACCAAGGCGTCTGTCCCTCCAGTTCTGGTTGCCAACAGCTCTTTTATCTCCTTGTGGCAGGAAGATAGTGTGGGTGTTCTGCTGGGCCCTGCAGGGCAGGCTTTTGATGCTCTTACCAAGAGCCCTGGGATGGAGCTGCATATTCCACAGCTGTATGTATTGCTCTGGCCAAAGCTCTGATTCTGCAATGAGAAAGCTGCTTCTTTGTCTCCTGCTGCCCTCCAGGTCCCTATGCTGTCACATCTTGCTGTCCTCAACAGTTTTTGATGCCCCAGGCCAATGGTGCACAAGATGAAAGCAATAGCAGGGTCCCAAGGGTGTTACGGGCAGTGCGATTACTGATTACTGTATATGTTCATGTTCTTCCTTTTTTTTATTTTAAAACTGGGAAATATCAAACAACAAGCTTTGATTTAAAAACTAATTTAAATCACCATTGCTCAAGTGCTGCAAAGAAATACAGGGCAAAGCTATGCAATGATACTCGCCCTCTTCCCTGCTTAGAATTCCTACCAGGAACCAAATGTTCACCATTGTGATATGCATCAACCTTTACTTTGTTATCAGTAGTCTACTATTAGAGGGATGCATGCATCATACTTCCCCTTTTGCTAATACAGAGAGCACATCATCATAGATGCATTACAAGTTAGGATCTGAAACCACAGCCTCNGCAATTCTGACTTGAGCTTGAGCCAGCCAGTTGTGTGCTCAGGAGTTTCTAATGAAACTGCTTCTGTGGGCTGTAACAGATAGTGGCTTCATGACCTGCTTATAATTTTTGTACTGCTTTAACCTTTAGGTGGCTTGGAGAACAGTCAAAGGTTGTTCTTATATGTCCTGCCTGGTGCCGTGATGAAATGTAGACGTTGCAGCAGCACTTTTGTACCCCAGAGAATTAACCTAAAGGACTAGCTGAGTGTTGCAGGGTGGCTGGTTGGTTTTGATTTTGCTTGAATAGATGTAGTTTGTACTTCTAACGCCATGCCAGAACTCAACATGAGATCGCCTGGGTTTATTTCCTTCTTTTATTATGAAATTGCTTGAATGTTCCAATGGAGTTTTTCCATAAGCATCTTTCTTTTCCGGATGTCTCTGACTATTAAAATCAAAGTTTGTCCGTGTTGAAGAACATTAGTTTAGCTGTTTCAGGGTAAGCAATGCTAGTAGGCAAATGTAGTGGCAGTCTGTAAAAGTCAGCATTTACTGAGTAAAGTTGGTGTAATGAGCTTAAGCATGCTGCCAGTGAACCTGTGAAACCATGTGTGCTATCCATGTTTTAGTTCAGGGATGGTGGTGACTGTGATGGTGTTGCGTGCACTTAGTGGTGGTACAAAGTGCATTTTGTCACACTCTCGCTTGTGGCCTGTGTCAGTTTGAGGATTCAAGGATTCCTGACGCTGATTTCCACTCATGGCTAAATAGGCGGTTTTCTTGTTGAGTGTCAGTACTCATCTGAGCTACAAGACTGGGAAGTAGAAACAAAACCAGTATGTTCTGCAAAACTTCCTGCCTGATGCCACTTACAGTTGCAAGCCCTTGATGAGAAACCATTTTTCTAAAAATCGTGATCACAGCATTGTTATCTTATGTTCCATCTTGTATGTTTCTGTTTCTTTTCAGGGAAGGATCATGTTTGCAGATTTATTGGCTGTGGAAGGAATGAAAAATTTAATTATGTGGTCATGCAGCTTCAGGTGAGTTCTGTGCTTCCCCATCCCACAGAGATGGCATCACAGGGAAGGATTTACAGGGAGAGAATAAAGGCAAGCACTGGTGTAGACACTTTGTTGTACATAGAAAGTGGGTGGAATGGGAGACAGTGAGACGGGGTGGTGTTACTGTGATACCCCTTGGGATAGCTCCAGTTGTCAAGATGCGCTAAGATATTTCATAGCTCTGCTTTTCTGTTTAAAATGGCTTTCTGTCAATTTTCTGGGGAAAGCACTCAATTCAGAATGCTCGTGTGAGCTACCCACAGTATCATGCAGCAGTGGCAGCCGTTCAAAATATCTCCTGCTCAGTTCTGTGATGCAGCATTCGAAATACGTTCCTTGTATCAGAGCTCAGAGTGCTGTGGAAGCCAGTGGTGTTAAACCAGCAGCATGGCCTTCCCTGTGATCTCTGCCAAGCTCAGCAGTAGCTTGGCTTCTGCTGTGAAAGTGTTTTCTTCTGTTTGAACATTGCTGATATTAAGTCAACGTGGGTAAATACTTGGGTAGCTGGCACATAGTGACTGCACTGCTAGACAGCCAGCTATTCCTATCAGAGTTAGCCAGCTGAAGTCTTACATGGGTATCCACACAAACCACAACAACAGCAGAAGCTGCAGGGACTTCTGCAAGGTTCAGCATGAAACTTCACCAAGAACTCACATACAGTTAGATCTTCAGAGCCCAAATAAGGTGGTACTGTCATGAAAACAGCTCTTTTTCACAAAAGCAGCTTTCTTTTACAGCATAATGTCACAGGAGAATAGTTGGAGGGGAACAAGTGGGAAGAGATGGCTGAGTCAAAAACACATGGAAGAAAGGCCTTTAAGGAGAGGGAGATTGTCTCTGGCTCAAGCAGAGTACTTTCAAACTAAAGGTGCTTCTTTCTCACCCAGTTGCCTTGGAAGCTGGCCTGTTTCAACACCTGACATAAGAGTTGACAGGGAACTTGTCCTTTCTCTCTTGCAGCTTGTACGATCAAGGGCTTTGCTGTACAAAGCACTGTATGATTACACAATACAAACCTGCCTTTCCCCTGAAGAGCTTACAGCCCATGTTTTGTTTCTTTGTGTATGATTTTGGTGATACAACATGCTGAAGGAAAGGGAGAAGATTGAAGTACTAAGTAATGAGAAGTAAGCTGCTGCATAAACTGGAAGGTTATTTTTAATTAGTGAATGGTGAATGAAGCAAAATAGACACCAGCAGACCTCAGTACTTCTTTTAAAATAAAATTCTGATTCTTTTGAAGTGTACTTCTACTTTGTAAATTGGATGTGTAAAACCAGTAAATTCCTAGTGCTTGGGTTTGCCTTTTACACACCATTGACATCCCCGCTGCTGTTACGGATAGCAAAAAAAAATTTGCTCTCTAACCAACCCTGGCTATTGCTGCTGCTGCAGTGTGAGTGTGAATATGATTCTTGAAAGGGCTGATCTGGAGCTCATGGAACAAGGCTTCTAACCCCACCCCCATCCTGTCCTCAAAAAGCATGATGAAGATGACTATACGTTGGAAAAAAACTTGTCTGCATAGAATCTCTTACATTCTAGCCTGTTCTTGACTGTGTAGCTGAGCTTGTAGAGTAGGCAGAGCTAAAAATCATTTCATTATTTGCAAATGAAGACTTTGACGCTTTAAAGCATTAGCTAGTTTTGCACCATCACTCTTCAGGTTAAAATTCTCCTTCAGCTTCAGGGTCTTCTGAGACATGGTTTATCATGTGCCCTTCTTGTTGTGTACTGCAATTCTCCCTTTCTCTTCAGTCGCTGGGACTGAGGCTTTCACTTGAAGCTTTGCAACTCATTGCATCTGCTCTGTTTCTTAGCCAGCCTGATGGTGTTTGTTTGGAAAATAATGCTCATTTTCTGTCTTTTCCTGGTGGCAGTATTGGATATTCTCATGCCTTGGGTTGTTTCTGGAGAGACGGTCTCTGAGACAGTCTCCCAGACCAGCTGGGGAAAATTATGGCACGTTTCAGTGTGCGGCTCTGAAAAAAATCTGCCTTTCCACGTTACCATTGGATGAGAGAGTTGGTGTCCAAGGAACCACTTTACAGTGGAAAGAAAGATCTACTGTCAATTCAGTAACTCAGATCTTTCAAAATAGCAATGACAGATCTGTGGTGCCTCTAGTAAACTCACAAACATTAAAAAAGATAAGCACTAGAGAAGTATTATCTCGTTCATGCTAAGGAGCAAACCTGGGCCGGTTTGCTGTGGTTTGGCTGTATCTGTATTAGCTGATCTGTATCAAGTGTGGTTGTTCAAGGAACCAGAGCCCTGAAGTGAAACATGGGTCAAACCAATTCGAGAGACTAGTCATATGCTAAGAGAGCCAGTTGCAGTTGGCCCCTTAATGTCTGTAAATAACTTGAGAGCTGGAAATGGGTGTTTGACTAGATGGCATTTCTGTGGTTTGGAGAGCAATTTGTGCTTTCTCATCAAATGTTTGGAATCTTTTATGTATCTTCTGTTATGAATTTTGTTTGACTACATCTGGACTTGTGTTATAAGCATGTATTCCTAATGTTTTTGAGCAGTTCATAAAGGCATTATTAGTTCAGTGCATTAGAGAGGTACTCTGCCGTAAAATATACTCATTTTACCACATTCTTTCTCTTTACAAATCTAAAGAGCTATAGACAAAACTGAGATGACGGGGATCAAAGAACACTGTGATTGTTCTGGTGCTTAGTCTGTCCTTTATTTTTTCTTTTTTTTTTGCTAAATTGTCTTTATTTTCATGCACAGCTGGTAGACATTTTTGCCCCCAGAAATTAATAATTAACGTGAGGCGAATTACGAATTTTTTTAACAAGTATTTTTTGAGTTGGTGAAAAAAATCCTCCTCACCTGTTTTTGGGTATGATTCTTTTGATAGACAACTTTCCCCATTGTGGCATTGCCACAGCAATTCTGACTTGAGCTTGAGCCAGCCAGTTGTGTGCTCAGGAGTTTCTAATGAAACTGCTTCTGTGGGCTGTAACAGATAGTGGCTTCATGACCTGCTTATAATTTTTGTACTGCTTTAACCTTTAGGTGGCTTGGAGAACAGTCAAAGGTTGTTCTTAGATCAGCTTCTATGTAGTCTGGGTTTAACAGTAGAGAGATGCTGGGCTCATACATTCTGAGGCACTGCTGTCCATGCTGCGCCTATTTCCCAAATGGTGCATCAGCTAACTTCCCGAGATAATGGTCTGGTATCTTATTATCAGCAAATATATCACTTAAAAGTTAAAATGAAGTATTGAAAGATCATATACAAGAAATAAAGCAGACATAAGGTGAGCACCTGTCTGATTAGCATTTCTGCTTTTTTGGGGATGTATGTTAGAATGTGCAGCTGTGAAATGCTACGCTTTAGTGTGATGGTTTAAGTGTTTATTGATTGTTTCAGGGCCGAAATCTTGCAGATCTCAGAAGAAGTCAGCCTCGAGGGACTTTCACACTGAGCACAACCCTGCGATTAGGCAAACAGATTCTGGAATCAATAGAAGCCATTCACTCTGTGGGATTCCTGCATCGTGACATCAAGCCTGTATGTTGTTTTGGAAATTCTCCTTTTTGTTGTATGTCTGTCTGTTCTGCTTGAGTCAATAAAGACAGTCTGAACATGGGCAGATGTCAGTGGATGCATTTAGACCTCCTTGTGCATTCCCACTGTCTGACAGATTGGCTATTTTCTGTAAGTACTGAATAGTAATATAGTATTGTCATTCCTTTAAGTGCATAGAAAACTAGTTTTTATCAGTAGAGGCTGCTCTATGGTGGGTTAGTAGCTGTTAGTCATACTTGTACCAGTCAAGATCACATAATCTGATTTTGAACAATCATTTGGAGTCTGACCAATTATGACTATAAAAGGGGTTCAAAAAGGATGTCTTTCTCTATGGCCCATCACTTGAATAAATGCTATTTCATGTATTTGATTTGACTAATTAATACTCTTAATATTTTCTGAGTAATTGCCAAAAAAACTTGGAGCACGATTTCCAGTGTTGGAAACACATTCATGGTGTTGGTCGTGTGCCTTGGTGAGACACAGTAATTCCAAGTCTTACTGTAGGAACCAGTCTTGTTCCTGCAGCCCTTCACTACTTGACCTGAACACTTGTTGCTACACCATCCCTGAGACCATCTTCCTTCCAGCAAAATCATTTGCTGCTTTTAAGATCAGCTGATTTTGGCTGATCAGATTCAGCTTGAAAATCTGTCACTAATGTAAGTAGCCACAAATCCTTGAGCAGCCATCCATTATGGTAAAGGCTGTAACTTCAAGATGACAGTTGAAAAAGAGTTGCTGCATTGCTAGTTGGTTTATATACTAAGAACCAAACCCAGTGTTTTTTAAATGTCTGAATGTTCAGATAAATTTAGGTAGTGCAATACAGTGGATGGAGATTCGGGGAGTTAGGGCAGAGTAATGCATGCTAGCAGCTGAACCATGAACAGAAGCATTTGTCTACAGTAACTCCAGCCTGTTATGCAAGTGGTGGAGCTCTCACTGCAGAGCTAGTGGTGTTAAATGTAGCTCTTTCTCATAGTAGCTCAAATTTAGTTAAGCTAATGTGTATTTTAGTTATTTTGAGCCTCCACAGTCACTTACCTGCAAAGTGAACTTCTTAACATGGCAGTGATTCTCTAATCATTACATTTAAGATGCATCTTAAAATTCTTCTCTTGGACTTATTTTTCCATCAGAGGCACGTGGGGCTATGTGACAAAGTTTTGTTAACGATGGCTGCTCTTACCCAAGTCACTGGTATCAAATTGATACTTTTCTTTCTTTGTCTAGTCCAATTTTGCTATGGGCCGCTTGCCTTCGACATACAGGAAGTGCTACATGTTAGACTTTGGTCTGGCCCGTCAGTATACCAACACTACAGGTGAAGTCCGGCCAGTAAGTAAATTTTAAGTAATTTTTTTCCACTTCTGCAACTGCTTAGGCATGGAAAGGTTTTGTGATTTTGTTTGGTTTGTGGTTGTTACGCTTGGTCATTATATTAGTCTGCATTTTCTGCAAGGTGAGAAGCAGCAGGTGACGTCAACTGAGTTGGGAATCTAAGAAGGGGTGCTTTCTTTTGTCTTACAAAGTATGTGTCTTTTTTTTTTTTCGTTTAGGATAATCATGTTTTCCACAGGCTTGGAGTACTTACTGAGTACATTATGGCGGAGCAAAGAGGGTGAGCCTAATGCTAGCCATGTAACTTCTGTAGTCCCAGAGGACTGGTATAGTTCAGTTCTCTGTGATCTAGGGAACCAGGTCGGTGCGTTCTTAAAGCTTTTTATGAAAAAAATGCTGGAAGTTAGAGGCTGACCTGATCTCTGAGGCTGAGCTTACTGTGGACTGCAACCTGTAATGCTGTTCTCACCCTTGCCTGGCTTTGGTTTTGTGTACATTGCCCACTGTCCAGATTTCTTAGCAGGAGTATTTCAGCATGCCTGCTTGGAGGAGGGGTAAGGGCAGGGGACTTAACTTGCGCCATATGACATGTGTTATCTTCAGTCCTTTTACCGTCACTGTGTTATCTGGGGTCACTCATGAGGATGTGTTAAGCTTCAGATGCTTTAGGTATCAGTCAGAGCATTCCTAAATCTATTTCAAATCACAGCACAAGCAGGGAGGGCTCAGGCAATCTCCCTGCTTATCATCATAGGCTTATACGTTTTAGTCTGCCCATCTTTTCCATTTGCAAGATAATTGTTGTTCCGGAAAATGTTGACAATGTGAAAGCTAAATTCAGACTCTGTAGCACAGGATATGGTTGCAGAGTGGGAAGAAAGCAAAGATCAGTGAGCAGATTTTGTGTCTTTAGCAGATGAACACAGCAGGGGGATTTTTCTTCTATTTTTCCTGCTTTTTTATAAGTCTTTGCAGTTGAACCTTGAAAGCCTTTTCTTTTTAGCTGGAGATGGGGGCAGCTCCAAGGGTTGTGTCTGCATCTTATTCTTAAAAAGACACACAGTATGTATTACTGGTCTTCCTTGTCAATGCTGTTTAATTTGGGGATAACCCTTCTCCATATTGCCCTTTTCAAAATGCAGCCCCACTCCTTTCCTCTTTCTGCAGTGAGAATTCAAGCCCATTGTGGACTGAAACAGGAATTTGGTTTTCTGCAAACTTTCTTCATTGCTTCAATGAAGCAACTATGTTTTATCACCATTGTTTGAACAGTGGGACTTTACAATTTTCTTTACAATTAAAGAAATTAATTTTTCCAGATGTCTCTTCTTTTGGATCCTCTCTTTTATTCCTTTCTTCCACTAATTCAAAATTACTTTTATTTTGCTGCATCCTTAGAGAATACTCCCAGGTTCTGTTTTTGGAAACAGCACTACATCCAACCTTGACATTTTTCAGAGCAAAAGATTCTTCATCTGTGTCTCACAAGTTGCGTCCTGCTTGTTTTGGTGTGGGTGATGTGGGGCTTTGTTAGGACACAAGACTCTGAGGAAGTCTGTCTTAATTCTGGTCATTTTGGTGGTTGCTTGCTTGCTTGCCACAGATGGGTCTCACAGAAGGACTAATGACACATCATCTTTTCCTGAAAAAAGACACAGAGATCCCCAGAGGGGTGGAAGTATGCTCTGCTTAAGTGGTAAAATGTCTCAGTTTGTTTGGGATGTGGGAGGATCATACAGGGTAAAGTCTCATATACCTAATGTACCTATTCTCCCATGTCACGCTTCAGGTGGTGAGGCTTTTTGACAAAAATGATACAATAAAAAACCCTATAAATACTTACTTCTTCAATCTCTTTTAACACTATGTTATAGTCACCAAGCTGTTCGATCCTTTTGTGTCTCTGCTGCCTGATACCACTGTTGAGTCCCACTTAACGGATTGAGACATTTGCCACAAGAAGTGTGGTGTGATTGCTGCCCAAATAATGCACTGAGGATTAGGAAGGAGGTAGAGGTGAAGGGCAGTATGAAGACAAGTGAAATGACATTTTCTTGGGCTGCTTTCTTTTTTTAATTAAGAACTTTATCTTTTATTTCACCAAAGACATTATTTCAAGCTACTAAGGTAGATTCTTCTTTCTCCGTTCTTTTTCAGTTCCTTTATTCGTGAAGAATACAATTCCCATATTTGTAACATGATCATCCTGAGCCTAGTTTTCTTGTGATTTGATTCTGAGGTACAATACAGAAGATAGGTAGGGGAAGGAGCTCACTTTCTCTTTTTCTGGAAGCATGTATGAATTTTGCTTTCAGTAATCATTTATTAACAGGTATTTTCTGCTCAAGTAGGTTCTATGCAGTTTCCTACAGTTTCAGAAGCATTGTCATACTTTATGAATAATACTATAAAAAGTATTTGCTGATTTTAAATCCCCTGAAATTCATAACCTCAGTCTTGCTTCTCAGCTTTTCAGAAAGACTCTGAATGACTTGCTAGTAATACAGATCATGCATCTGGCCTTTATGATGCTGTGGTTTTTGGGGTTTTTTTAACTTACCTTTTGTCTTCTTGTTTTTGAATAATTTTGAAAACATCTTTGATTTTGAAAAAGGGAAAAGAGTGATTCTGTGGCGCAAAATCCTCTAGAAAGCGGTGGTGGCACTGATTTTATGTATTTATTTTTTTATGTGCAATTCTCTGATGCCAAACAGTATGAATTTTTTGAATATGGAAAGTCAAGGAGCTCCTTAGTAGGCAGATAACATAGGCTGTCACTAAAAAGGTCTCATTCTGATTTTCTAGAGATTGATTAAAGCTTTGAGGTGGGACCATTTCTACTTTCAATGATCTTCATTGAGCGTTAGTGCACAAATGCTGCAGAGAACATTACTGGTGATACACTAGTTTCCCTTAGAAAAGCTGTGTAGACTTTTCCTCATTACATCCCAGCTAGCCACATTTCTAATGATTTTGTTCTTTAGCAGAGCTTCGAGTATTCATTTTGGTGAGTGGGGTCTGAACCAACATTATGTCTTTTGAAAATTAGTATTGCACATGCCAGATTAAACAGAATGCAAGGAGACTGCCATCTGCCCAACTATGTGTACCCTACCTGGAGGATATTCAGAAACACCTTCTTTAACCTGGAGGCAGGTTACCAGATAAGATGCATCGAGCCAGTGATGCAATTGTTATGGTCCATATGGAATAGGATGATGGAAGCTATAAAACCTTCTGTAGTGCCTTTATACAAATCTAGATGAGATAACAGTTGATGGTGCATAAGATACCACCCATCCAGTTTCAAAGCAGGTATTGTACATCTAAACAGTATTCAGAAGACAATCATGACAAACTCACGTGCAGATGGATCAAAAAGATTCTGATTATAACCTGAGCAAGAAGATGAATAAAAGGAATTTTATAAAAGTCAGTAAAATAATAAAAAGTCTTGAGAAGCGAATGAGAGAGCCTCTATTCTCTTTGGTTACATAGGAGCAAGACATTCAGTGAAATAGATGATAAATTTAAACAGATAAAGGGATGCATTTATTCATGAGGCATCACTTGCTGCCACAGGGAGTCAGCATGCATTAGGAAGAGTAATACAGCACATTCGTGCAGGTCAGAGACTGGTCTAAAGAGCAGCAACGGGACAGAGTATGCTGTGGTAAAGGTAAGGGACTGCTATAGAAAATATCAGGGAGCTATACTGGCAGGTCAAATTCTATGTAGATAAAAGGTGATGCTCATGATACGTGTTTGGGGGTGGGGAGAACAATTCTAATTTCACGTATGTGATAGTGGCCTCCTGAGGTGACAGATAGCACTGGTAAGTGAGCCTTTATGTTATGAAATAGCTTCATGAAAACATGATTTTGATACTCAACAGCTTTCAAGAAGGTGCTTAAATATTAGAAGTCATCAAGAAAGGAGTACAAGACAAATCAGAGGTCACTGTTGTGACCCTTGATGAGATGGGGATGAGTTTTCAGAGTTCTCATAGCATACCTGAGAGAAAACTTCAGGCTGATCTGAGATGGACTGAATATCTATTGGCCTTGTTCTTGCAAAGAGCCCATCGCTTTGTGTTGGTCATAGTGTGATGCTAGGAGCAGTTGTAGGCATAGACCGTCTCTGCCATCTACTATTAAAAAAGCTTGCTTTACTGTGCTTTATTTTTTAACCCCTCTCTTCTGAGACTTTTGGAATGACTTCACTTTGTGATGGCATGCAGGCAAACTAGCCCAGCAGCAGGAAAATGGGTAAATGTAAAATCTGTTTAGAAAGATTTAAATAATGAAGGTAGAAGAAAGAACTGTTTTTCTCTTCCATATCAATGGTCTTCCTGCAGAATGTTTGCATCCCATTTTTGCCTCGTTGGAGAAGAAAATGGGGAAGTATAAGTAGGTTGTGGGCAGTGTTGTCTTGTACTGATCTGACCTGTGTCCAGACAATTGATATATGGGAAGCAGTTTTTCATTCCCCTAATACCTAAAGCAACCCCATTGCCTCATCCAAGGTCACTGTCCTTATTTTTCAAGCTTATATTCTGCACCCTCCCGTACCCCATGATACCTTTCTCTCCATGGGATCTTCCCAGAATTTGTGCTATTGTATAACTTTAGTGGTAAGGAAGCCTAGTTTTTTATATGATTATGCTGATGTGTTATATATTTTGTTATCAGCATGAGAGTTCCCATCCAAGTGAGTTTGAGGTGGACAGTAGTTTAAGCCATGTGTTTCTCAAGTCATGGAAGGCTTGGAGATCTGCTTCAGAGGTGGCTTACGGAGGGTATCTGTTAGTTCAGCTCTAGTTAATAAGTGCATTCAGATGCAAAGGGTACTCTTCTGAGAAACAAGTCAAGTTTTCTTTTTGTGATTTTTTTTTTTTCCTTTTCCCCCTCCCCTGAAAAAGTCCATATTGTGGTGAATCCCAAGACTATCTGTAACAAATTTGATATTACAGAATGCAGAGAGCTTTTTTAGGGATTTAACTACTATTTCCTCTAGATGCGACCTTCTGCCATGGTTCATAGAGACGTGAGCAGTTTTATTCACTGTGACGTCCTGGTTGTACAACTCACCTTTGCCATGCAGCAGTATAAGCAGTCAGTGTTGATGTACGTGTTCGGACAACAGAGCTAAGCAACTCGGAAATGAATTGAAAAGTTGCTTTTTAAAATTTGTGAAAGTATCTTCTATAGAAAGCACACAAGTAAAAATTTTCTTGCAAAATCTTGCTTTAATTTTTATAGCAGAGAACTGGACTAGCAGAAGATTTGATATGGAGAACTAAGGCTGAGAAGAAAATTTGAACTTTGAGGGGAAAACAGTCATAAACATTGTTATACAGATAACATGGTGAACAACATATGCTTGCATAGTGGAGGTGTTTGTAGTCATGAAGGTCCTCTGTGCTAATGGAGGTCATATTTTGGACAATACTCCTTGATCATTACCGGTCTTTGTTCAGGTCTGCTAGTTTTGTCACTGACGTGCAGTACAGAAAGCTTTATGCTTTTCCTCTGCCTGTGACACCCTGGCTTCAGAAACATATTCCCTGTGGCTCCACAAATACTAATTGAAAGTGGGGGTTTAGGGTTTAGCAGCTTGGTCTTAATTTTTTACTTGAAAATAGAGGAGAGGCTATGTTTTTCCTGGAGTCTCTCTCCTGTTCCAGGATCTGACACTGGGCTGTTATGCTCAGCAAGCATTTTTTTAGCTTAGTCAGCTACAGCCCATTGATTAGATCTCCATCTCTTCATGGCTCAGACTGCACTGCAGTAGTTTGCAGTGCCTTGCTGAAGATGCTGTACATGTGCGAGAGCGGCTCTGTGAATCAGTGGGCAGAAAGAAGATTGTTGTAGGCAGGACAGTGTATAGCCTGTTCAGACAAGCATGATGGAGGCTGCAGAAATGTCAGCTAATTGAGAAAAAGGTATTTATTTTCCAAATGTCTGTGCCTAGTTTTAGAAATAAACTTTGCTGCAGTGAACAAGGTATTAGAAGAGGAGAGTATGGTATGTTTTTCTATGAAGTAATTTCCCACCACCACTGGAAAACGAGCTATAAAATAACACAAAGGATATTAACTCCTGCATCTTAAGAACACAAATATTCAAACGTAGAAGCCCAGTAGCTTTTATACTTACTTTGTACTTGAAATATATGTAAAGCTGTATTGGAGATTACGTTTTGCAGTAGAATAGATTTGTGGACCTGTAGCACTTTGAGTACTATATTAGCTTAGGAAGGGATATAATTTTTGTTTTGAACTTTGTATTGTAGAAAGATAATCATAGACAAGGCTGAAAGCACAGCATAGTCACATTGGTTCACACACAGATGGGGAAAAGGAAAAAAATGGACCTATGTCTTTAAAAATATTGCACATTTAATTTATTATAGAAATGCTGTTTTCTGTGGGAATGGGTTAGTTACAAAACAGATCATCATGAAAATTACATAAAGATTCTTGTTGTTACTTTCATTGTTGGAGTAGCAAATTTGGACTTGAGAAGGGAGTGCATGTTCTGGTTTAAAATATTACAACTATACAAAGCCAGTGTGGTTGAAATCAGATGTATGAAAAGCAGACTAGATTTCAATATACGTTAGCAAGCAGGGACTCCTGTATCATATTATAGACAGAGAAGTAGAGAAACAGCTCTTTCTTTCATTCCCCCCCTGAAAGCCCAGGTTGAGTTAGGGTGACCTCAGATCACCTATATAAAGTTGTTGTTGGTCCTATTTTATGTAGCAGTTCTCAGGTTAGAGCTGTTGTGCTACAGTGGTGAGGGAAAAATAAAGGATAACTCAGACTTAAATCCCATATATGCCTGCAGGGAACTGAGATCCCATTTTCCTTTTCCGAGTGGCTTTACTGCCAAGCTGCAGGGGGGATACAGTATGACTGAATGTGTCATTCCTTCTGGTCGATGCTGTTCCACTTGAAGCTCTGATTATTCTTCCCACTGGACTACAGAGAGAGGAACAGAAAACTGTAACTATGTCCGGCGGTGAGGGAACAGGGGCTTCACTCCCTGAGCAAGTGAATATTGAGTTGGATTGCAGGTCAAGTCTCCCCTCCGTCAGGTAAGTGCATTTACTGCCAGGTTACGGAGTGCCTGTCATACAGTTTCTCTCTCTTGGTAATAAATATTAAATTATTCTGTGCAAAAGGGATCCTTTCCAACATGGATGTTCTTAGACCTGCATCTCAAAGCACTCTGTGGCTTAGGGGTGATGGTATACTCTGAAAGGAGGGAGGTGTGGTTTTCATGTCTGTCCAAGGGGTGGAGGGATGCTCTGCTGCATCTCAGTGATTGCTACAGCTGTCTGTTGTCTACTTCATTTTGATAGAAAAGGACCATCTTCTCCATCTGACTCCAGGAAAGCATTAGGAGCTGTAAATCCCAAACGAGATGTGACTAACACTCTACAACACTCCAAAACATTTTCATTTCAGCAGTTCCCCTGCTCTGTGTTACAGCCCAGGAAAAACTTATCTTTCTTACTTAGCACTCCTCATACTTTCCATGGGAATATTCTGTGCTACTTCTTCCCCTATAGGACCATGCATGTAAGAAACAAGTGTAGCTCTGAGGCAAAATTCTCTTTTTAAAAATTGAATTATAATTGAATAATAGAATTACAGCTGGAATAAGCTTTTGATAAAAAAATGCTCGTTCTTAGCCCTGCTTCTAATGTGAGAAGGTCACCCTCATCTCCAGCACAAGTTCTGGCACAGGAATCCCATGATGAGATGGTTGGCACATGCTGTTCAGAAAGACAAAATTATTATCTTGGTCTTTTCTGATGTTAAAATCCATTGGAAACTTTGAATTCTCCTAAACTAAAGAAGGAAAGATAGTGTTTTAACTCATCTCCTTTGAGTCTTTTCCTTTGGAAAGAATAGTGGGAGACTATTAAGTAACTGCCTCAAAACTAAATTTTGTGCAAAATCTACAGAATTCTTAGAACTTGCACATTTTTAGAGAAGAGGAATACTGAGGCTGAAATAAGAAACTTTGTTGGGTTGATTGCTTTTAATTAGTTGATTTCTGTTGGAATAAGTTTGTCTCAGCTGAGGTCTTACCTCAGTTTACTGAACGGAGTTTTAAGGTTGTATAATATATTATAATATTAGCTCTTTCCGTGGCTCAGGGTGGCCCTCATGTTTCCATACTGTGTAATTCACATCTTAAGATACAGTGACCGCTCACATGGCCTAAAAGCAGCACTGCTTTCATTCTGCTCTCTTTCAAACCACCATGCTGCATCCCACCACAGACAGCAAAGACCTTGCTAGGTCTGGGTGGAGCAGTGCAGCAGTCATCAGGGAAGGGGAAGATGCCTGGGGTGGGCAGCTGTGAAGCCTATAAAGTTGGCAAGCCAGTGATTGTATGGAGATGGCTGGTGAGAAAGCAAGGTGGTAATGGCAGAAAAAAGCCAGATATCTTGGGTGGGAACCCATGGCAATTCAAACGGGGAAGGGGACATCTCTGTTCATTTTTAGAAACTTAGGCGCTAACGTTAGAACTTGCTCTGGGTGAAAACAGCAAGAGATGAGAAAGAGCAAATCCCCTTGCTAGTTATTAGATCAATTTGATTGGGGGAGGAAGGGAGGTGTAGGTATTGGGTAATTTTAGGAAGGAACATCAGAGTAGAACCGTACAACTGACCCTGTGGTTAGGCTGTATGCACCTCTGCTCTCAAAATTGATTTTTATACGGTTAGGTGTGATATGTGAGCAGGGGGAAGTTAGTCTCTAGAGGGACCCCGCTCACCACTTTACAGAGCACTCACAAACCACACAGGCTGGCTCAAGGCTTTGTGTCTAAATGAAGCTAAATACAGCATGGGCCAACAGCCCTGCGCAGGGTGCTGGGAGATAGCAACAGCTAAACAAGAGACTCATGTTTCTGGAGGGGTACGATATTGAATTGTTTTTTAATTTTTTTCTTTTTTTTCTCATTTTGTTGGTTTTTATCATGTTTTTCTTTGGGTTTCTCTCTGTTTTACAGTTCTTTTGGGCTCTTCTTTTGAGGCTGTGTTTGATGCGTTGGCTTCCCATCCGCTGCTCGTAACCATCTCTGCTATGAGTTGTGAGTGAGCCATCACCATGCTTCTGGGTTTTCATTTTGTTTTGTGCTTTTGTTATATATGAGAGTCCAAATTACACCTGATTTTCTTTTTTCCCTCATGATATCTTTGTTTTTCAGCAGGATCGTGACAGCTACCTAAATGTGATGCAGAGGCCTAGAACATTTGGGGTTCTGCCTGAGGGGCTGGCAGACATTTGGGTGGTGCCAGAGACTCTTGATTTTGTCCCATCTGTGGTTTCAGATGCAAGGGGAGGGGAGTTCTCTCATCTTACATTTTTGGCTCCAGCTTCCTTTATTCATTTCTGACTCCCCATTGGGATAACATATGCTGCTGTCATTAATGATTCTACAAAGTGCTGCTGTTTAAATTAGAAAGTTCAGACACATATAAGACGTGCAGAATTTGTCTCCACAGAAGAGGTAGAGAGGCATATCCTTGCATATCCCTGCATCTGCTCCATGAGCCTGATGGAAGCGGGAGATTCCTAGAAGTCACAGAGATACTTGCTTTTAGCTCAGCTAAAGCTTCCTTTCACTTTTCCTTCTTATCACAACTTTTCCAACAAGTCATTTCAATCCAAGATATATCTTTAAGTGCTTCCCATGATCTGTGGCATTTCCTCTCTCCTCTTATCACCTTCCCTTTGACCTGTGCTTTCTTTTCATTTTCTTACTGCTGGAAATCCTTTTCCTGCTTCGGGGAGAGGTGGGTTAATGACAGCAGGCCTGCCAGGGGCAAAGGTGGTGGATCTCATGAGGTGTTTGCACAGGCTTCCAGAAAGCTGGGAAGGAACCTGCAGTCAGGTTCTGTGAGAGTACCCCAGGAATAAGAAATGGAAGCAGGAAAGTACGGGCATCCAAATACAAGTATTTAGGAAGAAAGCTGGAAACTGAGACATTCAAAATATCAATCTAGGGACCAATGAGGCAAGAGGGAAAAATTTAGTCTCTATGTATGAATGTGATGTAAGGTGCAGGGATTCAAATTACTGAGGAACTACGAGCATTCCTGAAATGAAGGGACCACATACAGGGAAGACAGACTTCATGTGCATCATAAGGAGGACACTGTTGGCACTTAAAATACAAACGATCATGAGTGTTTGAACTGGAGAATGACGAAATGCTGATGGGTGCAGAAGAGCACAGTTTGGAACAATGCATCCACTTTGTACAGGATTTTGTTACCTAATTCTGTCTTTGTGAGGTAGTGTACATTGCTAATATATTGAAAGGAACCCAGAGTATAATTTTTGCTCTGTGGAGTGATCTAATAAATTCTCCCAAGCTAAAACTAATTTTAAACCAAACTTCTAACACTTTGTATATCTCATCTCCCTGACAGCTCTGTGTAATAAATTACTTTTAGCTTTGTGCTACACACAGTCTGAATGCAGGAAGAGGTATGCTTTACCCTGAGTAACATTTTTTAATAGTAATACTGATGTGGAGAAAAATTCAAAAATAAATCATGTATGGTTTAAAATTTCAGCTTGCTAGCTTATTACCTTCTTATCATTTTTGGGATTCAAATCAGTTGGGTTATATATGATTCCATAATCTGAAGCTCCTAACTTAAAATTTCAGTTCTGGGTCAAATGTGGACTGATCTGGACTGCAAGGATGCTTTATCCAGGCTCTTTTCCACTGCTGGGCAATGCAGTGGTAAGATGAAATTCATTAACTGGAAGAAGTTGTGTAAAGAAATCATCTGGAAAATTATGTTAATGAATTCAGAAGAAAAGTCAGTAACAGTTGGGTATACAGCATGTGCTACAATAAATGCTCAGACAGAAGCTGTTTGTTTGGATGAAAAACAAGGTGTCTTCATAGCTATGGAAATACTTGATTGCAGTGGTTAGTGACACAGTCAAAAGGCAATACTAATTGCCTTGTGACTGGCAGGGCAGTCAAATATGGTTAAAAGAGGTGAAACCTTTATGAGGAACAGATGCTGTTAACACAGTTAGCATCTGCCTATTTCATTCAAAGTTTTAAGTGTCCTGTCAAAACAATTGCAAAGTCTTGCTCAGTTGCAGTGCTCCCGTACCCCAGGAGAGAGGACTGGAGAGAGCCCTTTGGTTTCAGATGCAGGACTGGCTTGGTGAACTGTTTCATGTTCGCTGTGAGACAGATACACAGTTAAAAGATGGCTGGGCTTTTGGTTTGCTTCTGAAAGAGGAGTGGAATACATTTGCAAACTGCCTAGAGCTGGTTTCAGAATAGATCTAACTGAAGACTGCAGAGATAGCCTGTCTGCTAGAAATAGTAAGTATTGATCTAAAAAAGATTTTTCAGAGGCATTGCCGACCATACTGAAATCAGCACATGTAGTACTTGGTTCAATACATACACAGTTAGTAACTGAAGACATTGAAGTAGAGAAAGAACATGAAGAACAAACTCCCATAAACTGCAAACACTGAACAATAGTTATTCTGAAAACATTACAGGTTACATGCTAGAATTGTTCACAATGTGGTCTTATTTAATGGCTCATGAAAAGTATCCAAATACACTAGCTTCCCACTCATGGTGGAAGACAGGAATGTCCTCTTGCTTTTGAGTATGTAGAGGACATTTACGGTGATGGCTGATTCCAGTAGATGTATTCCAGTGGCCTGGATTCTGCTTTCCAGGAACTCACATCAATCAGTTCACTGGAATTCTGAAAAATACTTTGCAGTCATTTGTCAGTGGGAATCCTAAATGTAGGCTCCGTGAGGAATGAGGTACATGATCATGAATATAATATCTCGACTATTACCTGCTGCTAAATAATCAGCTTAAGCTGATGTACTGCAAGATTAAATGCTGCATTAAGTGCCTGGGATATGTGTGCAGGTTCTCCTTGTGGAGTATTTGATTAATGTAAAGGAGTTGTAAGACAGACCTGTAGCTTTTTTTGCTTGGAGTCACTATAGCTTGAAAGCTGCATTATACACCATTCAGGTGTGCGTTAGTGGCATGGTGTTGGGGAACCTGGTTAAAAAACATTTGAAGTTTTATTCTTTCTGAGAATATTGAAACTCAGAGCAATTTTCCTGTACGCAAAAGGAAGCAACTGAATTGTGTGTATTTAAACTGACAGAAGGATGCCCTAGAGTAAAAGTGGAGAGTTTTAGGCTTAGTTCTGAAAGCACAGATGAAAGAACAAACATGAATCAAATTACCTAAGTTACCCAATTAGAGTTCTTATTAATGTGCTCAAATTTATGCAAGAGTAGAATCTTAATTACTAGTATGCTTAGTTCTTTGCACAAGCTTAGCCTTATGATGGAAGATGTCTGGGCCTGAATCTGGTTTTGCCACATGAATTTTGATGGCATTGCTGTTAACTCTGGTGCTTCTAGCCAAGCTGAAAGGATTTGGTGGATGTCGTTATTTAAATGCAATTTTTTCAGAACAATGGCATCTTCAGTAAGTGAATTCACATGGTCTAATGTTCTTGTGGAGGCAGCAGTGGAAAGAGTTGGAAGTGTTGCTCAGCCTCCAGCTCAGCAGAGTGTCACAGGAAGACTGCCTTCTTCCCAAAGCTACTATATCAAGCCTTCACTTCCCAAGGATGTGAAGAACAAGAGCATCAGAGAAAAGAAAATAAAGATACATGGTTTAGGATATACTGGGAAGAATCTGGAAAAAAGCAAGAACTCTGAAAGTCAGAAGTTCTTAATTTAAGTCTTATGGAGGATGTTGGCAAGCAGTGTCAGCAAATGTGTATGGTCATCTGCCTTTTGTCAGAGTAGGGGATCTTCATTCTTGTCCTGATTAGGCTGCCCTCTGGCTTTGCTTAGCTCATGTTATTCATTACTCAGTTTTGCACTTACACTTCTTTACTAGCTTTTCCCTTGACTCGGAGTTTAAAAAGGAAAATATGATCTCAGATAATGTTCTTAGCTCTATGCCTAGACTATTACTATTCTAACCTATCACTGTATCCACCTTGCCCTCTCTGTAAAATAAGCTTTTCTAGAAATGCAGAGTTGGAGAATGCTGTCTGTTTAGGTGCCTGCTAGAGCAGATGAAGCAGTAAGAGCTTTGTATCCCTTGAGTACATACTATACTGTTATTTTAACAGTATAGACGAGGCGTTCTCAGGAGTTAGCTGCACAGGGGATTTCGTAATCTGCTCTGTCTCTGAGATTTGCTGTTGTCTCCCTTCAGCCTCGCAATGTTGCTGGTTTTCGAGGAACAGTCCGCTATGCATCGGTGAATGCACACAAAAACCGAGTGAGTATTTTTGGATTATAAGGAGTTAACAGCATGGTTATCTCTCCTCAGAAACTTGTTTTCAGGAGCAGAGGAGTAAGAGGTGTGAGTTCTGGTTTGTTACCTACAGAAGTTAGTGTATTAGATGAATTCCATTAGGTGGTCAAGGCTGTAGACTGTAAAATCAAAATTATGATTCAGTTGTTGGATCCTCTCTAGTTGGCAGCCTTAATAATTGTAATTACTGCATTATCAGACACTTTTTAAGGGGAAAAAGCCCCCACACTAAAGTGGAAATCAGATTAAGTACCAGGCTGCTTGCTGCTAGTTTCTAGCAGAACTTGGCTGTGAATTACCAAGTGCCAGCTCCCCAAATCCATTCTCCACCTGGAATTTTTAATATTAACATCATGCCATCAGATGAAGAGCCACCTAGTGAAAGCTAGGTTTATTTTTCCCTGAAAAGACCCATCATTTACATAGTGTCTGGTCTGTTTCTTTCTAAACACTTCCAGAAGTCCTATCCAGCATTCTCCAAACACTTGTTTGTCCTGTTTCAGTAATGTTCTGTGTAGACAGTAAACCGTAAGTTCTCTGATTCTGCTGCTGAGTGCTTGCCAGATGGAAACTATCAGTGCTCCTGCATTACCTCCAGGTTTCTGGCCTTAGTTGGGATGAGTCTGTAGGATGACCTGTGATATATGAGGAAGTTTCAGGGTTTTTAGGGAAAGAAGTTATTGTCTTGGAAGGTGGAAAGTGTGATGTGGGGAGGGCAGTTGAATGCCATAATGAATTCATTCCATTTCATGGGAGACACCAAGAAACCTGAAGTATATTTTTTGGAAGAGCTGAATAGTGCCAGCCGTAGGTGGCATCAGCTGAAGGTGTATTCAGACACAAAAATTGCTGTATAATGCATGCTATTTTGAGAAGTCATGTTCTAGACATTAGATGTTGAGCACCAAAAATTACTTCATGTGTTTTGACAATTTCAGCCTTAATCCCTATGTTTCAATTTCCCATTTGCTAGGCCAGGAGGAGAGTGGTATGTGGAAATGTTATAAATCTGTAAATTGTTGTGGTGCTTGATGATGAATGTTTTGCGAAAGCCCTTGAGTAAATGCTGTCTTTTGAAGCGAGTTTGAATTGTATTTGTTAAAAATAATAATAAAAAATACTTTCTACATACAGTTTAGTTTTTTCCTTAATCTAAGTTGTTCCACATTCCATTAATAAATATTCCACTCCTGTACACTCAGTGAGGGAGAGTCCTATGGCAAATTTGTGCTTTGATGTATAGATAAAAAACTGTTTCCTAATATATTCACAAAAAGGAAAATAAATGAGGTTATTCAGGTGACTGTATTGACACTGCCAAATTTCATAAACACTTGATTTTGCATCCTTAGTCTTTAATCTGGCTTCTTTAATCATTGAGTAGGAGGTATGACTTCTCTTCCTGCTTTTTAAAAAGAGGTAACTCATCTAGAGAGCACACCTTGACTACTGAGCAGTATGGAACTTTGCTCCTCAGTCTTTGTCTCTTTTCTCCAGGAGATGGGTAGACATGATGATCTGTGGTCCCTCTTTTACATGTTGGTGGAGTTTGCGGTTGGTCAGCTTCCATGGCGAAAGATCAAAGATAAGGTAGGAAACCTAGTGTCTGTGCTTAAGATAAGATCCTGCATTTTTGTTATTATGACTCTTCATGTTCCTCCTGCAGCTCAGTGCAGCTTTTTGCTGAAGTAAAGCCAGAGCCTGCTTTTCATCAGATCTTGCTGCAAGATGCTAAACTGTTTTTGTATGTTCTGATGCAGTGTGGAGCTTGTCTTATTTGGAGTAGCTAGACATTTTCTTATGCACGTTGTTAATCATATTTGATCAAGCAACTTTGTTTTTGCAAAGCAAACAACAAAAGTGGAAAGGCTGAGCTGTCCTTTTGGCAAATAAACAGAGCCTTTATAAAAGCGGGAGAATATCACTTTGCCATGCCAAACAAGTCAAATGGGAATTGCAACTGGCTAACTATTAATGTTGTCTTGGAAGTACTTTGTGCTAGAGAATAAAATCCCTGGAAAGAAATAGGTCACCTGTGCAGAAGGGTCTGCTAAAGGGACAAATTCTGAAGAGTGTTTCTGATTCAAGATTCCCCTTCAACGTTTGCTTGCAGTGATCAGCCTCACTTTGCTAGGGACACCAAACAGCAGAAGTGTGTAGACACAGTGCTAAGAAGAGGCCATGTTCCAGGAATTATAAAACTAGATCATATTCCAAGAATGACAAGACTGTATGAATATGAAGCAAGAGAATAGATTCTTGGCTCTGAGATATTTTCTTTTTTCCAGGAGCAGGTTGGAATGATAAAAGAAAAGTATGAACACCGAATGCTGCTAAAACACATGCCTTCAGAGTTCCACCTTTTTCTGGATCATATTGCAAGCCTAGACTACTTCACCAAGCCAGACTATCAGGTAGGAGCCTTTCTTTGTTACCAAAGAAATCTGATCTGATGCATGGCACTCTGGATTGGCATTTGGGTCTTCTAGTATTTCCATGCATGTATACATATCTGCCTGAGGAATACCTTTCCTAGGACCAGAAGAAAAAGGTTGGACTGTACAGTTCTTCAACATCTCAAAAGTTTTTTCTTCTCCTGTCGCCACCCTGTCTAAAATAATCCTGTACTCCAGACCAGAAATCTCTTCCCAAGCAACAGAGTACTTCTGGCTTTCATTAAAACACAAAAGTTTTGAGATACTCCAAATCTGATGGAATTTTAGCAGAACTTGCCAAATTCTGCAAAGAGCCTATGGCAGTAGCTCAACAGTGCACACCAACCTCTTTGTTTTCTTGCAGAGTCATATGAGCCTTACCTATTATTATCTTTCTTTCAATATTAATCTTAACATTTTTTTTCTTCCATTCACTGTTTGCTATCAGCATACATGTGATCAGTTATAGTAGCTCAACTAACACAGTATAACTGAGGCAACTTGATTCTATGTTCCTTTTTTATCACAGTGGTTTTCTCGGTATATTAAAGCCAGAGTGATGAAAACAACATTTTATTAGCAGATATGTGCAGTCTTACATGAGTGCCTGCTCCTGTTGATAGTGCATCAAATGAGTGGGAAGATGGTAGGAGGGTGTTCCAGCAAACTCTCTCCAACAGTGCTTTTGTATTTTAGTCACGTACATGTTGCAGCACAGCAACCACAACTTTTTTGAAAAGAAGAGGGGAAAAAAAAGGCAAATACTTTCTGGATAGTACAGTAAGATTTGCCACTAAGATGGAGGTAGACTGGAGAGATGCTGAGGGAGCTGGATTTGTTTAGCCTGGAGAAGAAAAGCCAAAGAAGGGATCTGATGGCTGTCTTCCACTGCCTCAAGGACAGTTGTGGGGTGAATAGAGGCAGACTTGTCACAGAGGCAAAAAGGGAAATTGTGACTGAATCTAGGGGGGGAAAAAATCAGAATGAGAATTCTTAAGTACGGAACAGGTACCTAGAGAAGCTGTGGAATTTCCATCCTTGACGATTTCCAGAAGTCGACTGGATGAGGAATCTGATCTGACTTTGTAATTAGCCCTCGTTTGAGCAGCTGGTTGGATTAGAGATCTCGGAAGCTCCTTTTGAACCTACATCCTCTTATATTCTATTCCAGTTTAAAATAATTATGTTCTAGCAGTACTGAAAAGCCATCCTTGAGATGGAAATGGAAGGAGATGTTTCCAGACAATCTTAGTGCAGTACAAATCAACGAACAGCTCTTTCACAGGAAGGGATTTGTCTCAAGCTGTGAATTGCCTCTTTGCCTTCAGTTTCTTGCAGGTGCTGCTCTGGGAAGAAGACTTCAAAAGGGAACTCCCCACAAAAGTCTGGCACCTGCCGCTTGCCGCCAAACACTGGTTCTTCTAACTTGACTTGGAGGCCTATCCCAGCCAGCAAATTCTCCAAATATCTCATCTCTAGAGATATCTTTATATTGATTTATCTGGATTTATTACTGTGAAAGATTAAAAAGTATATCAGATGACATATGAATTTGTCACCAGTACCAGATGCTCAGGGGAATTAAGGAAATTGGGGAATTATGTCTAGTAATAGATAAAGTCATGATTTATTTAAAAATTGAAATAAGAATATTAGAAATAAGGAAACAGAATAAAACATATATGAATATAATTTGGTTACAGCTCACCATTTCCCCTCTTAGCTCTTTAATATATTTCAATTTAAAATGTATGCTAATCACCAGGTGAGGATTATGACTCTGATTTCTGTCCTGTAGCTAGATAGACAGGTTTGGTGTTTCATATAGCTACCCAGCTCTAGTCAACCTCCAAGTTCTCCCCTTTGAGAGAAATTATGATGAAAGGACAGCTTCACTGGGCTGGAGAAAAGGTTTGTCTGGCCTAGTAGCATGTCTCTGACAGTGATGGCTGTGGGAATATTATAAAAGAATGAGCATTCAGTGACATTTCCCCAGAAAACTCTCAAAGCTCAAGGATCCCTGAGGCTCAAGAATCTCCTAAACCAGGAATATCTCTGTATTTCATAGCCCTCAATGAATTTGTCTTCCATGAACTTGTCCAGTATCCTCCTGAATTTGTGTAAACCTTTAGCATCCACCATGTGACAGGGAGGCACCACAGCTTAAGTGCTTGCTGTGAGAACTGCTTTCTTCTGTTTGTTCTAAGCTTCCCACCTGCCAGCCTTATTTAATGACCCTTACATCTCGAACATAACTGTGAACACTGGTCCCTAGCCCCTCTCCCTCTTCCCAGCCACACAGAATCTTAGAGACCTCCATGGTATTGCTCTTCAGTTACTCTCTTGCCCAGGTTGAAGGATCATAGTTTACTTACTTGCTTTTTTCCCCAAAGGAAACCTTTCCACACCTTTGGTTTGTGTCCTCCTCTGAACCTTGTCCAATTGTACCTTTGTGAGGTGGGGACTTTGCCCAGCATTGCATGTTCAAGATGTATGTAGCCCATGAAGTGATAAAATGCAGTTACGATGTTTTATTCCATTCCTGAGACTTTCTAATATTCTGTTTTATCCAGTGGCAATGCTGTTTTGATTGCTCCCATCTCTGTGTACCAAGTAAAGCTTTGGCTTCTTTTGCAGTAGCATGAAGTTTTGGTAAAATCCTTCCTCTCCCACCTCCATCATTTTGAAGTGAGGAATGATGCATAAATGCTGCATGTGAGCATCCAATAAGATCATCCTGACTGCTCCCTCCTCCCTCACTGTCTGTATTCTGTTGTATTATCTGTCTAACTTCTCTTGATGTATGTCTTCTGGCTTTGCAGGATGCTGGATATCATAGGATGCTTTTGGCTTTAGAGAGAGGCCAGACATGTAAGAAGAGCCGTACTGGGTCAGCCTCTCCTTTCTTGCTCCTTTGTAAATCGGGACAGACAATAGGGGACTGGCTGCTGCTGCTGTCCTCCTTGCTCCAAGTGGTCCATGCCCTGAAGTTTGCAATCTTTTTCTTCAGCTCTGCCACCGTCAGCATCTGGGATTATCCATCTAAGCAGATATGCTAGTGTGAAGGATGGGAAAGGGAGAGAGGTGAAATACACCTATAGCCCTCACCACCGTTGTGCAGCGCACCTTAACTGTTGCATTAAGGAAAAAGCAACTGCATCTGCTATCTTCAGACTTGTTTTATCACTGTCACAGGAAAAAAGTTTTAGGGGTGTAAGGCAATGCAGATACTTCACCTCAGTGACCCCATGACTTCCCTCCCCCCCATTCTTCCTTCTCTGTATTGTTGTTTAAAAAAACAACCAAACAAAAACGCCCAAAATTAAAAAAGCAGTCCTCTCACACCACTCAGAGCCATATTTCTCTTTCTCCATCCACCCCCTAGCCCGGCTTATGGCTTTCTCTGTCTTTGTGTGAATTCTCTCCTCTCTGTTTCCTACTTTTGTAATTCTCCTACTCACACCCTTGTCCCTAAAAAAAAATGTGATTTTTTTTCTTTTTTGCACTTGTTAGCCACCATGATTATCTCTCATTTGCTTCAATTAAGTAATCACACTACTGTTTTTTCCCCTACCAGCTCTAGTTGGGAAGATCATAATCCTCGTTAATACATAAAAAGTAACATTGCTAACACTCAGGACTACAGCTGACATTCTGCAGCATCCAAGTAGTCACCTGCCTGGAGAACAGGATTACTTCATCATGTGCCTGCAGCAGGTTCACTCTTTGCCAGTGATCTTAGCCGGGCCCAAAAACTGATGGGATGGTGAGCCTGTTCTTCCTGGACCTACTCCTTATGGCGGTGAAGGTTGCCAAGATCATACTTGGTCACAGACTGTGAGTCTAGATCCATGGGAAGTGGCTAGTTCTTAAATATTGACATCTGTGACCCAAGGCCAAGCCATCAGAAAGTGTTTGTCAGTAGTCATCTGCCTTCCCTTGCCATTTCAGATCCTCCTAAGCGCACTTCATGCTGAGTAGCAATTTTATCACAGTTCTGGGCCCCTGAGATCATGTCAGAAGAGATACCAGGCTGTAACTGAAGACTAAGTATTACTGGAGACCACTACTCTCTGATAGATAGGTGGCACAAGCTTTGCCTAGGTGTAGTTGAAGAAAATTATGGTAGAATAAAATAGAGTTGACTGTCACATAATGAATGTTACTTACACCTTGTGTTTTTGCATTTCTCGGGCTCATGGCCTCTGACATTAGGCCTGTATTTTGTCAGTATTGGTTTATGGTTAGGATCAAACTTTTAGTGCTTTCACAGCGGGAGGTTGTGGGCATTAGAACAACGTTTTTGGGTTTTCTGACTCATTTGATGGTGAGACATGCCTTTTCCCTTGCATAGTGAAGATCGGATGTCAGAAAGGTGCCTGAAAATCTTTTCTATTACAGTTGCATGCTGGGTGCAGCTGGAAGAGGGATAGTTTCAGGTATGGTTGAGGAGGCAGCTGGCTTCTCTCCTCAAAAATCCATCTTTTTGCAATGAGTATCAGAAAAGGAATGGTGCCCTTGGTACTGGAAGATCATAGAAATTGGGGTGCTTCAGCCTGGAGCCAATCAGATTCCCTTCAGCTAATGGATTGTAAATTGCATTTCACCCAAGAAAAACTTATCACATCACCTATGATTGCATAAGAGAATGGCTGTCTTGTACATATCTAGAGCAGATGCAGGAAGGTAAGAATTTTGTACACGGGCCTCTTCCTTTCAGATCCAGTCAATGCTAGATATCGTCAGAGCATTTGGGAGAGAGTCCCCGTGGACAACCAGTGCCAGTTTGAGTTCTTTCATACTAGCCAAGTTATTGAAAGTCTTCCAGCATAGGCTTAATGTATTCTCCCCAGAGAACCTTCTAGGGCTTACAAACACGTATCAGGAGTGTGTTCTCTTGTCAAAAGGGGATCTCTGCCACTTAAGAGGTGTGCCTAATATTTGGTCTTCAATACTGTGTTGGGGATTACAGTGCAGATTAGAGATTTGAGCAAGAACAACTTGCCACACCTGAAGTTTGTGCTGAAAGATTCCATCTTCCTAGATGAGCCCTGAAGAATTCAAGGTTGGAGCATCTGGACAATCCGTAACTGTTTTGGGACATTATTTAACAGATATTTCAGGATTGACTGTGATTCATTTCCTGAAACTTGGCCACGAGAAGGCATTTGACAAGGTGTATCATGACAGTTTAATTGGTAATTTCTGCACAATTGGCTTCTTCTCTCTCATCATGTAAGACATCAACCCAAACCATAGTATGCTATTACAAAATGTGCAATTAAGCTTTATGTCCTCATCGACATTAATATCTTTAATAGAGAAACACGTTGAGCCTCTTCTTTATCCCACCAGTGGTTTTGATACTCCAGGAGCTGGTATTGCACATTGTCTTGTGGACGTTGACATTGATGTGGCATTGTCTAGACCTGGCACGTGGCCTGACAAGCCATGCCCTCACCAGCCTACATCTACTGAGTCATGAGTCTTTGTCCAGTGCTAGGGGGAGAAAGGTACTACAAGGCTTCCCTAGTTCCCATTGCTGTGCCACAGTTTGGTTTATCCAATGTATTTTCTTTACTGCTTATCCCTTTCTGTTGTTAAATCTGGCCCAATAGGAAGCTCAGTAGTCTGAACTAAAGGGGCAAAGCTGATCCAGTCCATGCTCATTCTGCTCCTGTTGCAATAATGTTCTCCTGTGACTCTGATAACCTTGCAGGGGAAACTTCTGTATTTCTTCTCACTGGGGTGCTATGGATCTCTGCTTACCCTGTAGGTGGGGAAGATCTGGTCTGCATCTGTAGCCCTTGCCTCCCTTCTCTTTCTGGACCCTGGAGTGGTGGAGTGATTCCTGTACAGTGCAGTTAGTCTGAACAAAATATGTTGCCTTTTGCCTTTCGTGTTACCTCTCAGGGTTCCAGAATGGCCAATATTTCCATTGTATATGAGGAATTCCCAGTGAGACCTATCCAAACTGTTGATCTTCCACCACAACTTCTTGTGACTGGAAGCTCTTTTCCAAGTAAGGCCAAATACAGGCACCATGATAACGGGTTGTTTTCATAGGTCCCCATCTGCATGTGGTATAGACTTGTTGGGTGTACTGGAGGTTAGTCCTATCTGGTAGCTTCAGGATTGAGCCTAATTTTTAGGTTACAATTAGGTGTACATAATGTTTTTTACCTAGTGCATGGATGGAATATCTTCCTGTATCAAGAAGTCTTATGAGAAGATGTTACTTGGTCATCTGTTACCTTTTCCTACATTCTTTTATCACCTGAGCTCAGCCTTCCCTGAAGTCTCTTCATCTAGCCTCAAACCCCATAAAATGGTTACTCATAAAGTTTTTGAGAAAAATTATTGTCAATATATGCACATGCTTCATGGTTGGCGATGTGAAGGTTGGGGGCTGTCTTGGCTGCAGTGACCATGAAATGGTGGAGTTCAGGATCCAGCGTAGAAGAAGCAGGGCTACAAGTAGGATTAGAACCCTGGACTTCA
>VZSC01007373.1:93745-175972 GCA_013398225.1 Steatornis caripensis | reverse complement strand
CAGGGAACTACTGGAGAGAGTCCAGCGGAGGGCAACAAAGTTGATTAAGGGAGTGGAGCATCTGTCTTATGAGGAAAGGCTGAGAGAGCTGGGTCTGTTCAGCCTGGAAGAGAGAAGGCTGAGAGGAGATCTGATCAATGCTCACAAATATCTAAAGGGTGGATGTCAAGAGGATGGGGTCAGACTCTTCTCAGTGGTGCCCAGCGACAGGACAAGGGGCAATGGGCACAAACTGGGACACAGGAAGTTCCACCTGAACACGAGGAGGAACTTCTTTACTGTGAGGGTAACAGAGCACTGGAACAGGCTGCCCAGGGAGGTTGTGGAGTCTCCTTCTCTGGAGATATTCAAAACCCGCCTGGACGCATTCCTGTTCAACCTGCTCTAGGCTAGCCTGCTTTAGCAGGGGGGTTGGACTAGATGATCTCTAGAGGTCCCTTCCAACCCTTACCATTCTATGATTCATAATCACTTTCCTTGTTTTTGTGTTCTGTGCAGACACCAAAAGGCTAGCTCTGTTACTGACAAGAAAATATGAGAAGTCAGCCTCTATCTACACTTAGGTTCATCATATACAAACTAAAAAATTCTTAATGGAGTGGTGTATACAGGCATAGCTATAGTGGGCGTTATATTCTTACTGAAGAGGGATGTTGGGCTTATTATGAAATAACTACTATTGGAAAGTATGTCCAGGTATGTGAAAGATTAGAAGGGAATTGGGAAGACCCAGGATGGATTTATCCAGGACAGAGCATACCTGACCAGCCTTCTGTGAGGAGGTGACTTCTATGGATTTAGACAAAGCAGTGGCTATTACCTACCTTGACTTTACACACTCTTATAATGTCTTTGAAGCCTATTTAGAAGGAGATGGTTTGAAAGAGTGGACCACAAGGTTGGTGGGAAATTGTCTGGATTGCTGGGTGTCGGAGGGTTGTGATCAACAATGCAAAGTTCAGTTAATGGCTAGCTACCAGTGGTATCTCTCAGGGAACAGTACTGGAGATAAGTGTTCGATGTCTTCATTAAAGACCTGAGTGATGGAACAGGCAAACAGAGCACACTCTCAGGAGATGCCAATTTGGGAGGAGCAGCTGATGTGCTGAAGGGTAGTACTGATACTCAGAGAGACCTTGACAAGCTTACAGGAGCCTCATGAGAGTTCAGCAAAGGCAAGTACGAAGTCCTGCACTTGTGGTGGAATAAACATGTGGAACAGTACAGTCTGGGAATCAACTAACTGGCTAGGGAGGAGCTCTGCTTCTGCAGACCTCTGTGTATTGGTGATGACAGTGAAATAGTAGTGTGTCCTTGTGACAATGCAAGCTAACCACATGTTGGGCCATATTAGGAAGAGCATAGCCATCAGTGTAAGGGAAGTGATTATTCCCTTCCCACTTGTAAAATCACTTTGGGAAAGCTGTGTCCAGTACAAGAAAGACATACAAACTGGAGTGAGCCTAGTGGAAGGCCACCAAGATGACTGGGAGCTAGAGCACATACCATAAGGGGAGAAGCTGAAAGAAGCAGGTTTCTTTGACCTTAAGATGTGAGAGATCAAAGGGGGTCCTGGTTTTGCTTTCCACTGCCTCTAGGGAAGACTGAACTAGAGTCTTCTCAGGTGCACAGTGAAAGGATGAGATGCAACTGATGCAATCCACAGCAAAGGAAATTGCAATTAGCTATGCAGGAAAAAGTTATTACCTGGCGGATGTCAAACAGTAGTGAGTTCTTCATTCTTGGAGATAGTCAGAACATAACTTGACAGGGCAGTGAGCAAGCTGATGTGACTTTGAAACTGGATCTGACTTGAAGGTAAGCCCTGCTTTGAGGAGGGGGTGGATTAGGTGATCACCTGAGTTCCCTTGCAACTTTTGAGTTCCAGCTCTGCATCTGTAGCACCTCCTGCTAAGGCTCCTGTTGTATTCCTTATCTGACATCCTGGGTAACTGAGGGATCTCTTGTCACCTTCCTCCTAGCTCTGTCAACTTAGCTGTTCTTGGGGCTGGCAGAAGGAAACTCAGTATGGGAAGTTTGCAGTGACCGTGGAAACTCTTCTCATCTCTAAGTGTCTGCAGGCAGAGGATCCATAGACAGGATGCGGTTACTCTTTGCGTGACTTCTGGGAGCAGTGGTTGTTCTTGGGACTGTTCTGTGCAGTTTCCCACTCCTTGTAGAACTCCTGTTTTCCTCCTTGTAAAGCTTTGACCTTTCACTGAAAGTATAAAGGGTTCAGGGAAAGCTGAGAAGGCTCAATAAAACCATGGAATAGCTTGAGAATAACGTCAGATGAGGACATTAGTATCCTTCCGCCTGCAAAAAAAGACCCTACAGGGAATACAGTAGAGGTCTGTAAAATCCCAAATGGCCTGCAAAGTCAACTTCAAGCATTACAGAAGAAGTTATAGCAGAAAGTAACAAAAATTGTTTTGAGTGAGTGGGTCCTTCATGGCATGAAGGAACGCTAAGAATAAGACAGCTGAACTTTAGCATGTGGTTTCTTACTTCAGACTGCTTTGCTATCAAAGAAATGGAAGGTGGCAGAAGTGGTACCAATTTTTAAATGTCTCCAGAAGATACCATTCTCTGACACTGACATGTACATTACAAAGAATCAGAAACTGTGATAAGAACTGGGATTAGTGGACAAATGGATGAGGATGTTCTAATGAGCAGAAGCCAGTATGGCTTTTATAAGGTCACCTGTCTACAAATCTATGGAGTTCTTGTAAGGAATCTTTGAGGATGTGGGGATATTAACTTCTGAAAGACATTTGACAGTAATCCCTGCCAAAGTAGCAGTCATAAAGCAATTATAATCCTAAGAATAATTAGAGTAGTGTTAGAGGGTAAACAGAAAATATCCTTATATTCTCATGTAAATCCGTGTGAAGCATGCTCTTAAATACTGTGTGTAGTTCCATTCCTGCATTTCAAAAAGGGTATCTTGAAATCAGAGAAGTTGTAGGGAAGGGTAACAAGAAGGCTAGAGACAAATTCACCTCCAGATACAGAAAGACTACTTAGACTAGGACAGTACACTGACAAAAAGAGGTAACTGACATGTAAATGACATCTTTAAAATCAAAGGCGGAATGGCAAGAAGTGAACAGAGAATGATTGTTTTCTGCTTATTCTGATACAAAAAGGAGGAACTACCAAATGAAATTAGCAGGTGGCAGGTTTGAAGGAGCAAAGAAGACCGTTCGCATAGTTGGTGCGTTCTTTGCCATAAGATAGGTGTAGTCCAAAAGCTTGTGTATTCGATAAGTAATTAGGCAAATTCATGAGAAAACATCCATCTAAGGTTACCAAGTACCAGAAATGCATTTACTAAAAGCAAGACTGTGACTCTCTAGTTACTCACATTCCATTTTGAGCAAGAAATTCCCTGCCAACAGCAGCAGCACAACTCCCATTTTGATCAGAGGTGAAAGGGGGCATCGTGACATGAGGCTAAGAAGCAGAAACACAATCTTATCATATTAAACTGTCACAATAAAATTCCTTTCAAATCAATGAAGCTGCTACCACTGCCATGTCACGTCCATTCTCGGGAGAGGTGTTACCTGTTCCTTGGTCTGACCTGCAGTCAACTATGGGAATTCTTTTAATCAAACATGGTGCCACTGCAGGAGTGGAGCACCTAATTCTAGGACTCTAGGTCACAAAAAGGAGGAAAAAGATATCTCAACTGAAAGCTGCAAATAGGCGTTTTACTGCAGTTTGGTCGAAGATAGTAGGAAATGACAGGCTCTCCTGGACGCCTTCTGATCATGCTGATAAACAGAACTGGAATATTAATGCAAACAAATAGGGGGGTTGTTCATGGTAATTTTTATTTATAACATAGTGCTAATTCTGTGCCACAAACCAAATGTATTTGTCACCATATTCTCTCTCTAGATAGACTTTAGGCTGAATCCTCTCAGTTCTGCATTATTTAGCTGAATAATTTTATTAGAACTGCAGGACATCACATACAGCTGTGTTGGCCTGTAGCATCCAGTTTCCCTTTGACAGCAGAACACCAGATTTTCCTGCGTAACACAATGATACACAGAGCACTGTTGCCAGTAGTTTCATTCTCTCCTCAAGAATATATCTTCTTAGAAAGCAACAAGCATAAACCACGTCAGCACGAGCATTTGTACCTGCCATCTTGTAAAGAAAATTGTATCATCCCTTTTACAGATTTATTTCCTTCCTCAGCCAAATGTGGAGGCCACTGTGTGCATAAGCATGTCATAAGGCTCCTGACCAAGCTGTATTTGAGCCAGACAGTGCAACGAGTCTTCATTTTAGGACTGTGTTTTCCTGTTGCATTTATGTCTTCTGGCAGCCCTTGGCCTCTACATATCAAGTGTACTATTCTGCATATGTCTAAGCTATGGGAAATCTGAGCTGAAGTTAAGGCTTTAGCATTATAGTGCAAGCCAACTGCAAGATTTCATCAAATCAGTGTCAAAATGTTGCATGCACTTCTTTTGTGGATTTAAAGAATTTTCAGTTGCCAAGCCAAAACCAGCCTGAGAAACAACTGGTGTGATTTTATGACATTTGCTTTCATTTCTTGGTACCTTTTGTAGGCAAGGTGGAGATTATGACCTGCACTTGGTCCTCATGCTCATACTTATGAGAGCCACCCTCAACTACCTAGCATAAATTGTTTCTGTAAATTTATTCCAGCTAATCATGTCCGTTTTCGAGAACAGCATGAAAGAAAGAGGCATCACTGAAAATGAAGCCTTTGACTGGGAGAAGGCTGGTACAGATATCTTGTTGTCTACTAGCACCTCCACTCCACCACAGCAAAACACCAGGCAAACAGCAGCCATGTTTGGGTGAGTATTGCAGTTGTGCTAGCCAGACTATGGACATCCTCAGTAACAAGTTCATTTTTTAAAGATTTCAAGGCTGTTATGATCCTGGGAAGTCGGAACTGCATGGCAGCCACCACTTGATTTGACTTTTATATATATTAACGTACATCTAAGGTGATGGAACCCAGTTTCAGACCCTTACTGTCTTGAAAACACATTTTGTACTGGGGCTGAGTGTGTGGGTCGGGATCACATTAAGGGATGTCTGGAGACCTTTGGCCAGGGTTGGTGGAACTCGTATGCTTGTATATTTTGCATATTATATGCCATACATGGCTGGCGCTTTTGTGAGAGCGGCTGCTATGAGGCAGTTGTTGGCCTTGCTGTGGGGTGAGTTTGTGATTGATAGTGAGCTGAACAAAGCAGAGTGTTTGCACTGGTCATGCCTTGAACGCAGCTCCTTGACCTTTACAAGGTATTTCATGTGCTAGTGCAAAGGTACACAGAGCTTGGTGCTCAGAGAGGGACATGAGTCCAAACAAAAGTTGATAAGGCTTAGTTCACTGGTCTGTCTTGGTGCTTTTGAGGGGGCTGATATTAAGGGGTAACAATAATCCTTAGTAATATTATAGAAGATAAAAGCTTAACTTTATAGAAGATAAAAACTATAAGGCCTATTAAGCCTCATTTGCTCATGCAAAGAGGGGAAGTTTCTTCTAAACTAAATATCGTGTAATGGGCACTTCTGAAGAAGTTTGTGGCCTGTGCCTCAAGGGTTCCAAGATGCTTTGACTGATCCATCCCACTGTCTTTGTGACAGAGTGTTAGGTGGAATCCTCCTGGTCTGTTTCAGATTGTCATATCTGGGATAATGCTGGACTGCCTGTTTTTTCAACCTGGTAATACCATAAAAGCTGCTAAGGAATTTCTGTGGGGCAGTGTGATAGGCATCCTTCTTAGAGTACTAATCATTTTACCTTTCTTCTTGTTTCTTCCATAGGGTGGTTAATGTCACTCCGGTACCTGGGGACTTGCTTCGTGAGAACACTGAGGATGTCCTACAGGGTGAACATCTGAGTGATCAAGAGAATGCTCCTCCCATCCTGTCAGGCCGGCCAGCAGAAGGTCTTGGTCAGGCTCCAAACACTGTTTTCAATGAGGCTGAAGTTTGGGAAGAGACAGATGTGAATCGCAACAAACTCAGGATCAGCATCAGCAAAGTAAAGAAAATTTATTTATCCCCTGTGGCTGTTGGATTTAGGGCAATGGATTCATAGACTGCTAGAAGCCACCTGATCCACTGATGTAGCATCCTACATAGTGCAGCCCAAAAAGCACTGTGGAATTTTCTTGTGGAAATGGGAAATTACAAACAATTTTTTCCCAGAGTAAAAGCCACTGGGATTAACTTAGATCTTTATGCAAATGACATTTTTGGGGCCAGTTAATGCTACAGTGAATCTTTCATATAATCATTATATCATTATGTAGGATCTTCATACTTCAAGCAACGGAATTCTAGTCTTTGCATAGCTGATACAATATCAGAAATGTCACAGGTTTGGAAATTATAAACCAAAATTTTATTGTGTCCTAACCTCTGGGGTAAATAAATTTCATCAGAGATGTCTTCATAAGCCATGTTTTTCTCCACTTTGAATCACCACTAATTTTTCTCTTTCAGTTTTTTAACTTTCCTTTCTAAGGGTAGCACAATCTGTAAAGAGCACATAATGATGGTTTGACCTCTGAAGAGTGACAGAAACTAAACTATCACTTAATATTCTTATATTTCTGCATTCCAAGATCATATTAGACTTTTTAACTGCATAAAGTGCTAGTTCAGTTGGTTTTCCTCATAATCCCTAAGCTGTTTCTCAGTCCTTTCTTGTAAACGTTAACGGAATTTCTTGGAGGCATCCCACTGAATTATTATTCCATAGTAAATGTTAAGTATGAGAATCTACCAGTCAGTTTATTAGATCAACTTAAATACTGTAAGGAAATTGGTATTTGTTGTGTTGATCCCAATTCTTATTTTAAAATCAGGATGTCACATGGCATGACATCAGATACTTACGGAATCTGTTAGCATGGAAACGTTCATCAAACAGACTTAAAAATATTATTAGGGCATACTGGATTCACTTCACAAACCTGTCTTTAATGGACATTTGTGAACTAGCATGTTAAATCCACCAGTCTTCTGGGTCTGACCAGAATTCATTTCAGAATTCATTTCAGTCTTTACTGGCACAAAGTCCTTCTTTCAGTGCTGTAGATATCTTCACTATCTTTAGTCTTATTAGAAAACATTATTTGTGGACAAGAAATAATCTTATCTAACTTGCTTAAAATTCTCCAGTGCAATAAGTTGGATCAATGTGTTACCTGTATGGAACATTACCAGTGGCATTCCCCAGTACTGAGAATTATAAGCAAAGTTCGAATCACTTCTTCATCTCTCACTGGTAAACTGCATACATTCCCAGAAGTTCTCATTTGAAGACACATGAAATAAGAAAAGTGTGGTAGAGTGGGACAGTTCTATTTCCACAATATAAAAAAAAAAAAAAAGAGCATTACAGAAAAATCCTGGTAACTCCTATGTGTTTTTCTGTTCCTCTGAACCACAAGGTGCCTTGATGCTCTTCAGTCAGACTGAGACATGCACAAGGGAGTCCTAAACGTCCTTTGTACGTGCTAGCTGTACGTCATGTTGCAGGTACCCAGTGCTGTCATTCAGGGGCCCTGTCATAACAGCAGATAGATGCAGCAGAGGTTTCTACAAGATCCACAGCATGACCGGGTGACTCTCCTGCCAGAGCTATGCTATTTCTTGTCAGTTTACTGGCGAAGGATCTTAGGGAGTTAGTCAGTGTGGCAATGAGCACTTCAGTTCTGACAAGCTCTGTAGCTGCACAGCAGTCTATGAAATAGAGCCCAGGGCATCATGCTCTCCAAAGCTAAAGAACTCTCTTCTTTCTCTCTGTGAGGGTTGTTATCTTCAGTCTGACTCTTGCTTGTCCTTTTGCTCGGCTAGGCTTATTATCTTTAGTCTGACTGTTTTCTGAGAGAGAATTAATTTTTATTTAAGTCACAATCACCACATGGAGAAAAAAAGAGGCTGCAGATTTGATATGTAAGGGCACAGCTTCACCTCTGCTTGTAATCTCAGACATCCTTTGTGTCTTTCAGAACCCCAAGAGCAGCTGGTGTGTAAACACCCTTCTGCTATTTGCAGCTTCACCATCCTTCATCTTCCAGTCTTGTAGCACTAGAAGTAACTCTGGCTCTCCGTGTCTTGCTCTTTGTATTTAGGTGGTGAGTAGGTCAATACCTCTCTAAGATAATCCTTATTTCTCTGTTCACACAGTTCAGCTCTCCTTCTATCCCACTTCTCCCATTTCTATGCTAAGGACAGGTTCCTTGCTTACTGTCACTGACCTTTCTAAATCCTCCTTTTCTGGTTCTCCTTCCTCCACTGGATCAAAGTTCTTACTCTGTTTTTTTTTTCAGAAGCCCCTTCCATCTCTCCCACAATTCTCTGCACTTACCAAGTTGCCTTTTACCCTACAGTTACATCAGCAGTTTGCTCTTTTCACAAACATATTTGACCTTCCTTTGTCACTAACCTTCTGGCCTGAATGGATTACAGATGAAAGCACTATCATCTATTCTGCTTTTCCTGTAATGACTGGAAGTTCTCCTCCACTCTTCCAGCTGCAAAGGCTCCTTAGTTACACATTCCAAACCCAGCCTCGTTGGTTTAGATCTGCTAATGTATGGACACTGACTGGCTTGCCGTATACACAGTACATGCACAAAGGCAACTGTCTTGGTCAGCAGCATTTTACTGAGAAGCCTGCTTTCATTCAGAGCCTCTGGCATTAATAGAGGACAACTGAATGTAGGGCATGCTTCAGACAAGGGTAAACACTCTCCATACTAGGAACTTGCACTGGCACCTCACTGCACATCCCCACACAAAGGCAGTGTGTAGCAGCGGATGTCACATGGCTGGCAGCACAACAGGGTTGAATGTAAATCCTAGGCTCCTGCGGTAGCCCTTGGACCATTTTGCCTTTATGCTTTTGCCTAAGCAAGTCTTCTCTTCCAAGGGGAAGCAGCATAGTGGAAGGCGGAAGGCAGAAGGCAGGTGTGTTACAGTCACCTACTTTTGCTCCTTTATCTGGTGCTAAATTTTTTTTAAAAAATCAAATCTACTAAGGCCATATGAAAACAGAAAATATGTACTGGTAGAGTATGAACACTCAATGCTCACCAGTGTTCATGAGCATGTTCAGGTCCGTGCATGACCTTGGGTCTGTGGAAAACTCTTACAGATGTTCTGGTTGAGTATATGTCCTGTAGGACTTTGTTTAGAGGACCAAGATTTAAAAAAATGAAAAGAAAACCCCAAAAAAACCCAAACCACCCTGGGAATTAGGAGATGGCTTAGTCACATCAAGTTCAGCAGAAGTAGAAGTATGTACATTGCAATATAATGCATGGACCCTACATAGACAAATATTGACAAACAAGAGCTCTTAGACATCTTGGATAAGCAGTTTGTATATGAGGTAGATTAGCTCATGATAACTCCTTTCAATCAACTATTCAGGGTAATTGAAATGCTAAGGTCAGCTCGTAAAGATGTTTAAATATTTTAATTGATTTAAAATCCATACCTTGTTTTAATACTAGATAATTGTCAGGATATATGGGCCCTTGCATTTCTTCAAACATGGCTTGTGTGGATTGTGAAAATACAGCTGAAACTGTATCCTGAAAGAAAGCACAGAGCAACAGTGAAGGATGGGAAATTGATGTCTTTGGTCAGATTTTGAGGTTCTCTGTGTTTACCCCCTACAGACTCAGTGCATGGTGGAAGAGGAGCAGAGAAATGGTGTCTGCCCCAGTTCCCCTGTCCGAGTGCCTCCGGAGTCCCCTACCACCCAAGTGCGCTCCCTAAGATATCGTCGTGTGAACAGCCCTGAATCAGAACGCCTCTCCACTGCTGATGGCAAAGCAGATCTACATGAAAGAAGGTTTGCTTACTCTCTGTAGCCTCATACTGCTTTTAGCAGTGTCCTGAGGATTGGCTGTTGAGACCAACCTAATCATTAGATCAGTTGGCACTGGAAGTTCATTTCTGGGTGGAGGTGTTCATGGGGCTTATAATCTTTCTGATGAGACACTCGTGTCTGTTAATAAGCAGAGTTAGTGGGAATGATTCTTATCCTGTCCCTGGATGGGAAGAAGTCCACAGATAGAAGGAGGGGTATTTGTCAGAGGGAAGGCAAAGCATCAGATCAGAGATAATGTAAACAGCTTTTGGCTGACCTGAGGTGGGAGGGAAGAATGGATCTTGTCAGGATACATGCAGAGATGCATGCATTCTGGGAGGTAGCTGGCAGATCCTGATCTGATGGGTTTCATTATTTCATTATTTTTCATTAATAGTAATAATAGTATTAATTTTTCAGCATATAGCATTGCACTTTTCTGCATGTGAAAAGTATACATTACACCCTGATTTTGAGGGTAATAGGAATATGTTCTCTCAGATCCACAGCAAAGAAATAAACAAAAGAATAAGAATAATAAAAGTAAAGAAAAGTGTTATGTGCTGGAGAACACATTTGTTACGACACATAAGCCCTTGGTGCTGGTAACCCCCTTCACATCCTTTGTTAGTCTGTCTTACTCTTCCCATTGAAAGTCAGGGTATGGACTGTGGTTGCAGGACGTACTGGTGAAATGCCCCCTCTAAAAGAGGTAGGGGAGGGACAGGCCTTCTTCTCAGAGAAAATCTGACGGCCAAGAGGAACAGTCACAAGAACTAGAGAGAGAGTGAGCCCCTAGCAGTACCCCTGGTTTGTTAGGTACTGTTTTATTCTGGGTGGCTGGGGGGAGCTGTAATGCTTCTCTGTAATTCAGGAAAGATTGTTTGTGTTGCTATTAATAATTTAGAGTCTGAATAACAAACCTTGTGTCTTGCTACCTCTTCTTTTTCTTGCTCAGAAAAAAAGCTCTTTAAAAAGCCATTTATAATAGTCAGCAACACTAGTCCTGTTTATTCACTGAATGCTTTTAACTTCATTCTCCCACTCTTCCTTGTCTACTCATCATCATGCTTAGTATAGAAAATGTGTATTATCCAAAACGCATCTCTTTCTCCTGCCTTCTTCCCTCAGTTTTTAAAATCAAGATCTTTTTTCATCTTCCAAGTAGCCTGCACCAAGTACGGTGCAAGTACAATCCCACTCTGCCACACAGTTGTCTCTGTTCTGTTTTCATCTTTTTACAACACAGACCTCACTCCCAGCACTGCAAAATTCCTTTGGCTTTCTGGAGTAAATTCTTCCACTCCAAGAGTCTCTCCTCTTCTGGGGAATGGATGAAAACATTGGCAAAATCCAGAGTTTCTTTTATTTTTGTAAAGTAATATTTACTATTATTTTAAAGAGCAACAGCTCTTTAAAATCCATTTCTTCTTCACACACGTATAGGCCATTTTTCATTCTTCCTTTGCATACTTAGTGTTCCCTATTCACAGTAACATATTTTTAACAAATAAAGCCTTGCTTCTTTCAGATCCATCAGATGGTTTTTGCTGAGATCTTTGTTTTTGCTCACAGCTTTCTCTGCATCAAACTTTCATTCACCTCCTTCTCTAATTCCCCTTCATCAAAAATTTTTCATTTTTGCTTGTAATTCTTTCCATCTCAGCTCTGACCTTTCATTGTGTTAAAGACAGATACCTAATTTTGCTTAGCAACCCTCACCCAATGTTCAGTCACTTCTCTGTTTCCCCTCATGCTTTTCCCAGAGGAGTCTGCAAGGCTCCTGTACTGTCCCTGTTGAAATTCTTCTGTAAAACACACTGCAGCTGTCTTTTTCTGGGCAGCAGACACTCTGGCTTTGTGCAGCAAGCTGCTAGCCTCTGTGATAGGCAGAGAAGCAAAGCAAGCAGCAGGTGCAAGCCAAATGAGAAGCATGGATCATAACACTGTGGAGCAGAAAGACAGAAGTGCCCCTGGCTTTTCCAGCTGAGATGCTGCCAGGTCCATTGGGGCACAGGGAGCTTCCAGGGCCTCTTCGAAAGGTATTTCTGCATGGCTGCAGAAGCTGCTGCTCTTTAGACTTACGCCACTGAACACGGTACTATCCTTTGTAAAAGGATACTTGCCATATTTCCTTCCTGCTCCTCCAAAGTATTTTGGGGTCATCTATGTATAATGGGATCAAAGATTCTTGCTGTCTTTGAAGAACTCATGTGGCTGCCTTAGAGGCCTCAGTGGCCACCATAGAGGGAGCACAGTGCAGCTGAAGAAATTACAGGAGCCCAGCAGAGACACTGTTAACTGTTGATTTAGGTTTTAGAGGTGGTTTGGTTTGGTTGTTTGGGGTTTTTTTCCATAAACGAGTAGAACTTACCAAAGCGGAAAGAGTATATTGGTGTTGGGGGAAACTGTTTATCATCCTGTGATCTACAAGGAAGAGAGATGCTGAATTGGCTGTCATACTGAAGCACTTCAGGGAGAACATCTTTATGCCGTTGTAGGTTCTAAAGAAATATTTTTGCTTAAGCCTGTCGTTCTGAAACATACCAAGAAATGAGTGAGAAAGACTATACAGGTTTTCTCTCAACTCTTATGATCCATAACTTTAACCACAAACCTGATGTGTTTTTAATGGCTTCATGTTCTGTCTTTAGATCTCGAATGGATTTACCTGGATCTCCATCACGGCTTGTATGCTCCTCCCAACCAGCCCAGATGCTGTCCATTGATACTGGCCAGGCTGACCGGCAGGCAAGTGGTAGGATGGATGTGTCTGCTTCAGTGGAGCATGAAGCCCTCAGCAATGCTTTCCGCTCAGTGCCACTCGCAGAGGAGGAGGACTTTGATAGCAAGGAGTGGGTTATCATTGATAAGGAGACAGAGCTGAAGGACTTTCATCCAGGTGCTGAGCCAAGCACCTCTGGAACCACAGATGAGGAGCCTGAGGAACTAAGACCTATTGAAGAGGGTGAGGACAGAAGGCGCTTGGGGGCAGATGCTGCAGTCAGGCCGAAGACTCATGATGGGCGAAGTCGGGGTATGCAGCCTGTGACTGAGGAGGACAGTTCCCACAGACATGAAGGACCTTCTCAAACAGTATCTGACAGTAAACACGAACAGCAGATAGGAAGTCCAGCCCACTCCCCCTTACATGCAGCACCAGCTATCCGACAAAGGAGACGAGAATCTGAACCTACTGGTCCTCAGAGACAGGTAAGATCCCTGAGTCTGTATCTTGTTGCCTAGCATAGCATCATCTTAGGAAACCTCAGCTGCGCTGGGAGAGTCTGTGATTCCAAGCATGCATGCACTTGTGAAAGTCTGACAGTGCTTGCAAATGTTGTGAACACCTTAGAAGTGCTCCCTATAACTAGTAATGTTGTCCCCTATTAAGGACACAGTGTTAATCAAGATCTTTCAGCTGGTTTGGCACAGGGACAAGAGGAGAGCACAGCTGTGGTTGTGGGTATCTTTAATCAGTTCTATATTGCTCTCCCATGGTGTTTTGTTAACAAAGTCTTAGTTGTATGGAGGTGTCACTAGCAAATCTTCTCCACGTAGTTTCTTAGCAGCAACAGCAGTGTATGGCAAGAGAATGCCCTCTAATGTAATCACATATCAGCACTGGACAGGACTGCAGCAATGCAAATCATAAAAATAACTCCCTGAAATTAAACTTTCTCTAAATACCTAATAAAAAGATCAGAGTAACCAGCACATACATCCTGTCAGCCTTACTTCAGTGACTGGCATTGTTGTTACTAGGTATTTACTCACAGAAATGTTCTTTACCTACTGTGTTTTTTCCAGATAGTTGTAGAGTGCTTTTTTCTTTTGGTTGTGCTTTCTCCCATGGTCCTCTGAAGATATAAAGAAGTTCAGTTTTTAGTGTGAGGTAATTTATTAGATTACCTGGAAAAAACATGATATACTGTTAGGCTCAGAGTTCTCTGTCACATCTAATCTTCATTTATCAGACATTCAGAAGAAGGCTGTCCCAGAGTGTTCACTGCAAGAGGCAATAAAATTGTTCTCCTGAGGGCTTTTTGTATTTGTATGTTAATGAAGATCTCTCATACACATGGGATCCGTAAGTGCAGCAAAGAGCAGGCAAGTCTCGGGTCATTTACACAGTGATACCCTCCTATGGCAGTTTGTGCAGTCTACTTGTTCCCCCTCTGGAATATCGTAGCTCCGTCTCCCATTCCCTCTTGAGCTTATTCTCTAAGAGAGTGTTCACTGGACTGGGGCATGTTAAAAGAACATCCTTCTGCTCAGGCGTTGCCCAGATTCTTGTCTTTTTTGGATCCCAGAGAGGTGCAAGAAAAAAAAGGACTGTTAGTTTTGGCAGCAAAACATGTCCAATACAAAAACTATATAAAAAGAATCAAACAAAATCCTTGCCTGCCAGGCAAGGTGTTCCTTGCTGAGGTGCATGAGGCTGCAGCATTTATGGGAAGGATAGAAATACTGACAGCAGGCACTAGTGGGACTGTCGTGCTGAGCATGGAATAGTAGCAGTACATACTTCTCATGGAGACTTCATCCAGTTGCAAGGTTCCTAGGTGGAGGTGGTTGCTGTATAAAACCAATATATTGAATACCCCAGATATCTCGAGATTGCATAGGCAAGATCGGCAGAGTTGGAAGGGTCTGTGTCTGGATTTGCTCTGTCTGTACGCTTATTAGGCTGGTCAGTGCAAGATGTGCAAGATCTGCGAGATCTGTTGAACATGGCAAGAGCCAGCTGATAAGAACCAACTGTAAGAAACAGCAAGGTCACTTCACTGAGATACTTAGCGTAGCTAAAGAAGGCTGGAGATGCCTTCTTGGCCATAGCATGTAATACTGCTATGTGAAATGACTGCGGCAGTTGCTTGTGATGCACTATGAAGGCTGCTTCATCACTGCACAGTGATACTTAAAAAGCAAGCAAAAAATGTAAATTAATGGAATTGTAGGTGATCACTGCTAATATACGAGACAGCCTTGGTTCTCCAAAAGACTGCGCATTCTTTTGCTCTTGTGTTCTGAAATATCCTTAGTTACTCCTGGGCCTAGCTTTATACGTACAGACCAACACTGGACTTCTTTGGCTGCCCAAGATTTATTTGTGCATCCTTTGATATCTGGATCCTTCAGTTGCCTCTATATACGCAGCTTTGCGGTGACATCCATATTTTTCCATTTGCTGTCACAAAACCAACTGCTAACTCTCAAAGGAAAATTGGCTTGGTGCCTAAAGGAAAGCAGAAGCCTGTTCTTAGGTACAGCAGAGATGGAGGGACGGTTGGTTGGGACACTAATAAGAAGTTGACCAGGGACTTAACTAATGAAAATACTAAAGGCCTTACTAGCAATGATAGATGTTTCCTGTAGCTCAGGCTTGGGCTTCCTCTGCGTTTGATTGAGACTGTGTTTAGATTGTGTGTGTGTGAGTAGCTTCCTTATCTTTGAATAAGAACTGAGCCTTTAAGATAGGTAAAAATGTCCCTAAATGCAGAACTCCGATGACTAAGATCATAGGCCTTGTTGTACAAATTTGGGACCTGGTTCTGGTCTCCTGGAAACTGGTGATCATTCATTTGTCAGCAGAGTACTAACTCTGGGTGGAAATGGATAACTCTATGTGCAAATGGGTAATCCCTGCTGTAATGCTTTGTTCTGTTCCTGCATTCTCTGGCTCAATATGTAAGCCATTACTTGTTACTGGCAAAAAGACAGTGACCTCTGGATTGTCATAGGATCACACTGTGGTTGAGGCTGGAAGGGACCTCTGCAGATCACCTAGTGCTATCCTCTGCTCCAAGATGGATCAACTAGAGCAGGTTGCTCAGGACAGTGTCCAGTCAGTATCTGTGAGGATGGAGACTCCACAAACTCTCTGGGCAACCTGTTTCAGTGTTCAATCACCCTTATAGTAAAAAGACTTTTTCTTATATTTAAATGGAATTTCATTTATTTCAATTTCTGCTTGTCCTTTCACTCAGCACCACTAAGAAGAGTCTAGATCCATCTTCTTTTTCTCATCAGGTATTTATAGATGTTGTTAAGAACCCCCCTGAGCCTTCTCTTCTCCAGACTAAACGGTTTCAGCTCTTTCAGCCTTTCCTCAAATGACGGATTCTCCACTCCCTCCATCATCTTTGTGACCCTTCGCTGGACTATCTCCAGTATGTCCATGTCTCTCTTGTACTGGTCAGCCCAGAACTGGAACACAGCACTCCAGGTGTGGCCTCACCAGTGCTGAGTAGAGAAGAAGGACTACCTCCCTAAGCTTGCTGGTAACACTCCTCCTAATGCAGCCCAGGAGGCTTTTGGCCCTTTTTGTCACAAAGGCACCTTGCTGGCATGTGTTCAGCTTAGTGTCCACTGGGACCTCCGGGTGCTTCTCTGTCAAACTGGCTTCCCAGACAGTTGGCCTGCAGTGTGTACAGTTCCTCCCCAGGTGCAGGACTTTGCATTTCCCTTTGTTGAACTTCGTGAAATTCCTTTTTGCCCATTTCACCAGCCTATACAGGCACCTCCCGCGTATCAGCATAACCCTCTGGTGTGTCAGCCACTCCTTGCATTTTTGTATCATCTGTGGAGCTGCTGAGGGTACACTCTGTCCCACCATCTAGGACGTTAATGAAGTTGTTAAACAGGAGTGGCCCCAGCATCAACCCCTGCCTATACCACTAGTGACTGGCCTCCAGCTGAAATTTGTTTCCCTAAGCACAATGCTTTGAGCCCAGCAACTCAGTTTTCAGCCCAACTCCCTGTCTACTTATCTAGCCCATATTTCATCATTTTGTCCGTGAGGATGTTATGGGAGACAGTGTCGGAAACTTTGCTAAAGTTGAGCTAAACAACCTCCCACCTAGTCATCTCATCAGAGAAGCTATCAGGTTCATCAGGCGTGACTTCCCCTTCATACATCCATACGGACTGCTCTCAGTCGCCTTCTCCTTTATGTGTTTGGAAATGGCTTCCAGGAGGATTTGCTCCATGCCCTTTCCAGGCTAACCAGCCCGTAGTTTCCCGAGTTATCCTCAGATTTTTGTTCAAATGTATGAATCTGTTGGAAGAAAGATACTGTAGTGCAAGCATGAGGGATGGTGGTGTCCTTGTGAAACTGTGTGGGTGTAAGAGTAACCACAGTATGAACAGATGCTACTGTGGGGAAAGTCAAGTACAGGGTTGGCTCTGAATAGCCTGGGGGAATTTCTGACCCAAATATTCTCACATATTAGATATCTCCCAGTTTCAGCTGACAAGAAGACAGTTGCAGTGGAGTGTAGACCTCATGGGAAGCCGTGTTATAGAGGGAGAACAGGTCTGTCATGAAACTGTGTCCCGTTCAAGCCCTTCTGTCTGTGCACCATTCTGTGCAGCACTGAGTACCCAGCAAGCTGTTTAACAGAGCTCTTAGGGTTTACTTTAATGTATGCATTTCAGGAATGTACTAATAAATCTCTGCTTATTTTTATGCACTAATGTGCAGATAAAGCTATAGAAATAGCTAAAAATGAGTGGAAGAAAATATTGAACTTGCACGTCTGTTTACATATTAATCCTGACATAGGATTGCTGTTATTGTTGGAAATCATTTATATCCAGATCTAGCAATATAATTTAAAAATCTGTCAAGTTCTTAAATATGCTGAGTAAATTCACTGACACTTGACAGAGATGGCAACTTACTGCTGCCTTCTGCATTGGAAAGAAATACAAATGTTCATACATTTATGAGTTTTAGCAATTACTTCTTACTGTAGGTCTGTGCTCATAGGTATTTCTTGACTCTGAATCTCCCTTGCTGCTAGTGCAATTGGCATTGTACAAAATGTTTTGAAACATGCCTGTCCAAATGATGTCGCATCTAAAAAACACAAGAAAAGTGAAGCAATAGTGGGAGATCATACTAACTCTTCCTTACCTGTTCTTCAATATATACTGCAGAGTTCAGACAGCATTTTGCTTACACTGTGTCTTACAGTCCTATCTCCCAGAACCAAGAGTTCATCTTTTAGAAGAGGTCCCAACGTGAAGAGAACCTGGTGTATTTCCTCAGTGACTTAGCTGTGTAGTTAGAATCACTCTTAAAAAATCTCCCTTGATGCTATATTAGGCCTCTTTTCTCCCACAGCCAGCCATCCACAACCAGGAGAATGCCACAAATGGACTTATTTAAAGTTGTCCATGTCTTGACCCTGAGAGGGCAGCAGCTGTGGAGCTTATGAGCCCTTCCCAGCCATGCCCCACGATTGGCATCTTTGCTGAGAGATCATGCAAGGATGTTCAGCGTGAAGACCTGTGTTGGTAATACTGTGGGTAAAACAGGAAGCAATCAGAAACACATTGCACAGGCTGCCTGGGCCAGCTACACGTGGGAATCCAACTTTACCTATAATCACTGTTTTTCTTCTGTAAAAAACTGTGCTGAGACCCTCACTGAGCCAAGAAAATACTCTCCGTTCTGGTGCTGAGCGCATGGGTGTTCACATGCTCCTGAACTTCATCATTGCCTCATCTGAGGGATTGTATAGTTGTGACGTTGCCTGATACTGTTGGTATCTAGCACAGCTAGTCAGGGGATGACCACTTCAGCGACCCCAGTATGCTGTTGTCTTCCTCCACTGGTTTGAGTAGATGATGATTATTACTCTGAAAGGGACACAGAGACAGGAGAAGACTGCCTCAGAACAAGGACAGGGCTCTGGCATTTTGGGTGATATGTACTGCGTTCATGTGTTGTAGAGCCCTGGGTTGCCCTGGGTCTGTTCCTGGAGGAACTCTGATTTGTACTGAGGACTGAAAACTAAGCAGGGCTTTCTCTGGGTTATATTTTGGGCCTGGTGACCTCTGTGGCCCCCGACCCTGGAGCACTGATGAGGGAAATCCCTGCTACTCCCAGAGTGTCTATAGAGAGAAGGAAGAGAGGACAGAAACTACAGCTTCACTGGCTCTGAGGCAGAAAGAAGAAAAGTTGGGCTGAAATAATCAAGAAGCAGGTAGAAGCAAAACACAGCAGGCTCGCAGGTTTATAGCCCTGGGCAGAAGACGTAGACTGGGGGAAGAAAGCAGCAGGAAAAATTAGGTATGAAGAGGTTCTATGTGTCTTGGTTTCCTTTCCCTTCTACAGCATCGTCTGTGGACCTTTCTGAGGGGACCTGAGGGACCATTTCTCAGTGCTAAAAAATGGGTATTTGCAGAATGCACATTCAAATGCATTATTGCCCCTCACTAAGTGTAATTCCTGTTAAGCTGTGCTCAGTGTCTGTTGTAGATGATGCAATTCTTTGACATTCAGCTCCTCCAGCTTCCCTCCACAAGAGAAGAGCTTGCCAGCTGATGAAGAAGGATGTATGTAGAGTTGACCTCTGTCTCTTACGCTCTTTAGATTCAGGGTCCCTGACTATCCATGTATTAGGAATAAAGGATCAGCAAAAAGGTGATACTGTAAGAGAAGTAATGCTCACATATGCTCCTTATATATATACAGGTCATGAAAATCAAAAGCTCAGCAGAAATTCCTAATTACATTTCATATCTTTAAAATATATTGAGCTCTGTCAAGATCACATTTATCTGGGACTTCACATGAGAGGTGTCATACTGCTCCTGTCCAAACAGAGCAGAATAGGCCTGATGGAAGGTGGTCCAGCCTGATTGCTGCCAAGGGCAAAGGAAGCAACACCTCCAGCATCAACTGTGTAATTTAAGCATTAGAGCATCAGTTAAAAAAAGTGGTGTGTCTGTAACCTCTGCTTCAGCTAGGAGGCAGCAATATCTAAGTGCACTTGCTGGTGGGGTGTTGCAATTTGCATCTTCATGGCCTGGGCAAGGTCCTCTTGGTCCTGTGCTGTAAAGGAGGTCCATCTGGGTAGTTGGAGTGATCCTTTTTGATCTGAGAAGTCTTTGCCATGTTGGGATTATATATAATCGGACATAATACAATATGCTAAGCCCAAACAAGGAGCAAAAAGTAATAAAAATAATTCCAGTATACTTAGTTGTGCAGCCTACAAACAGTATGCTCAGGACTGAATTTCTACACCATCGACGCTTTGTGAGAAATTAGAGCTGCTGTCTAGAATTTCTTTGTCCCTCTCAAATACTCTGTATGACAGGATGACATTATTATTGAGAGTGTGATCCATGCAGTGACATGCAGTACATTTAGGAATGTGAATAATTGCTTTTCACATTTAATGCCCACCACAACCTGAGTAGTTCTCTGACTCTTATGAAAATAAGACACCTGCCTCAAAGCACTGCAAAGATATTGAAGTTGACAGGAAAAAGATGAGACTGGATGCAGTTCAGCTCTTTTTCTCATATCATTTGCAAGGGCAACATCTCTACTAAGGTAAGGAGAGCAGTGTTGGTTTAAGAAAATACAATATTGCCTTTTCACATTTCCCAATTACATTTTGAAACCTGCAGAGACTTCCTGAAAAGAAATGTAGCATAAGGAAGGGAATGAATTTGAAAGAAAAAATGTAATTCGGGGAAAAATGGTCTGGTTTTGGAAATTGAGGTTGCTGACCCCTGTGAAAGCGCAAGTTTCATAGCAGAGGTAGAAAGGAGAGGAAGGACTTAGCATTTTCAGGGTGAAGAATCTGAAGTAGTTTCTGTAATGCCTCTCTCTTCCATTCAGTGTGTAAAGGGAAGGTAGGGACTGCAATCTCATCCTGGCACAAGCTGTCCTCCGTGAGTATGCTTTCCTCCCTCTCCTGGCCGTCCCAGGATCACAGAAGCAGAAAAGGGACCTAAGAGTGCATCTTCTTCTCATGTCCTCCGGTGGCTCTGTGTTTTGAATTTCTCACTGAAAGGAGAATTATACTCTGCCTTTCTAGCTGCTGCCTGTCCTCCACTTACTTACCAAAACCGGAAGCATTAACACTCCCCCTGCAGGTACTCTATGTAAAAGTGTATTGGAAGGCCAGCAGTCTAAGTGTGAGAAAAGGAAAGTCCACTAACAGCTCCCAAATTTGCCTTTGCAAATCTCTGGAGCGAATTTTAATCAGATTCACTGAAAAGGCCCCTGAGAATCCCTCACTTTTAAATACATATAGTCATTTTAGCCCCAGGTGTTTCACCTTTTCCACGTGGTTTCCAAGTGAGTTCGTTGCCTATATGCAAGATGTATGAATAGCCTAATTACATGTCAAGATGAGTGATGCCAGAGGAACAGAGAGGTGAGGCATGTGGCCTGAAGAGCCAGAGGAGGGGACTGACGTAGCAGAGCCTGACACTTTTGTTGTTGCTCACGTCCGCATGTGGCTGGGGAGAGCATGGCAGGTCCCCTGTAATGGCAGGCTCCCATGGTGCCCGTAGGACCCCCAGGAATTTATAGACACAGAGCAGTAAGTAAGCCCCGCGTAGAGCAAAAGCATTTTTCATCCACCAGCGAAGATGTCTGCAGCATGCGCATCACAAACCAGGGGCGAGTCAAGTCTTTGCCTGACACCTTTTCCTCCACTCTTCTTGGTCTTTTTCAGTTGGAGGAGGACAGGCCTTCTCAGCACTCCCTCCCGAGGTACAGCCCCCTGAGAAGACTGGCGTCCTCCGTTTTCTCCTCCTCAACCCTGGAGACAGAACACTACCCTCACGTTGGTGGCACTTTCATACAGCGCAGCCGTTCAGCGGAGAGCAGCCCCGTGCGCATGCCCCACCGCAGGCACATGCCCCTCACGGCAGGAAACCACAGACTCATGCCTTCCGTCCTCCGCATTTCCAGGTCCCAGCTCCAGCAGGTGTGGGCCCGCTTCACACATAAAACATAGCCTGTTCAGGGAAGCAGCAGCCTCCATAATGCAATAATAGATCCCACCTGCCCACAGTGTGTCACCACTTAATGCAATATTGAATCCCAGAGAACACTGGCCTAAGGTACTGTAACTTCCAAAGCCCCTGCAACCAGACCCCACAGAGACTGAAAACATCTGCCTTTCCAAACCTCCCAGCAACCTGGGCAAGAGGGGGCAGCATGGCCGAAGATGAGAACGCAGATGGTGAATGTGTGATGTGTAAAAGACGTGGATGCCAGGGCTCATCTCAGAGACTTGCTTGTGCGTTCTACAGCCTTGGGATAGGAAGTACAGGGCTGCCTCACTGAACACATGCAATCAAGCCACAAACATTGTTCAAATTACGACTGGAGAGGAGAGACCGTGGAGGTAACAGCAAGCGTTACCTTCCCCGGGCAAATCTGTTCAAGCATCTTTGTTGGTGTCTTACACTGGGCTAAATCTGTAGGTAGTTTTACTCCATCTAGATATAGGCAGACTCCCACTGGAAGCTTACCTGAGGCAGGACCTCAGGATTTGCCCCTCTTGTCGAGTTACGATCATGTATCTCTCTGTTGCTTTGGCTTTGGAAATCCCCTTGCTTTTGTTGCGGTGGGTTTCCATAGAGTGACCACATATTTCTGTCTCTCTGGCTTTGCCTCTGTTAAGTGACAGTGGACCTATTTGTCTGCTCTCCACTCCTAAGCTGCTCCAAATCTACTTGCCTTCCCCCAGAGGCACTGACTGTCAAGAGCTGGATAGCAACGATTTTCTTACTGATCCAGCTGTATATTATGTTGTTTCAAAATTCCAGAAATTTTAGACACCTGCAGCTTTTCAGTGGCGAGCAGCCCTGCTTCTTGGCCTTGCTTGGAAATGACTGTGATAACATCTCACTTGAGAAATAATCTGGCCTCAGCAATTGGTATACAGAGCCCCTGGAGCCCTTGTCTAAAACTTACTTGAATCTCAGAGGAAAAGGGAGATCAAAGTTAGTTTAAGTTGTCATAAGTATCCTTACTTCACAGGCTTGCAGGGATATACTGCCCTTCTCAGTATAGCCTTTATAGTATATGAAGACCTTCTGTAGTTAATGTAATAACCGTCTTCTCTTGAAATGAGCCTTTGGTCTGATCTTCTGGGAGAAGAGGCAATATGGATGTTAAGGTTAAAGAAGAAGGGGTCATTGCTGGTGCTCAGGGCTTTAGGAGAGTGCGAGTCCAAAGTCAAATACTCTGCAGAAAGTATATAAGCACAGGATACGTACAAGAAAACATACAGAAAGCTCAGGCAGATGTGAAAATGGCATGTGATGAGTATGGGTGTTGGAAGAAAGTTGCAACCCCAGACAGTGCCGCTCCAGATGGGGTGAGTGGTGCTTTCTGAAGCTCGTAGGACCTGGCCCGGTGGGTCTGCATGCAGCAGGACGTGCTCAGGCAGGCTGAACATGCACTGCCTCCTGCCTGTGCCCACAGAGCATCCCGGTGGGTGCAGAGGTGGAGATGGAGATGGAGGGGGCAACACACTCTCCTTGAGAACATTCAGCGTAGACATGACCAGTCTCTTCCCACAGTCATTCTTGAATCAGTGGCATCAACTTCTTTTGATTTGCCCCAAGAACATGAGTGAACAGGACACTTTACTGCCCACCTAAAATTTTTACCTGCAATTTGTTGATCAGTTTTATTTTAAAAAAAGGCATTGGGCATTTCCAGAAACACTTAGACTGAATTAATCAGTAGCCTAATCCTACTTGGCAGTCCTTCCCTTGTCAAGCACAGAAACCAGAAAGAACAAGGCTTTGCTTTTCTTAAAGTGACATGAGAAAGGATGATTTCCTTAAGTAGACTCTGCTCTGATGTTATTTTTTCCATGTTCAGTAGAGACTTTAATAGGACAGCAGATTCCAGAGAAAATTGAATTTGTGAAAGAAGTAGATTTAAAATCAGTGGCTCTTAATAATTTTTAGTTCATGGTCTCCAAGACACTGATGTTCACTTTTCAAGGTCCAGTTTAGGAATAAAAATTTCTATTGTTCTGTTTTTTAAAAAACAATTTTCAGTTTTGCTGGTGAGAAAAGGGAACAAACAAGATAACTGCGTATTTATAAACTCTAACCTGCCTGTTTCAGACAAAAACAATGATTAGCCGCTAAGTAGCTCCATACATAAAATTTAGAGGGCAGTAATCTATCTAATGCTACTCATCAAGGGTATACATAGAACTGTTCTTGCCAAGTAAACTTTACACTGTCCTTCTAAGTTTGAAAGTCTCGTTGATAAAGATGGTTGATTTATATAGACTTCAGTAAGACTTTCTTCTACTTAAAATTGTTAATAAATTTAAAACCAACTAACCAAAAAAAAATGTTTATACGTTGGTATCTCTTGTGATAGTGAGGCAATTTCTCGTTAGGACTCCTGATCTCCTGTCCTTAGCTCAGCACTATTCTATGCCTTTAGTGGCTGTCAAAAAGAAAAAAAATCACTGAGAAGAAAGTTTGCAGTGACAGGAAGATAAAATAATACTGGCAGGCCAGCTCTGCAGAAAGATCTGGATCACTTGATAAGTTGCTTGCATTCAAACTAATTACTGCATTCAGCCAGGGACAAAGTCATGTTTCCAGTATGAAGAATATAGGTCACATGCACAGAATGGGAGAAACTGTGCCCTGGGAGGTGCTGTCTCCCAAAATGAGGTGGGAGTTAAGGGAAATAATTAGCTGCATGTAAGTTCTCATTAGGCTGTCATAGCAAAAAAAAAAAAAAATCTTGTTTGATGCATCAGCAGGAAAATGAAGATGTGAGCAGTGGAGAGATCTTTTGTACTGGTGAGATCACTACCAGGCCTCATATCCAAGTCTTGTATGGAAATATTTTTAAAAGATTTTGAAAACCTAAAAAAGGAGAAGTGATACAAGAATTGTTTGATTCTGTAAAACCTGCCTTGTAGAATGAGCTTGAAGAAATGCAGTCTGTCATTAAAGACAGAACTAAAAAGTGACGTGATTGTTGTTGGGAGTACCTGCCTGAAGAGAGCAAGACAGGTTTTTAATCTGCCAGGCAAAGATACAGGTCTAGGTGCTGGAAGATAAAGTAACAAAGGTCAAACTAGAAGAAAGATGCTCATTTTAAAGACATAGGTGGGTGGTAAACCACTGAAATAATATATTATTAAAAGACACTGAATTCTTCACTGTTCAAATTCTATAAGGTGGGATATTGATTTCTAATCCAATCCTGTTAAACCGTGAAATTTGGGCACTGTAGCAGAATAATTGGACATGTTGCTGTTGCCTGCTTTTTATGGGAAGTTTTATTTTATGATCAATATGGCTTTTACAGTTTTTTTACAGTTACTGAACACATTGGTTGGTGCTAATGGCTGGAATCCTGATGTTACAGTAGTATGCAAAGAGTATTAAAAATAGTCAATTTGCACATTCTTTTAACATCTTCATCTAATATTGTAATAATTATTATGGAATCCACATATTGTTGAGGAACAGTTGCCAAATTAAAGAATGTGAAAATAGCTCTCTTTTTTTATACATATGGAAATGTAATAAATTAATATTAAAACTAGTTACAGTGCAATTCTAAAAAGCCTCTGTAGATTACATTTATATTGCATTTATTTATTGTGTTTCATTTATAATGACTGCAATTATAAATGTAAATACGTCCAAGATCAGACATAAAAAAAAAACCTCAGCTGGAAAGCTCAAAGGAAGGGGGAAGCAGCCATTTCACATTGACGGCTGCATTTTTGTGGTCAAGTTAGGGCAACAGAAGTGTTGCTTGGCTAAGAGGTACCCTCGTACCCCCACCCTATCCCATCTCATCCCATCCCATCCCAGCCAGCCCTTTCCCATGTGCCAGTGCCTGTGTCATGTGGCTGCATGGACCTGCACAGGGAGAAGGAAAGTTGTTTTCAGCTTTGATTCATGTCCTGCTTTGGTTCACTGTCCATTTGCACAACTGACAGCACTGGCAAGCCAGGATCAGCAGGGGAAGAAAACAACTGATGGAGGGCTGACAAGAAAAGTGATTGTGGGGCTATGGGCTGAAAAGTTAGTTGCCTTAGTTATCTTTCACAGAATCACGGAATGGTAGGAAGGGACCTCTGGAGATCATTCAGTCCAACCCCGCTGCTAAAGCAGGTGCCCCTAGAGCAGGGTGCACAGGAACACGTCCAGGCGGGTTTTGAGTATCTCCAGAGAAGGAGACTCCACAGCCTCTCGTGGCAGTGCTCTGTTACCCTTACAGTAAAGAAGTTCTTCTTAATGTTCAGGTGGAACTGCTTGTGCTCCAGTTTGTGCCCATTGCCCCTTGTGCTGTCGCTGGGCACCACTGAAAAGAGTCTGGCCCCATCCTGTTGACACCTGCCCTTTAGATATTTATAAGCATTGATGAGATCCCCTTTCAGTCTTCTCTTCTTCAGGCTAAACAGACCCAGGTCTCTCAGCCTTTCCTCATAAGAGAGATGCTCTAGTCCCCTAATAATCTTCATAGCCCTTCTTTTTGTGTTTGGTAAGGTTCCTTAAATTCTTCAGCTGGGGTAAGTCAGTGAAATAAAATTCGCTTTCAGTATCAGACTCTTACGCAAATTGTGTTTATCAGAAGGGTCTAAGAACAGGGTTTACATCCTGAAAGATATGTTTTTGTTTTTACTTCTAATTGTACATAACACTTATTCTCCTCAGAATCCAAAATGAAAATTTTTGGTTTTGTTTTTACTTCCAGTTGTACATAACACTTGTTCTCAGAATCCAAAATGGAAATTGAAATGAGCATTTGCTACTCCTTTACAATACAGAGATCGGTAGCATCAGAAGGACCGGTAGCTGTTGCTAGGACCTGATGCTCTACTTCAGTGCAAATGCACATCAGTTGTAAATACATACAAAAGCCATCTTTTTATGTCTTGGTCTCTTCGCTCCTTTCACTTTCTATGCAGAATGGGAAATGTTTCCAATTTATCACTCTCTCCCCAGCCTCCTTCCCAGAGGAAGGAGCTAATGAGATGTGATTTCTGTGAAAATGTTACTGTAAATGCTTGGATTAAGCTAGCATGAGTTGGGTAAATGTAGTTAAGCCAGCACTTTCAGTTTCAGTGGAGAAGGTTTTGGTGGGAGCAAGTTGGCTGAAAATAAGGGTATAATGACAAAAGTGCAGTTTTGCATCTGCATGAGGAGTATCCTGTTGATACACCCGTGTTGACAAAGTCCCTGGTGTGAACCTGACTTTGTCTGCCATTCCTATACTTTTTTGCCAGTGTTGAGGGGCAGGTAAGTGGAAGAGTTATGTTGCATCACCTCTTTCACTGTTTGAATTCTCTTGTTACAGTGATGACAGAATGTAAGATAGAAATGTTCTGTAAGACAACCATATGGGTGATATAATCCCACCCCTGTGCTACCTCTTCATGATGAAAAGTATTGCTTCCTCTTCCACTTCTTCTCTGCGTTATGGGTCTGAACTTGGACATTGTGATCAATGCTGCTGCAAGATTGGTGCTCTGAAAGGGACATACTGGTACGAAAGTTGTATTTGTTGGGCCAAGTGTCTTTGTGGTTCCTAGAGACTTCCAGCCTGGACTGATGCTTTCCTTTCCACATGACAGATGTTGACTCCAAGACCTTTCCTTCAGCTCTTTTCCTGTAGTTCATGTGGTGATTCTTTAAGTGTCCCCAAGGACAGAGGCAGATCAGCCTGTCTCTCAAATTCTGTGTCCAAATGACTTTTGAAGAGTGAGGAAGCTGCTCTGGCTGCCTTTCTGTTACTAGTTACTCAGCTGAGGGTGAGAGTTTCAGCACACCTTCTCCCTTCCAGTACTGGGAGGCAGGAGGCATCACCTGAGCTGTGAAGGATGTTGGCAGTTGCCACCTCCCCAGCCCAGAATGAAGAAGCTGTACCTGGCCAGATGGCCTCCAGACTGGACTGAGATTAAGGCAGCTGACTCCAGGACTGGCTGACATTCTCCTCTCCTCTGGGGTCTCATCCATTGCTCCATAAGCACAGATATTGCTGCTCCATTGCCACCCAATTAGCTTATGTTTAAATCTGAATCTGGATGCAAGAACAACAGCAGTCAGTTGTAGCCTTGAGCTGTTGGTAGGCTTCACATACAGTGTGATGAGGAGGCAGAACACCGTCATCTTCACCTCACTGCTTGAGAAGCTCTCTTAAATGTAATTGCCTCTTTGTTCCCCTTTACCTATCCCATCTCTTCCCCATATGACAAAACTCTTTTCTACTCCACCCCAGTTGCGAGTGCGTGTCCTACTCCACACAGTCACCTGCCCCTGTGGTTCACCTCCGTTGCCGTTCATGGTATCTCATCCCTCGCATCCGTATTGCGTCCCTGGATACATGCACTACCTCCTGCCTTTGCTGTTCCCAAGAATATGTGAGGCTTGCCTCCTGCACCAGTTACCTATGCATCGCATATCTCATGTTGTACCATACAGTCCCTCTAGCACTTTGATCAGCCTCTTGCCTTCCATACCTCTGATTTCCTTGGAGGAAACAATGAAAAATGGCACATGTTGGCAAAGGGAGCAGTCTCAGCTCTGCATGCAATCTGCGTGAGGAATAGTGATCATGTTGTTTAAAGGCAGTTTGATTTGAAATATGATAATGGAAGACAGATACCCTCCATTTTCAGGACAGTTTCATGAGTTTCAAATCCTGGAATCCTTAGGATTTAGCAAATTACCTAAAATTATTGTGTACATGAGCAGCTATATTTAGAGAGCTGGCAATGCTCTTTCCCTTAAGACACAGCTACCATCTGTGATTGCAAACCATGTAAATAGCTGGTTAAACACCACTTCTGTTGTTGTGAGCTTACCTCTTAAGTTCCATTTAAATTGGTGCCTGGTCTCTGTGAGTGAGAAAATGTCTTGACCCTAGTTGCACATAGTACAAGCTCTTTCAATTGGATGTTTTCTGGGCTGGCCAAAGTGGCTGTCCCCATTCTCCAGCCTGGGAGTTGGAGCCAGGGGTGAATCCAAATAAAAATAGAAATAAATAGGGTATTTCAAACAGCCAGGACAGGGTAATTTTAAGTGCAACAGAGCTGACACTTAGCTCATTAATTCTAAACTTTAACTCACCGCTGTTTCCTCTCGTCGCCTGTGTTATCTGGAGGTATCACAGAGTGGTGGATTTTTTTTCCTTGAGGATTGGTGTTCTTCACTTTGGCACATACAATGACAGTTCTTCCCTTATCTAGCCTGTGCCACTGGCATTAGGCCATCAAAGTATCTTGTTTTAAACAAGCTCCATTCGGCAGCTAGCTCTCCCCACCTGCCTCTGTGGCAGTCAAACCCAGGTGTTATATGAGAAGGCAGTGTGCCTTTAAGAACAAGTCAACAATCTTTTTTCCTTTTTGAGGTGAAAAAAATCAATTTTTTATATACTTTTTGCATGTAGGACTTCTAGAAATAGGCCTATTGTTTCAAACTAGTCAGCAATAATAATCGAAGGTGTCCTCAGCAGCTTCCCCAGCCTGCTTAAGAGGCACAGAGGCTGCGAGACTCTTGGGTAGTTGGGCTGCATTCCTCTTCCAAAGGGACTCTAAAGGCACTTGGCACACACCTTCTTTTCTAACCCCTGTAGACTGTGAGCACTTCAAGATGAGAAGCAAAACAAATGTCCTTTGGGACATTGCTCTATGCTTCAAACTTTTCTTCCAAAAGGTTCGCTTTGGAGTGTTTAACTACCTCATTTGTCTTTTGTTTCAGTAGCATCCCCAGGCTTTGGTACCATCTTTATCACTGGCTACACTGCCACAAAGCATACGGCCTCTTCTGAAAAACTTGATAATTTGTTTTGTAGTAGAAGCCTTCTGCAGTCAGATGGGAAACCAGGGCAAATCCCTCAATTTAGCTTTTCCAGAGTTTATTCAGAAACAATACTAACAGTGACAGTACTACACCTTCCTATGGCCTCTTAACCCAAAAGTTCTCCAAATGCTTTATTTTTCCTGTGAGTCACTTTCCTGCTGCTTGACATGCGGGACCGCTGGCAGAAGTCAGCAGCAAATGAAGCCTCTTAAGAACATGTCAGGATGAAGACAGACGTGAGAGTTTGATTGCACAGAGAGAATTTCAGGAGGCAGAATATTATTTCATGATGTGGAAATTGTCAGGACAGTGAGAGGGACCTAACCGAATGTAACAAATACCAAGGCATTTCTTTGACTGCAGATCACCAGGAACTTCACTTGCTCTGTCATGTGAAAATGCACTATTTGAATCTGGTGCTGTGATCCTGTGTAAATAAATTAAGGCAAGAAAATATAACCATTGCTAGTTCAGTCCTGTATTGTAAAATAGCTCAACGATAGGATGCACTGTGAGACTGAAGATCAGAAAGCATGGAAAGATGTGTTCAGTCCTTTTCCTGTTTTCTAATGCCCTTCCCTTTCATGCCTCCATCAGTTAATCTTCCTTGATGTGTATATGTGGAACTTTTAAGTGCTTGGCAGCAGCACAAGGTTATTCCTGAAAATATAAGGAGATTTTCTACGGCTCGCCTGGAGGGATTGGTGAGAGATACCCACGGTGTTTGTTCAGTGGGTCTAGCATCTCTTCCTTAGGCTATGTGGAGTCTCTGCGGTGTCCAGTCACGTTCACATTACAGCCACATAATATTGCGTCAGTAACCTGATTTATTTTTGTTGTAAACTGATGGGTTAGATGAATGACACATTTTATTACACGCCACTCTCAGAACTTTACCTGGAGCTGAGACCATTTTGCAACTTTCACATTGAATAAGAAAGGGCTGTTTTATCCCAATCTATTCAAAAGAGAAGCTTTTCTTTTTAATTTTCCTTTTCTGTTTCTCCTTTGGTGACAAATGGGAATGAACTATTTGAAGATAGCTATCATGTATTTGTCTAGCTCTCCTTGGCAGTAGCAGATGGGCTTCAAGAGGCTAGCTGAAGAAAATAAAATTGCATTTCCTAACAGACAAGGTCTGAAGCCTTGAAAATAATGGATGATTTGCAAATCCCTAAGCTCCTTTTAGTGTTTGTAGTGAATAAATTCTCCCAGATATTTCTCACCTGGAGAATATGGGATGCTTTTCTTCTTGACCTGCTTCCCCTGTAGTTGCCAGCCCTCCCCAGAGTGACTGGAGGAGATGACAGTTTCTAGAGGCTGACCAAAATAAGCCAGATGTGCTTCCTGATTTCAGTCTTGTCCCCAAGGTGATGCTGGGATGCTTTTTGCTGGAGCTTCCATTTCTGATTGTAATGTATGTTTATATGTGTTCCTGACCCACATGTGGAGTGTGAATGGCCACTCATGGTCATGCCTTTCTGAAGTGTTTTTGTGCTGGTAATGGGCCACTTCGCACACATCCAAGTGCTAAAAAGGCTGTTGCAAAAAACAAAACTCAGTTACAGAAAGTATCCTTGTGGTGTCTGCTTCAGATGGCACACCTGGCCTCCTTTACATGTTGCAGATCTGATGTCGCAACCTGGCCCAGCCCAATTTTCTTAATTCAGTGTCTCGTAGCATATATATCCCTCCATTCGCCATCAGCTGGTGGCAGAGCATTCTGGCGACAGGAACAGTGCTGCCACTTGGGACGTAATTTATTAGTATGCAAACACGTATTTTGGGTAATGTTAAAACATTAAACAAAATGTGTGAAGGCTGATCATTGCGGTACTACCTTCCTTTTTGTTGCATTTTTATACCATGTGTTTTGTGTTTGGGTTGCTATAGAACACAGACCTGCATTTGCAGTTCCACGGGACAGTGCAAAGATTAATTTCTGGGAAATGTTTCTAAGTATTATTTGATGTATTGCAACTCTCTTGTATTACACCTGCCATTGAAAAAATTAGTGTTACAATGAATGTACATTTTAAGCAAGCTGCTAACCATGTAACATGGGGATTGGAAGCAATCCCCATTTTACATTCACTTGCATGTCTTTTAGTGTTTAAGAAGAAAATTACTTTATGTTTGGAGGTTTTGTTTTTTCATATGCAAAGTGTTTCAAGTCGGTTACCTCATCTAGTGCACTTGCTTCATAAGAATCCCCAGGGTTTCCTCCAACAAGTCCAACAAGTTTCTCAGTTTAATTATGAGTGCAATTAATTGATCTGGCAATGCAAAACACAGTAATGGCCAATTTCCTCTTAACAAGTCAGATAAGGAGGATTTCCGTGAACTCTGGCTCCTTCAGTTTGGTCCTTCCTGAAAAAAAAGCCAGATCAGGTTCTTATTCAGCACTGCTGACTTCTGGTTATTTTTTTTACTAAGGAAGTGTTTAGCCTTCAGAATCTCCTTCCCTTTTGCTGCTATTAAGTTGCCTTTACAATTAGGGACTAGAACAATTTTTGGATTATCATTTCCTTCCACTTTGCTCACCATTTCCTGAGTCTGTTATGAGTGACAAAAATGAGGTGTTCCCCATGTCTGCTCAGACAAGGAGCTCTGCATTGACTCTTGCTGGAGACACTGGTGGGTGCAGAGGTGGGAAGCTAAGTGGCAGGCGTACCACTTCACAGAGCTATGGCTTCTGTCCAAGACTCTAGGAAAACTGGCACAAACCTAACAACATATGAAAGCACAAATAGGGAGGAGCAGAGCACTTATCCAGCATAGGACTGGACTGTCCTAATCACCTTGGTAAAAAAAAAAAAAACAAACAAACAAAGAGAAAGGCTGTGGAACATTTGATCGTAAGATGCTGGAAAGAACATCTCTTTGATACTTATGGTGCTGATTCTTGGAACGCAGAGATCCTGCAAGCAAGGTGACAGCTCCAAGACCTCTGCTTCTTTTACCTCATCAGATGCTGGTTTGAAGAAAGAGCTGCTTCAGAAACTCAAATTCTACTTTTTTTCCACTCACTGTTGTTAATCCTACCAGATCTCCCAGTCCCAAACAAGCTTAGTCTATTTTGGCAGAGGATAATGCCACTCCCAGGATATGCTAAGGTCCTGACAGTATCCAAATCAAAGCTGTTACAGGGAAGACCAGATTACAGCTCTTGCTGTCTGTGTGCCATCTGCATCTCTCAGGACTAAGGCCTCTTCCCATTCCCAATGGAACAGTCAAAGTCATGTTGGGAACTTGATTTCTGCTTCTCGGACTTTCCAGCTCCCATGAAGAATCTCAGGGACCAGCATATCCTTCCTTTGCATTACCTCGTGTCACCTGTTAGACTTCCGTTGCTGCTAAGCAACTGCTATTCAAGTAGGAGGTGAATGTAGGTTTCTGTAGTCCTTTCTACTGAGAGGAAACAAAAGTTGTAGGTAACCTGTTGTGCTTCCTGGTTTGCTTGAGAAACTTCATCTGCTGGGACTTGAGTTTGCTTGAAATAGTGGATCTCAGGAAAGTCTCCTTCAAGCAGGTCTCCAGCATGAAGGACTTCCTCAAGTTGCCAGAGGTCCTTGTCTATTGCTAGGGACAGAAGGTTTGAAGAAGCTGTGGAAGTTCATCTCAGGGGGAGGGCAGCAGGGAGACGGAGGGGAAGCAACCTGCTATAGCTTTAAAGGCAGTACTGAGTAGGGAGCCATTTGGAAGGACATAGTTGACTGAAGGGATCCAAAGCTTGTTTTCCTTGAGTCTTTTTATTCTTCTGTATCTAATCCCTTTAGAGCCTAAGGTCACCCCCTTTTTGTACTGCAATAATACTGTAATATATGCTTGCACTAATTCTTCTGGCACACCGAGCATGCAAGACCAATTTAAAGCTTTTTTCAGAAGAAAAACACTGTACTATTGTGTATATAGAAATACTGAGAGAGAATTTGAATTCTGTCTCCTGTATAAAAGCATGCATTGATTATCTGTATGTAGACCATGCTGTAAATGCTGCAGAGTACTGTAAAATCCTACACTTGAAACCACAATGAACAGGCAATGTCATCAAAAACAAAACAGAAGCTGTGCAATGGATTTTGTGCCTTTTTTAAATCCATGTATGTTAATCCAGACAATCGGAAAAAAAAAGAAAAAAAAGCTTGTATACTACCAAAATCTTATTAAAGAATCAAAGGCAGCACCTTGGTGATGGCTGAGGGTTTTGTTTGCTTTCTTGCTTTGTTTTTTTACTCCCTTTGCTTTACAGCTCTGGGAAGGTGTCCCCTGCTCATCCTCGGGTAAGTGGGAGCACCAGGCAGGGAGATGAAGGAGCTCTGGTAGAACAGTGAGAGTTTAATTATAGTTTACTAATATGATCACTGAAAACTTGCAGTTAAGACAGATCTGGGAATAGAAACAAAGTCTGTTGGAGAAGGCCACACTGTGAGTTCAGTTTATGTAAATTTAGGCTAGCACCAATTTCATGCCTTGAATCCAGTCGTATCACAGCAGCAGGTTACAACTAGCCCCAACTTACATAAGTTTTTAGAGCTCTACCTTGACAGTTACCAGCATCCAAACTGGCTAAACTTAAGCTAGTACAATTCAACACCTACAAACACAGCAGAAACAGTTTATCACCTTTCTTTTGGTTTCTTACACTGGGCATCTTGCCCTGGCTGGCAGCGCAGTGCGCATAGGGTGGGTGGGTGTGCATAGGGTGGGTGGATGGCTGTCTCCCATCAGACATTTGACAGGGTGTTTAAGAACATCCAGTAAACTTCCAGCCCCTCCACCCCTCAAAACCCAAGGAAGATGGATGCAAAATTGTGACTGTCCTGCAAGTAATGTACTTCTGCCTGGGCTGCTGAGTGGATCCGACCATGCTTGTCTTTCATCGTGACTCCTATTTGAAAGCAGTCTCTGCTGTCGAGCAGCATGTCGTTCAATGCAAATTGGTTGGTCTGTCTGGGATCAGGTTGGAAGAAGAAACACGGCAATAGACCCTGTCTGCTTTAGTGTGAAGTGCACAGTTATTAATTCAGTGTTTTTCATAAGGTGGCTGGAGAGGGAGGCTGCAGGCTGTAGGTGCATGCAAAGGCTCTGGTACCTGTGGAAAGGGTGGTGGAAACTTTCCCGCTTGCAGGAGAAGCACAAGACCCCAGCTCCTCAAAGGCGGAAAGCAGTTTGTGCAGGATGGTGACAGCCTGGGAGGAAGAGCTAGTATTAGGCTGTGGTCTCTGACTTACAGGGTTGTACAGTGTGTGTATCCTTTTTTCCTCCTGGGAATTCTGTGGAGGGTCAGGATTCTTCTGAGTCTGCTTCTAACAGGGTCCAAAGCCCATCTGCTCCATGATGAACACCTCCAAGTATGTTTTGGTTTGCCTCTGTAAGGCTGTTGGTACGTGGCAGATGTGAACATCTGTGAAACACTGCAGAAGGACGCACTGACACCATGGTGCTAACCACAGTCTGAGACATGACTTAGAGCATGGTCTGAAAAAGAATGGTAGATAGAAGAGACGTGGGATTTCCTGGATTTATGTTAGGCAAATATTGTGATTTTTTTCCTGTACCTGGTGGGGTATTTTTTCACGAAATATTGCATTTAAAATGTTTAAAACCAGGAGATGGGAGAGGAAAAAAAAAATCCCAAATTCTGCAGTCTAAGGGAAAGTTGATTAGGGTCATGTGGGAAACTGTTCCCTTTCCCCCACATCAGTGCAAAGCTGCTTGGGAGAGCAGGCTTTTCTGACGGACACTGGGCCTGCCCTGCGCCATGCCACAGACTGCTCTGCTGCAGGGGCATAGGCACAGGCAAGCTGTAGGATCTCTTCTCGATGCCCTCGTGAGTCGTGAGATCATCAGAAAGCCGTACAGGCAGAGCAGGTACTGTCATCGCTCTTCATTGCTGTAGGGACCTGGGCAGAGTGTGTGTGACTTGGCATGGGGCAGGACATACAAGAGCATGTTAACCAGCTGTATGCCAGTGCTGCTCCTGAACCCGCCAGCACGAGTCTGCTCCTGTGATGCTGTCTGAGAAGAACACGTCTGGCTACATTCCTGGTTACACAGGGACTTGGGAACTCCTAATGCGTAGTTGTAAACTTGTTGTAGCAAAGTGGAGACTGCGTCTTTGCTGATTTTGCAGTATTTGCAGCATCATTGGGATGCAGGAACTTTACTGCTGCCCACATTGGGTGATGTAAGTGTCCTCAGAGGATGTCCCAGTGCCAATGATCCTGCTAATTTGAAACCCCACCAGTTTACAGTAAAGACAAACCCCCAGACTCTACTTAGCTGTTTATAAGCACAGGGGCAGAGAAGGACTTGAAGGGGCTGGTTTCTGCATCTGCCAAATATGAGCAGGTAGATCTTTTTCTCTCCTGACTCTCCTTCCTCTCCATATTCTAACTCTGGCCTCTGTGCAAAGCGGGGATATTTATGGCCTTCCAAATACATATTGTTATTCAAAGTAGTTACTAGCCAAATTGAATTTAAATGCAGTCAAGTTTTATGGAGAGACAGAGTGTTAAAGAAGTGAAATGCACACTTTGTGGGGAACACACACTCAGACACAAATACGGCCAAACACATTCCTGGATAATTGACTGACAAATCAAAAGAGAGTCAGGAGTGAAGATCTGAGCCCAAGCAAGTGGGAAAAAAATGGTTCACTGTCCAAGGACAGGCAGTGTGTCTTCTGAGAACATGAGGAACATAGGCAGCAGTCAGAGCGTGCTGGAGGTAAAGTCCTTTTGACTCAGATTCAGCCAGCTCCAGTGTAGCTCTGCTCACTCACAGTCTTGATTGATAGCTTTTTAAAACAAGGTGGCTGCCTCAGCTCATGGCACGGTTCCTGCTCACAGTGCAGTGAGCCTAGCAGAGCGCTGCCAAGATGGTTAGAAACTAGAAGTGTATGACATGAGGAGAGGCTGAGAGCGCTGGGTTTGTTCCACCTTTAAAAGAGAAGGGTTGGAGTGGGATCTTAATTCTTCCTTGAACTACCTGATGAAAGGATGATGCCAGACTCTTCTCGGAGATGCACAATGAAAGGATGAGATGTGATGGACACAAGCTGCATGAAAGGAAAATTAGATATAAGAATTAGATGTAAAGAAAAACTTTTTCACCACGAAGAGCCTAGAGTCCCAAAGAGGTTGTGGGATCTCCATCTTTGGAGATATTCAAAACTCAGCCGGATAGGGCCCAGAGCAGCAAGCTCTAGGTTGGCCCTGCTTTGAGGGGTGGTTAGAGCAGAGACCTCCAGAGATTATTTACACCTTTGTTATTCCACAATTTTAGGATACAGGCTAAGCCTCTCCACTCCTGCTCTTCTGGCATCTTCCCAGAGCAGAAAAGTTGTTCTCCAGCCTTTGGAGAATAGTCCTAGAGCAGCTGAGTGTGCTGTAGTACAAAAGGCACAATGACGATCAAGAGAGAACACCTCTAGTGAAGAGTTCAAACTGGGAACACGTTGTTTGGCGGGGTGTCTGCTTGCAGCTAGCTGCTGATCACATTAACTCAATAGCGAAGACAGTTTCAGACTTTGATGCCTTAAGACAGTCTTCCTTATTAACAGCTTGAGGTGATGATAGTAATGAAGGTAAGAAAATATGTGTTAAAATAATATTTGACCTAAGAGACATTTCAACAAAGTTTCTTTTAGTTGGATTTGTAGGTAACTTCTGTCCTCCATATTTTTTGGCATATTTATGCTCTTTGGATTTTCTGCAAGGTGCATTTACAGTGGCAAAACAACCACAGTCTCAGGCTGCTTTAAGGAGTGCATTCTGGCAGTTTTGTTGTTCTGCATGCAACATGTTAAGCAGTTCAAATCTCCCAAAAGTAGGTAGAAGCCAAGCAATCACTGTTGTGCTTAGGCTGCAGTGTCCATGCAGGGAAATAGAAAATACATGGGGAAAATAAAATGACTGACAGAAAGGCAGTCGGTTTGCTAAATACCGCATAGAGGTGGAAGTACATGGAGGTTAGAAAGGTATGTACAGCACGACTCAATGACAGCAAAGGGCGACCAGAGCATAAGAAGGAATGAAACGTTATTTTTATTACAGCATGTCCAGCTCCGTGTCATACCTTATTGCTTAGTGCAGTCTCACCTCAGAGAAACCTCAGATGTCTTGCAAGGGAAAGAGCTGTTGAGGAAAGAGGGGTTGCTGGAGACAGGGCTGCTGGTGGGACAGACCGCAGGTAACAGAAACCATATCTCTGGCCTATATAGGATGTGCTCTGCATGACTGGATTCAGTTCTTGACCAGAAAGCAGATGAGATGACAAAAGCTCCTAAGAGCTGAGAGGAAATTTGAAGGTTTACATAAGCAAGGCGAAACCAGAGATCCTCCAACTGTACCATCAACCACAGCATCTAGAAAATGGGGTGAGGTAGAGCAGCAGGTTAACTGTTGTTGGGGATGGGGTACTCTCTCCAGCAGGAGGCTCAGGACAAGGCAAGGTGTTGGTCAGGTATTCTTTGTGAGGTCCCAGTCCCGCTGGGGAAGTGCCTCTGTATGATCAGGACTCCAGGGATAGCACTGCAGGTTATTTTTCTTGGGAAAACCAAATCCAGCCAACAGGCAGAATCCAATCTTAGGCTGCTGAATGGACTAATTTCCAAGAAATGCCTGACAGAAGAAGCCAAGTGAGTAATTTCCTTTGCAAAAGGTGGCAAGTCCTTTTTACCAGTCCAAGTTCCACATCTGTCATCCTGATACAAAAGGTCGAGTGGGTCAGTGAAAGGCCAAATCAGGCTAATACAGGGTCATCTTCAGGGCCAGGCATCAGCTTTAATGAAAGAAGCAGCTTTGGACTCCAGAGGCATTGCCAAAACCAGCCTGTATTTTAATTTATAAGATATAAAAAGAAATATTAAATGGATGATAACAGCTTATCACCATGCATAACAGCTTGATGCTGCCCAGCAATCTATTTGAAATGCCTGTGTTATACATAAGCATAAAGATCTTACATTTTTCAGGCATACTGCTCTGCACAGAGTAACATGCAGATTTTCAGCACAATTTGAAATTAAGTCATTGAACTGAAAAGGCACTGAGGGCTTTTTTTGCCCGCCTAGAGGCAAAAAGATCTGTTCCCATAGCCAGGTGAATGTGCTAGCTGTTGGCAGCTCTGCAGCCCACATAGTTAAATGGGTGCTTGTTTAGTCACGTAGCCTAAATATCCTCTGATGCTGACAAATGCTGCCTGAAAACACAGATGTTTGGAGCCCTTCTGTTCATGATTAGGACTTTTCAAGGGTAACATGTGATGCATATTGACAGTGGTTGAGTTTATGAAGAGGCTTTCATTTTCCAGCCCTCTTAATAGAAGGGTGACCTAAATGGTTCTTTTAAAATCCATTTTGCAGGGTGCTGCTTCTGTGGTTTTCATTTATAACCATTTGTTAATTAGGCCAAACTTCAATGAACATTTCCTATTTATTTTGCCTTTTTTTGATTGTTTGGTCAAGTGTGTGCATGTCTGTGTGAGCTGCTGCTTTTCTGTTAGTATTATTTGCAATCATTTCACAGCCTACTCCTGGCATCTTATGGGCAGTCTCTCTGCCACAGACTGCTGCTCAAGAAACACTGCCTCCACCAACTGTCCTGTCCTCCCATTGCTTTTAATGGTTGGACACCCAGGAGTCCGATAATGATACTTCATATGTCAGCTTTCATGACCTACTTGCTGATAGTGAAAGCAGAAGCATGTAGAAGACAGAATTAGGAGTTGCTGGAGGGACGAGGGAGCAGAAGGGAGGGACAAATAGCACAGCAGGGGAATACAGGAGGCTGCAAGGGTTATTGCCCCAGGGACAGTGGCAGATGGCATTGGAAAGTGATCAGGAAATTTATCTAGCCCAGAGGGGCCCCTTGAGTTCACTGTGACCTGGGCATAAAAGAGAGTTGATCAATGGTTCCAGTAAGGAAGGAGTGAACATGTATATATAAAAATACTGAAATAAATATGTAAATACTGAAGAAGATTGGGAAACATGAAAAAATCCTAAGGAATTGCTTGCAAGCAGCTCTTCTAGGTCCAGGTTAAATACTGCTAACAAAGCAACTCCTTTGGCACATGTTTTTGCCTTCATTGATAAGTATTTATGAATCTCTCCTTTCTAAGGTTTGCAGCAATCCATGATCACTGCCAGGCATGTATTTGGAAGCGTGATGGACTAGATGCTTTCCACTGATGCTTCCCACTACCGTTGATCCTGATGCCTTCTGTGTCCATGCTACGTCTGAATACTAACCCTTTTCTTTTGTCACATCTGTCTTCTTGCAGGCATATAAGCTGAAGTCATTTGAAATGAATGGTCTGCCCAAGGCGGTGCCTTTAAGTTTGCCTTATCAAGACTTTAGAAAAGATGTGTCAGACTACTGGGAAAAGCCTAAGGTATCCCAGCGGATAAAGAAAGTTGATTTCTCAAATGTTGTCTGGACTGCTCCTTGCAAACCTCTGGAACCTTATCTGGAAATGAATGGGAAAGAAGAGGAGGAAGAAGATGAAGAAGAAGAGGAGAAGGAGGAAGATGAGGAGGAGGAGGCAGAGGAGGAAGGGGATGAGATTGACATGCACAGTGGTTCCAGCAGTGATCTGAGTCAAAAAAGCACAGAGCGCAGCCAGGAGTGCGCACCATCAACACTCCTGGCTGATGACCAGAAGGGATCCAAGGGTCGAGCATCCACTGCTGATGGGGACCTGGAGCTGGAGGAAGGCTCAAAAACACTAGTGCTGTTTTCACCAGGTGATCTGAAAAAGTCTCCTGTGACCATGGACTTGGCTCCAGAAGTTGATCTGGGCACTCTTGCTGCACTGACACCTCAGAGCGAGCGGCCACAGCCTATGGGTAGTCAACTGGATGTATCTGAGCCAGGGACCCTGTCCTCAGTCCTTAAATCTGAAACAAAGCCTCCCGTGGCAGTGGCTACAGCTTCCTCCCCCTTTACCAAAGTTGAGCGCACATTTGTTCATATTGCTGAAAAGACCCACTTAAATGTTATGTCTTCCAGCGGCCAGCTGATGAGGCATGAGGAATACTGCCCGCCAGGCCAGTTTGAGGAGGTTATTATCGAAGAAGAGCTGGATGACAACCTGGTGGTGGTAGAGAATGGAAGCATACATTCAGGGCTAGAAGGGGCAGAGACGGAGAGCTGCGCGCTTTCAGCTAATCCCATTGAAACCACCTCAGAGACAGTGGGGGAGCAGCTGGCCCTTCGCAATGGCGTAACAAAGCCTCCCGAGGACAAGCCGGAGCTCTCCAACAAAGTGGCGCTCTCACTGGATTTGGAAGAGCATGGCAAGATAGTTACAAGGGAGCCTGACCTTGAGAAGTCAGCATCGGTGGCAGAAGACGTTAAGCGAGCAGAGACCCTCCTTGACACACTGCAGCAGGGCCCCAGGAGACCTCTGGGCTCCAGGTATAGAAGTCGGATACCCATTTTGTTCTCTGAGGAGGACACTGGCTCAGACCTTTCAACTTCACTCTCGGCCAAGGAGAGGCTTTGTAAGAGGGCAAAGCAACCTGACTTGGCTCGCCTAGTGATGGAGAAGAGGCAAAGCCGCCTCCTTCGGCTGGCATCAGGGGCCTCCTCCTCAGCATCCTCCAGCGATGAGAGGCAACGGGCCTCAGAAACCCTGTCAGCCACCGGGTCCGAGGAGGACACTCATGACTCTGATGACTCCATCCCAAGGAAGGCAGGGAAGGAGAAGGCTGCCCTCCTGGGGAAAGAAGAGAGACCCATAAGCACAAAGAGCCGAATTCCTCGTCCCATCACACCGGTGAAAACGCTGCTAGAGGTGGCGAAGTCTGAGAGCTCTATCACCGTCACGATGGCGGTGCCATGTAGCTCCCCGCAGAATGCAGCTGTTGCCTACAGGTAAGAACAAAACGGTGAGCAAGGCAAAATGTTGGACTTGTTAAGGAGGTGCAGCCAGGGCTCTGTTCATCCCACTGCTTTACCCTTCACTTGGCTTGAGTGCATGGTCCATCCCTGTATCCCACAGTCATTTCAGCTCACGAGTGTGTGAAATTCCCACCTCTCTGTCATCTTTGGCTCCATCTGGCCAAAGGGCCAAGCCCCTCTTCAGTTGCCCTGACTTGGGGGCTTTCTTCCCTTCCATGAGCTCTTTCATGTGGTCTGATCCTGCTAATAGCAGATCCCTCCAGTGTTGAGCTCTCGGTTTTGCAGCATGCTCAGCATGGCCATGACTCTGCAGGGAGACCTGGCCTGGCTATTGTGATTAGAGCTGCAAGGGCTGCAAGGTTGCCAGTTGTGATTGCCTCAGAAGATGGCCACCATGCAAAGAGCTGGAGGGAGGGAGGTGCATATGCATGGGCTTTGACAGTGACCTGGAACAGGTGGGCCAACTCCATATGGTCTGAATTCCCTACATATCCCCATGCCTTGATTTTTTAGGAGATACTTGGCTCTCTATCAAATAAGCACAGAGACGTAAGTGGAGATGGACTTTCTGAATTCACCAGTGTTTGGCTTTTCTGCCTGGCTTTGGAGCTGGAGGTCCAGCTCAGAAGCAGAGCTGCTGCTGTGGCTCTGCCACAGATTTAGCAAATTCTGCTTTCAGAGACATGGGGTGAAAGGAGGGGATCCCTGTGGGCTGTTTTATCTTCCAGCAGTTACCGTCAGAGGCCAACTGGTGCAATCTAGCTCATGCCCATGTTCCCAGATTGTATCTCCTGCCTTGAAAGAGGTTGCTGCAACCATGCTGCATGTTAAGAAGAGTCCCAGATATGTGCTATTGGCTAAACCGTGCTCACACATTGTCCCAGAGGGTGCTGGAGGATTAGGGCAAACACTTACTAGTTAACAGCATCGAGAGTTACAGGATGATGTTCAAGCCCCATCTTATTCACAGCATAGGTCCTGTCATTCTGGTGCTGGAGACTCCTTGTAATTGCCCAGCAACATTCATGTCAAACCTGTCAGGAGCCCAGAGGCGCTTGCAGAAATTCCCCTTCATCCTCCCTCTTCTTTTCCCCTGCAGGCTTCAGACACAGAGACCAGCTGGAAGTGTCCCATATGAGTGCCAAACAACGCAGATACAAAGTCGGCTTCCTCCTTCGTCGAGCTCCACTTCTCTTCCTCCACGGAGCAGCTCACGGAGGTCCAGTTGTGCATCCCCTCGGAGCCCTGTCCTTCCTTCAAGAAACCCCAGTGCTTCCCCCAGAAGCCAGCTGCCACCTCGGAGAGAAAGTCCTTCTCCCTGCCGACAGCATAAGCCAGGGACTGCTCTTCAGCGAGTTCCTCCTTCCCCCCGACCTCAGCCCCCAGCTCAGGCCCTGGGGCCGACAGGAGATTCCCTGCCCTCTCCTGGTGTGACCAAAAAACGACAAAGAGAAAAAACCCAGACTCAGAGTCCAGCAACCAAAGGAAAGCAGGTGTCCCTGGAAAGTAAAGCAGCTGCCAGATAATGATCTTCTTCTACCAGCCCAACAGACTGGGTAACTTCTGCATATAGTATACATTTGAGATGCTGCAGCACAGCCTTCCATGCTGGACCCACGAGTGTATAGCAGTAGCTGTACTTCAATGCTTCACTCACGCTCACCCCACACCATCACGATCAGCTCCCACAGGCCTGAGAGCCTCTGAGCCACGGAGCCTTCTTCAAGGGAAACATCCAGCCCGCAGCTCATGCTTGCTAATGCACAGCACCAAGCAGTGACCCAGGCAGCCTGCCTAGTGCCTGACCCTCCTCCCTCCCCAGGCATTTCCCTCTCTCTCTTAGCAATACCAGTCACCAACACTGACCCTGGCTTTGGAGAGAGAAGCAGAGGTGACAAGAGCAAGGCCTGCTGGAGAGGAAGGCTCCTGTCCTGCAGGCAGCTCCCTCCTCTCTCCTTGCTGGGAAAACGCCAGCTTTGGCCACCACCATCTACCCAAGCGTTGGCTTGCCTCCTGCCACGTGTTAGCAAGGGATTGTCACCAGCTTAGCCAAGAGGGATGGATGCATCCTTGTGTGCTGAGATAAGAGTGGGGGCAGGGTGGAGGGTTATCTTCTCTCCTTTCCAGAGATGCCACTGCAGGTGGGAATGAGAGACAGGCAGGTCTTGCTGGATGCTGCTACCTGCTCCAGTATGTCCCACAGAGGAGGCCGTCTGGCGTTGCTGCTCAGCGACACTGCTGCTGTTTCAGCAGATGCCTGTGTGGTGGGTATTTGCGTTAAAGTAGGTATGTATTGGCAGCTGCTGGGAAATCAGAAGCACTTGCTAAGTGATGTAGAAGGGAGCACACTGCAGCTGCTTCTGTCTCAAATACCAAACTGTGATCTGTGGAGACCACATCTCCCAACATGGGTGGTTCCTCTTGACCTGAGTGTGGTTGGTGCCACAAACCCATAGTCCACCAAACACAGCTCCATCCTGAAGATGTGAATAGTCACTGGATGCCTTTAGCTTGGGTGCCCCTTGCACCTAAATTCCTTGTGCTTTATTGTCATGCGCTTGGTGTTTGTGAATTTTGGCACTGTGGGTGAAAATTCCCGTGTGGCAGGGTGGGAAATTATCATCCTGTACTATACTCAAAAGCTGCTGCTTTGCAAGGAGAGGTTTGCTGGGATGCCATGGGTACCTTGTACATTTCTGTCTGAGAGTACAGTGGGTTGTGGAGGTCAAGTTTATGTCTTTCTCTTTCTCGGTGCTCAGCTCTTCCACATGTTGTGTGAGAACTAACAATGTGAACGTAAAAGCAAGGGCTGTGCTCTTCAAGTAATATTATCAAAGCAGAAGCTTAGCACTCAGCTAGAACTAAATCAAACATCTTTTTAGCCCGCAGACTAATGAGGAAGGTTTGAAAATGAAAGCCGGGAGGACTGATACCTGTCTGAGCTTGATGAGATCTTGAAGTAGTTACAAAATTTTCCCCACACCTCACAGCGGGGAACACTCCAGACCCAAATACTTTGGGCTTCACACCATTGTCAAGCCTAAAAGAGACTTTGCGTGAGGCAGAACAAAAATACAGCTGCTCTGTACAGCCATTCCTGCAGCTGCAGCTAGCTGCAAATATTTACTATTTGCAGACAATAAAGCTTGATAGAGGAATCTGGACAGTAATAGCCTTGATTCATCTGAACATAGATACAAACAGTCACACTGATGGCCATCGAGTCCAAGGAATTCTGGAGTTGTTCACGTCTAGAGGAAGTCTTCTGGAAAGGAGCATGAGAGCTGTGACAGGATGTCTGGGAGAACAGGGCACTCCTTAGATATCTGAACAGGGAAATGCCTAGAAATAAGTGACAGGAATTACCTCTTTATATGACAGTCTCAGTGTTGCCAATGCTAAGAATTTATTTCATGTATCTCAAAGTGTTTGCTGTTTTCCATTGACAACATTCTCCCTGGTAGAGTAAGAAGCTCAGCTTCTAGTCTGAAAACATGTGCTCATCTTTGTAGAGAAGCATTGGGAACTCCAAGGTCAGATTGTGGTTTGATGGACTGAGCTGATGTTGCCATCAAAAGCAGCGGTCACTCCAACTTCCAGCTGCTTCACTGTACTGTCCCTTACACTGGGGCAGCTGTTTGGTGAAGTGGCTGGAAATGCTGATTGAGCCTGACACCAAGTGCTCTGGTTTGCTGGTTTGGTTTTCATCTGTTCCAGTTCATCAGTCTGGTTCGGTTCATTAGTCTGGTACAGCATTTGGTCACACAAGAGAAATGGGGGAAGGAAAGGACAGAGAGTGTGACCACTTCTAGTCACACTATAACTTCATGGGTGTTTAAAGTGTGAGTCAAATTACAACCTAAATATGCCCTGCATGTTTAGAAACTAGAAAACAGAATAAACTCAAACACAGATTCTTTCACAGAAATATAAACCATAGTGATACTCCTGTTAATTTGTTGGGGGTCAATACATTTTAGATTGCTCAGATGGTAAGACTTTGCCATGAAGCTTTTACCAGATGCTCCAACCAGGTCTTACATGCACATGCCAAAAATTACATTGAAAGAGCTTGGAAAGAAGGCTACAGGACTATTAACTGGGTTAGCAAACCTGCCTCATCATGAGAGGCCAATAAAGCACAATCAATGTATTTGTTCAAGAGAAAGTTTAAAGGAGAGTTTTCTGTGGCCCAGCTATACCCACATCAGGAAGGAAGCTCCAGGGCAGAGATCTCCCAGCTGGCACATGGAAGAAGGGAAGACACAGTAGCTGAGAATGGCAGATGAAGAAATTATGCAGGCTTTTAGTTGTGCAGCAACTGTCCAGTGAAATCTTTCACAGGAATGTGGGAACTTTTTCTTATTAAAAGGTTTTCTGAGAAACCTAGCTGTCTTCTAACAGCTCTTCTTACCATGACCCTACCACAAATAGCAGACAGGATGGTGGTTACACCAACATACCATCTTTCTTTGTGGTGCAGTGGATTCCGGGTCCTGCCAGACACATGCCAAAGCTGTCACATTTGGAGAGCTGCCAGACAGGTCCTGCAGATTTCAGAAAGCCAGTGAAAGATTTCCAGCACAGAAAATAACAGCCATTCCCAGAGTTGTTTGACAGAGCTGGACTGAGCTGGATCCACAGAGATCTGGGACTGGCATAAGTTGTATCTCCTTGTGGTTGTGCTACCAGTCTCTCTGCCCCAGCACATCCTACTTCCCCGCTGTACCTGGCGGAGGGGAGCACAAGAGTGAGTCAACATCATGGTGCTCCCCATGTCATTTTAGATGACAGCGGGCTGCACCATCAGGTGCGATGGCAGTGAAAGTTGGCTGACAGCAGCAATGCTTTCTCCCCAGAGAGCTTGCACAGGAGCTGCCAGACGCTGTCACTGAAAGGTTTCTAATGGTCCTTTCTGCAAGGCCTGATTGTCCCCATGTATTCCACAGGTCTCTGGACCTGCTCCCCTTCCCAGTGGCAAGTGATGCTCTGATCTTGGCTGGATGTCACATTGCCTCTTTCATGCCTTCACTGAAGTTATTTTTACAGGAGCTTCAGTGGTGGCCTCTTCCAGACAAGTTGCTATCAAGAATTTACCAACAAGAGGTGGTCTTCAGAAAAGCATTTTGCTGGCAGAGCCAGTCATAGGGCGCTGCCTGGCCCAGGCATGCTCGTAAGTCCCCTGTTAGCAGCCCACGTGCTGCAGGAGGTGATGTCTTGATCCCTCTTTCAGGTGTCAGCAGAAGGACTCGGGAAAGCCCTTGCCATGCAGGTACTGCTCTGGATCTCCTCCCTGGCTCTGATTTTCAAGGTTCTGCCCTTTGATTGCTCAATAGTGAGTATGATCCCAGGGTACTCCCGTCACTGGAGTGCTCACCACACCCTGGTTGCAGAAGTTCCCATTCCTCTTACATGGCTCTCCAGAGAGATTTTTCTGGCAGGCAGGTGGACCAGCAGTGATGGCTCTCTGCTAGCATTACTGTGAAAACAACCCTGCAGAAGGGTCAATAGCTCCGCTGGGTCCTCTCATCCTGTCTTCTTCCTCTACCCTGCAAGGAGTCTGGAAGGGCATCTGCCATAGTTTGAGCAAACACGGGAGATCGTGTTTGGGGGCAGACGAGGATGAGGCCTGTGATGTTGGGAGAAGTTAGGTGGTTGAGGGATGCCAGACCATCTAGTCTGGCATCACAGGGCATGGTGGGCTGTCACATCACAGAAAGGCAGGAGAGGCAAGACCCTGGTGTTCTCTGCCACATAGCATGGTGTGCAAGTTCTGTCACGTCTTCAGAACACACAGCACTGCTCCAACACTGCTTGTGGTGTGTGGCTGAGTCCTTGCTTCACTTGCAAGGAAGAAAAGATCACAGAGAAGATCGAGCTGACCAGAGCAGAGGAAATGGCTGGGAAGAATAAAGAAAAATGTTTGGGGTCAGGGAAGGAGAAGCAGGCTTCCCAGCACTTTCCCATGTTTGCAGGAATTTCTGGGAATAGAAATTGGTTCTTTGCTGCAGGATCTGTCCTGGCCAACTGCAGATGGTTGTGCCCATGTGTGTTTTGAGGGGACTTCTGGGACTAGCTGCCAGTGTGCCTGCATCTGTGCATGCCTGTGCATAAGTGGTAGGAATGGGTAGGACATGTTCAGGAGAGCATTGTGGGGTCCCTTGTGTGTTGGGAGCATGGCTTTGGGACTGTCTGGTATCACGAGATAAAGCAAACACTCTTTGAGTGGGGTATGTGAAGGTCTCCCCTGCTTTCTCATCTGCCAGCTGAGGAGATGGCACACTGGCTGGTAAAAATGAGTCAGTGGCTGCTGTCTGGCCAGGAGATGTCTGCAGATAAACAGGGATATGGGGTGAATGTGTCAAATGGCAAATCTGAAAGACAGTTCTTAGCGCTAAGCCAGTGTGACAACGGGTTATATGAGCAGAGGGAGCGAAAGGACCGATGGCACCAGTCAGACTGATGCCATGTAGGGGCTTGAACACTTAGCTGCTTAACTGATTCATCTGGTTGGCAGCACAAGCGCTTCTGCTTGTCTTGGTGCAAAAGGTGTTTCAATAGCAGACCTCTCTGAGTCAGCTGTGCTTGGAATCTGTGAGAGGCAGGCGACCTTGCTTGCCCTTTCTAAATAAAGAATATTATAATATATATATTATTATAACAATATAATATAAGTAGTGCCCATTATGTATAGTGGCTAAAGGTTGAAAAGGATCCTGCTACCTTCAAAGTGCCCTGATGCTATTTGACTTCTGATGTGCGCAGGACTGACTGCTGTGTGCGGTGGGTGTGGATGGAGGAACAGGGTACCACTCTACCAAAGCACATGTGAGCTGTGAGGCTCCACTCATTTGCATGAACCAGGGGCAAAACACCCCAGCTTGGATGGTTGGCAGCCATCATGCTTGCCATCAGCACTGTAATAACTGGTGGACTACAACACATCTTTGTGTGCCATTGATCGAGGTCTGGAGTGTCCCTGCTCACATGGCTGCCTTTGACTAACACAAGCATGGTTTGTTTGCTTGCTTCGATCCAAAGCAAGTTGTGTTGGAGCAAGCAAATCTTTGATGTTTCTCCTTTCCAACACAGAGGTATTTTCTCAGTGTAGATCCTCTGTAAGAAGATGGCTAAGTATCTATTGATAGCCTGACCAGCTCCATAGCAGCTCTATGGTCCCTTAGCACACTTATTTCTTCTCTGTATAGTTTACTGACCATGGCATGACCCCACCACTATTCCATGTGCAGACACCAATGCCCACCTAAGGCCTTGCCCAATCAACTGCAGTTAAATTAACCTTGTGAACACAGTAAAAGTTTGGTTGTAGACATCAAATTAATTTCTTCTGGCTTAATTGAAATGTATCCATGCTCCAGTCATGCTAGGCTGGTTTCACAAAGCACACAGGTATTATTTGGGAGTTTGCAGCCACCTTTGACTCCAGCTGTTGTTTGCCAGCTATTCCGACATCTGCACATGAGGTGGAGGGCATGGGCTCCTGCTGAGGCCCCTTCCTCTTGTGGTGCCTGTACCACTGATACTGAGTGGGTGACTGTGGGCTCCCGAGGTCCTCTAACAGAACACTGAATGGTTATTTCACTCTTCCTCAGCCTGTTGTTGCTGGGGGCTTGAGGCCCTCCTGGATTTCTGCAAAGCTTGAGGCAGACTTGTCCACCAACCTGTGCAGCAGGCCCTGCAGCATGCAGGCTGGTGCTCCAGGTTATAAGGAGGGACATTATCCCATTTATTTCTGGAGCTGCAAATGTCTGGAAAGCAGGTTTGAAGTATCCATTGATGCCCTCTGTGCTAAAAGGAGGAAGGGAGCTACCACAGCAAATCCAGAGGTGGGTTCCTGGTAGGGACCAAGGTAAGAACTCCTCCTGCTCCTAAGCCAGAGGGGGCTGCAAGGGTGAGATCTTTCCTTTGGCAAGGGTACTGCTGGGCTGGTATCAGCATGAGGCTTGCCAGTAGCTGCTCTGCCTCTGGCTTGCTTCGTATTGCCTCTGCCCTGAGTGCAAGGAGGCCTGACACAGGGTTGCTGGCAGAGGCGGAGGCAGACGTTTACTCAGCACTTGGGTAAATGGCTGCCAGGGTGCAAGGCAGAGGCTCTCAGACCATCGCCTGCAGATGGTGTGATGAGCGCTGCAAGACATGGGGGTTTAGACAACGAGTCCAGGCGTAACTGTGTGAAAAACAGTGTCAACAACACTGCTGTGCTATGGGACCAGGGCTGCTTCTTCTCCGGACAGGAACTGGAGCTGGAAACACGGATAATTTTGTCTATCTCCTTTTAACACAATAGCACGTGACTCTACACTCAGACATTGTATCTGGTGCACCAGTGTGGTTTTCCTTCACCTCTGGCACAGTCTGACATGTCTTCTGGCCTGGAGACAGGACTTCTGCTCCTTCGTACTGCCTGCCTGGAAATGCGACTGGGTCCCAAGGCTAAATCTCTCTACACATCTTCTTTGCATTCTTTAGGCAAACAGCTGGAGAATGTTTACACACTGCAAACAGAATGTACAACTCTGACCAAGGAACCACAATCCGGTTTAACTGCATGGCAAATTTCTTGGCCATAAAATCTGGCATGCATCACAGAAGCCCTGTCTGTGTACAGATCCACCTGCCATTTGTCATAACTTCAGATCACGTCTTAAAAAAAAATAAATTATGATGCCATTTCTTGTTCGTATCAGACACAGTTGTCATTAGATTTGTTATTAAAAGGGGATTCTTGATCATGCCATTAAAAGCCTGTCTACCTTTTCATTGGTGTCTTCTCCCACTTATTGGTGTTGCCACATGTGAAGCAAAAATACCACCTGAATTGCTGGCAAGGGACCTTGGCTACGATTGTGCTTGAGTTCCAGTCAAGCTGTGTGGCAGCTGTGGCCCCCATTCCTCCTCTGAAACCTCCTGCAGAGCTGTGCCCCACGTTGCCATAAAATCTCCCCACAAGATGATACATTATTTTTTCCTACATCATGACAACTCAGTTGGCTGCGACCAACCCCAAAACACATGCTGGCAAGGACCAGGAGCATTCCGTTGTTTCAATACAAGCATTGATGTGGCTCCTGCCTTGTGCATGTAAGCAGGTATGTAAAAGCTCAGAGCTGGTAGCCTTTCCTTATGCCACAGTGGTAATGCTGGCACTCTTCTCTTGTGGCTTGTGATTCATGAAAGCAGGCAAAATCAGAGGAACAGCTTGGAAGAATTCACCAGAGCAGGGCTGTTAGTGTTCATGCAAGCATTTCTGCACCATAGACATGTTCCTTCACCATTAATCTTGTTCACAATCACAGGCAGCAGGCTCAGCTGTCCTCTTCCAAAACAGCATCTGCCAGAGAACAAAGACTTTTTTTAACAAAAAAAAAATGCTTTTAGGATAGAAGCCACAGCTAAGTAAGATATATGCAGTTGTTTGTGGGACCCACGCCTGAATCCACCTGGGACCTGTGGACCTTCACTGAACTCCAGAGCTGGTCAGGGCCAGTGCTTTACATGACTGGACTTTTGCTCTTCTGCTTTATATGGTCTTCCCAATCTAAGCCCCACTGGGATCATTACAATATTTCACCGGCCCCATCTGTACTCTGTGCTGAGACCAGCCAGCTGGGGCTGCAGCTGGACCTGCACATTAATATGCTGGAAGTAGAGCAGAAGCAAACCCGTAACTTGGCACAATTTGACTTTTAATACTCTCTGACAGTTGGACATTTAAGCTGAGGACAGCTGCTACAACAGTCATTTCACTGTGTGCAAGTTGCCTAGTGGCTATTGTGCAGATCACATCCAGGTATGTGTAGTACAGTTTCTTACCCAGGTTGGGGAAGGGGTGGTGGAAGAGGGAACAGGACAGTTCTGAAGAATCGTTTTCATCAATTGGTAAGTTTATAACCCTTCACCACCTCCACTTGGGCACCTTTACTGAGCACTCTGCTGGTAGGATTAGACACAGCTTACAAGCAGACAGCGTCCTTTGTAGCCTGACGCTGGTAGTACAGGGCTCAAACACGCTACTTGGCTAAACATTCATAAACTCACGGCCACCTTGCAGGCACACAGCAGACATCTGCTCATAAGTGGGTGTCAGCTTCCATGGCTCCCTGAAACAGGCTCATTCTGCTGTTGCTCAGTTGCCATCTCAGTTTCTCTGCTGCTTTTTTTGAGGGTTTTGTCTGTGAGTCCTTGTGCTGCTCAGTGTCACCCTCTCAACAATTCTACTTTTGCTTGCGTTTTTAGTTTTCCTTTCTGGCATTGCTTTAGCTCACAGACTCTCTCAACAGTCTCTCCCACAACCTTGAGATATTCTTGTTAAACTCAAACCAAGGTTTGGCATCAGATCTGCTCCTTAGCTCCCAGAAGCCTGAACAATGAGCTGAGGATTTTGAGTTGAGCTAGCAAAAATATAAGCTAAGACACCAGTAAACACAAAGGCATTTATGCATCCTGTTCCTATGGAATGGGCATGAACCTAGCTTGACGCTACGACCATATCTTTTGACTTTCCTTTGAGCCAGACATTGTGTTTAGCTATGCCCATATTTCTATGCACGTGATGCTGTTAATGTGATCAACACTAGAATATTTCACACTCAGGTTCATGGATTGGATTTCTCTCCTCAGCTGTGCTAATTTCCCTTTCTTGTCTTACCAAAGGACATGCATTTACAACTAACCAGACCAAAGTTTCAGAGGGATTGAAATCAAGGGATGGCAGACGGTACGGGAGAGGACACATCCTGGCAATGTCCAAACAATGGCCATGTGGCCATTATCCAAGGATTTGGGAAGAAGAAGTAGTAAGAAAGACAAATGTTTGGGAGGTTTTCACAAATCCTACTGGTAAGGTAGGACCAAATATTCTTGGATGTAACAGCTAGTAGCTGTGATAGCATGGAGGTGATCCTTTCCTGCAAGATGAGGCACTGCTATTTCATATGCTAGATTTAGACCTGTTGTAGTGATTCTGTCCTGAGCATTTTACATTTCAGACTATATGTCAAAAGACAGGTTTTAATTCTGAGAACTCACTGTATTGGTGAGTTTGATGGGATTTAGAGCTGAAGAACATGAACATGGAATCACTTTTAGTAGAGGAACAAAAACTATCAGGAGTTCATGTCTGGAGGGAAGAGAGAAATCACCCTAGGAAGAACTGCCCAGATGGTTGTGTTTGAACATGACACAAAGGACTTGAGTGCTTTGAAGTGGATCTCTTGGTGCCTTTTTGCCCAGGTGAGCATGCCAAAATGAAAAGGACTTTGCATCTCTAGAACAACGTCATTGCACCTCAAAAAGAAACTAAAAGAAGGAAACTGAAAGCTGCTAGATATGGAGGTGTAACAATTAAAGTGTTTATAAATAGCTTTCCATCCAACTCACTCTGTGGTGAGGTCTTTCTTTTCATGCTCGTTCTCACCTGTGTTTCCAAAGGGTTCCCTGGCTTGCAGCCAACTATCTACAGTACACGTAAGTCCTGTGAAAATGTGTCTTTAGGTCTCCTCTTGGATCCAGGAGCATGGCTGGTGTTTGCTCACTGACCGCCGGTGGTGCTTCAGGCTCCAGCTGATGGGGGCTCTCCCTCCCTGCCCACACACCAGCACAGGTCACCCCTAGGCAGGCTCAGCTGCTCTTATGAATGATGCTCCCAGGAAACTCTCCCCATAGAGTCACACTTGGCCATCTCTAAGGCATAAGGAGCTAGAAAGAGGCTGACGGTGGGTGGGTTGACAGTTGCACCATGATTCCCGTTTCATTAACGCGAATCATAAAAGACATGGTAAATGCAATTCAATTAATAAAGCAGATTTTCTCACTGCTACAAAAAGTGAGCAAAGCAAGTCCATCAGCTACTGGTATGCATTGCAGAGATCAAGTAGTGCAGAAATAAAGCAAGCAGAGTCAAAAGAAGAATTGGATTTTGCAGAGAATAAATAGTAAAATGATATTCAGATTCATGAATAAATAAAAAAAGCAACAAAAAAAAAAGGCCCAGGCAGGAATAAGTGTGGCCACTAGCCAGTGAAGATGGTTAGGTATTAAAAATAATCTAAATGTGGCTCAAATCACTAGTTAAAATAGTGTTTATGAGGCATTAATGCTCCCAGGCAGCAGCAGAATGAGATGGGGAGGACACAAAATTCAGATTCATTTTGTCCTAATTTCACAATGGTTGTTGAGACTGAAATACTATTTGAAACATTTGAGCATGTGGTAAAATACCTCAACTAGCATCGTTATGGTCTAACACACTAACACACCAAATGAGTGCTTTGTCTGAGATTTCAGATGATAAAAAATCTACAGAGTAAGAATATAATTTGTACCAGTCAATGTGATTTTCTGGAAGTCAGCTTTGTTAGGTAAATATGGTGGCTTCTTTTTTTCACATTGCTTAGCTAATCAATCATATACAGTATTTGACCAAAGATCCCAAAACACACTCTTTCCACATTTATACACTGAGCTGCATAGTTCGCAGGTGAGAGCTGCCAAACCCCCTGAGCCCTAGGACACAACTAAGCTGATCTGGGATAAAGTAGCCCACGGTAATCCAGTTAAAAGGAGCAATGAGGAGCAGCAGCTAGTCTTGTTTGGGTATACCAGTCAGACAAGGGAACACTGTCAGCCCCTCTCAGCTTTAAAGAGCTGTGAAAAAATGGTGAAAGTGAAGAAAAGAACAAAAAGTAAGTAAGTGCTCCCTTGGAAAGATATTCCTATGACGACAGATTTTATTCTTTCTCCTATAGCCAAAAGAAAACACAGTTGACTCTAGTGCAGAACCTAAATCCATAGAAACATTGGGACCTAAGAAGCTCCTTAAAGTCTGTGTCAGGAAGAGGCAGATGAAAATTAAAGCTGAGCAGCATCAACTGGGAAATTGAGAAATATTTCAGAACAGCATGGACTGGCTGCCAGCAGGAGGTGTTACCAGAGGGCATTCATCACCCATCTCTAGATGGTGAAATGACAGGTCCTCTGGAAAGCATGTTTGTCAGATGCAAGGTGTCAGGTATGGTGTTGGTGGAGGCACTCTGCCTTTGTCAAGTGAGAAGGCAAGTGGAGAAAGAAACCAAGACAGGCTGCTCTTACTTGAACAGTTTCAGGAAATATGAAAAGACAGGTTTGTAGGAGGAGACAATATCTTTCCTTGGACCAGCTGATATAGCTGGAAAAACCAAAGAGGCTTTTGGGGCAAAGAGATCTTTCTTCTGCAGAACTGGCACAGCCACCCTGAGATGTTTCAATACAAGAAAAGCCCCAGTGCAGACAAGGCAAGCCACAGAAGCGCCTTAGCACTGAGAGGAAGCTTGCACTGCAAGGAAACGCAGTTCATTTACCTTCTAATGTTAGAGGGTAGCTATGACATTCAAAGTGGGGCTCTGGAGTCAGCTAGACCCAAGGACCACTGATGTGAGAAAGGGTCCTTCAAGCCTGTAGCTTAAAGGAAGCTGCTAAAATCTGTCTGGTTGCAGAGAGCACCTAGAGACCAACAGACACTTAGAGCATCCATACAGGTTTCATTCATTACTTCAAAAAAACTCAAAGACAAAGAAAATAATGCAATTGAGTTCAGCTGCTTAAATTCTTTAATTCATATTTAAAACACAACAAAGTAAAACCTCAGATTTAAAATAACAGGCTAAACTAGTCCAAAACCTTGTGGTATAACGTTCATAGGCTCATAGGATAATTCAGACTGGAAGAAACCTCAGGAGGTCTCTAGTCCAAGCCCCTGCTCAGTGCAGGGTCAGCGCTGGGGTCCTACCAGGTTGCTCAGTAGACTAGGGGTAGGCTGCACGTGTGACTCCCAGCCTCCGAGACCGGGGTGGAGGTGCAGAGCACAACAGTGGCTGAGGAGTTCATCCTACACTGAAAGCAAACAAACCAAGCCACCCTTCCAGGGCCTGTCCCACAGCTGCCCATGGGGTATGCTGGCTGAAATGGAGCAACCACTGCAAACCCAGATGTGACATCACCACAAGTCCTGTAAACGCACGGACCAACGACGCCCAGGCAAGTTTGTCTGTGGTGTTGAGAGGCCACCAAGCTCTAATTTCAGCAGCCAATAGCAAGAAAAAAAGCCCAGCTGCATGAGGTGCAGACCAAAGCAACAACTCTGCACTCACGTAAGGCTGATAACAGGAAGGAGTCCATGAAGAGCGGCTATTGGTGAGCACACCCGTGATGGATGGGCTGGGCATGGCGCAGGCAGTTCACAATCTTCCCTGCTCAGCCACTGCCTCTGCAATGTCAGCAACCGCTTAAGGGGATGTCTTGTGAGCAGGTGGACACGGAGCTGGTGAGGGCAGGAAGAATGTTTTGGAACAGCCAACATCATTGCCAAGGAAGGGCTACATGGTGGCTTGCACCGAAAAGCTCCCTACAGCCACGTCCTCTGACATACTCTCAATGCACATGCAGGACAGATGGGCAGGCAGATCGACAGCGGGTGAAAAGTTTTAATGCGTGGCTCAGAAGATGCAATGTGAAAAGAGATTAATTAAGGAACTTCAGAAACTTGTGTACTGTGACGAACCGATATAAAGACATGAACTGCATGTCATGACATTACATATCATTACCCTCAGCAATTACATACATGACAACACAACCAGTGTACAAAATCACCTAAAAATAAAATTATGTTGGAATTTTAACCCAAAGCATAGATGTAAATTGAAACCTGTCAATAAGCATCCAGTTTGGGACAATGCATCTAATAGCAGTCGTCACAAAAACTGCATCCTCAAACAAAGAATAGGTTGGAGGCAAGAAGACCACCTGGAAAGTAATACTAGGTAAAGGCCCTGTTCCTACACTCTTTCCCAGGCTTCTTGCTAGTGTTGGAGTATTGGGTGAGTTTCTTATTGATTTGAGGGTTCAAAGCCTGAGTCAGTTCCTGTATTGCTGAAAGTGCAAAATGCAGAGGATCCCTACTCAAACACAGGGCAGAAAAATCAAAACCAAAGTCTTGGTCACCCAAGATAGCAGCTAGGGGATGCTTAGGTTTAAATTAGAAAGTTGGTGGAAGGAAGGTAATTAGTGGAGGAAGGTGATCAGTGCAGGTAGGCAGAGCAGTTCTAATGCTGGAGGTTGGTGCTGTATGGTGAAGACAGCTTCCCTGGACACTGCAGCTTTTCTTTACTCCTTTTGGGGAGAAACCCATTGGGAACAGCCTGGGAGAAGGAGGGAGGGCAGGACAGAGCTGTGGAGCTGCTGGGACGTGATGACCACACAGCCACATGGGCAGAGAAACACTGGCAGGGCGAGTGTTAGACCTCACTTCATCCCCTCAGTAATTACCTACAAATCACTCTCAGCATCCAGTCTCCCTGTCGCCTCTTTCAGTGGAAAAGTGTGTGACACTGTGTACTTGCACACCTTTACTGTCTGCACAGGCTTTCCAAAAACAGTGATCCAGCCAGCACTAAAGTCTGCTCCAAGCTCCCCAGGCAGCATTGCATGACTTTTTGATGTAAAACCCTAGCACTTCATTTAAGATACAGTGTGTCAGGGCCTCAAGGGGAAGGGGCACCCGCAACTTCTCTGGGCAACCTGTTCCAGTGTCTCACCACCCTCATCTTGAAGAATTTATTCGTAATGTCTAAGCTAAATCTACCCTACGTCAGTTTAAAACCATTACCCCTCATACTGTCACTCCATGCCCTTGTAAAAAAACCCTCTCCAGCAACCTTGCAGGCCCCTTCTGGTACTGGAAGGCTGCAGTTAGGTCTCTCCAGAGCCTTCTCTTCTCCAGGCTGAACAACCCCAGCTCTCTCAGCCTGTCCTCATAGGAGAAAGTAATAATGGAAAGTATAAGAGTCTTGTTAATGTGGCACCAAGTCAGAATGGCATAAAGTCACTTTCTTCTAACACCAAACAAAGATCTTCAGGAGACCCAGGACCTCTTTGTTGGCTGCTCCTCTGCTTTCTCCAACTGAGCTACAAAATCTGGTGTGCACATGTCCTGTCAAGAGCGTTTGGACACACCGCTGCGGTATGGTGCACCTTAGATTGATACTGCAGGCATCCTCAGCTGACTTCGGCCAACTTTGTAGGACCTCACCGTCCAAACAGCCTTTGCAAATAATAGAAGAAATGGAGACTCCTTGTGTGTGGCACATCTCCCTCCTGCAAGCATCTCAGCCTGTGATGAGCTGCAGTTAGATGGGGACACCTCTGCTCTCTGAGAGCAAGGTTAGTCTAGCTCATTGGCTCATTGGCTCTGTTGGACAGGTATTTCCATGGCAGTCAGGTGTAACTCAGAGGGGAGGGAGGACTTCAGGATCTGCAGCTTTCCATAGGAGAAAAATACTATTGAAGCACCAAGCTGCAAGAATCGATAAGACCTCCAGCTACTCTGCAGCTGTTGAGCTATCTGTAGGGTGGCTCTAATTGCTAAAGGAGCAAATTCCGCTACTTTCACTATCCAGCCTGTTACAGCTGCACACAAGGTATTATGAAATTACTGCTGGAAACAGAAAAGCCAGCGCATTAGTGATTGAGTCATTCAATAATCTTCCCTCTCAACGAGTAGTTGGCATCTCAACAAGAAGAAGAAAGAAAGATTGCAGAAGAAAATTGTACACATGTGAAGTAAAAAGTAAACTCTTCTTTCCAGCTTTAGACGTGAAAGCAGCAGCAGAGGAGTCCACCTGCTCTCACCACTGACAGGCAAGTCCAAGCTGTTTGAGTTAGGTCCTGGCCCTAATTAACGAAGCAGTGGGGCATAGTCAGTCACAGTGTTTGCACACATGGTGGTCATTAACTAAATCTGGTGACTGGTTAACTGAACACATTTGTTAGAGAAATACAGCAACCAACTAATGTACATTTTAAGCAATTGCAGTACGAACAGCAGAGCCCCAGGAGTCACAGAGCAATGACCCATCATCTCATTTCTGATGGGGAGGCTGGAGCTGCTTTGCAGTTTAAATATGCAACAGCATATCAATGAGACTTTCTGTTCCTTGCTCTTAGAAGACCAGTGGTGGAGAAAAACAATTTGTCCTTTAGTTCAACTTCAGCTTATACTGTAACCCTGGAGGCACAGCATTGTCAGGTGTCCCTGCTCCACTCCTGTATGCTTTCTTCGTGCTCGTCCCAGGATGAGTACCGACATGGTTCATAGCAAAAACTAGGGCAGTGCACTAAACATAGGCAACAAGGAATGCTGCTGAAAAGAGCAAAGATCTCCTAAGGTCACATCATGGCGTCCTTTGCCTTGTAAGCATGAGCCCATGGTGTTATCCTGCTCGGTGTGCTTTGCGCCCTTGCAGCATTTAATATCTGAGCAACGCTCAGTTTGGGCATTCAGTCACAGCAGGCAGCCCTATGAAAAGCTTTTTCGGACCTCCTCATCTCTACCTGCTGCTCCACAGCCCTTTCTCGCTAGACAGCTGCTCCAGGGACTAGGGCAGGCAGTCACTGGCCGAGGCAGTGCAGACAGGCAGTTCTCAGCAGGCAGCACTTGCACTTTCTCTGTGCCCAGCCTCTTCTTGTGCCTGCATCCCAGCACCAAATGTCACTGCTTTCTAAGTGAATGGCCAAACTAGAGCTGCCTTAAAGCAGAGCATGTCCCAGGACAACAGCTTGGAGAAAGGTTTGGTATGACACATCAGCACCCAGAAACACTCAAGACTGCAGTGTTGGTGGAGGAGGGAGGATACAGACTGTAAGGAGAGAGGTACAGAATGTGAAGATGCAGCAGGAGATAACCTATAGCAAGCTGTCAGTAACTGTACTATTTCACATGCACCCTGCAAAGGGGTTGTAGCCTTTGAACAGGCAACAAGGTGCTGCTCCTGCTTGCTGCATGATGCACTGCTCCATGAACCTGTCAGGACGCAACCATCTGGGATGCATTATCCCCAGGGGCTGCCCCATGGGCCCAGCCTGTCCAGAGCACTCACTGTAAAGGAAACGTGCCCATGTCTTGTACCTAGATGTGGTGAGGGTGTTAAGGGACTTGCAGGAAAGGGTCCTGCAGGATTTCCAAACAGAGGCAGCATAGAGCCCCTTGCCCCACTGCTTCCAGTTTAACTGCCCTAATCTCATATCTTTTCCCAACCTTGCTTAGTTGTGGGGCAGGGAGTTGTGTCTATCTTGTCTTGAAGTGCCAGTCATCCTCCCACCAGGTCTCCGCCAGCTATGGAAAAGTTCGTACACCTCTTGGCAATTTTGGCAGGCCTGAAGCTGCCACTTCCGCTAGATTTTTTTTTGCTCCTGGCTCCTGGACTAGGGACTCTTCTTTGAACCATGTTAGTTGTGTGAACCAAGCTGTGCAGCTCTGATGCCACATCTCCCCAGTTGCTGCGTTTTCCAGGCATTGGAAAATTCCAGGCATCTTCCAAAAATTCAGCATTTTTACTGCTCCCTGCCACCCTGGTGTCAAAGATTTTGCCCAGCAGCTGTGTGATATACAACTGTGTATTACACAGCTTTGACGACCAGCCACCTTTCAGCCTCTCAGATGCATGGTCCATTCTTGTTCTGCAGTGGCTCTGGCTGAATAAAGAACTCATTTTGTTGGTGAAGAGCATAAGAAGACCCACCTGTTCCAGGAAACCGCTCCCTGAAGCAGGCAGTGGAAGAACCATGGGGCAAGGCCTGTGCAGTGGTGGCAGCAGTACCTGTGGCCATGTCAGGGGCTGCACACTCACTCCTTTGGCTGTTGCATAGGTCCCCAGAGTGCACCAGCATGTGGCGGTGACATTGCAGGAGCACGTCATGGCCCTGACCGGGCAGGCACAGCCTCTCTGCATGTCAGCACTGCAGCTCTCATCACTTTCTTGCATGTGTCCTGGGGAAGCACTTTCACAGGTAGAGAAAGGGACTTTGTGGGGAAACATTTTCACTTTTTCCACCCACTGGTGAGCAGGCAGCCCTCACATGCATCCCACCTTTTCTCCCCAGAGTGCTCACCTCCCTGTTTGCATCCATCCAGAGGCTCATCTCTCTTCTCTTCTGGGCACCCTCTCACCCTATGCATGCTCCCTGCTCCCAGGTCATGACTTGACACAAGCCATACTAAAAAACACTTGGCTGATGCACCTCAACCAGGCTTTGGTGCCCCTGGACATCCCTACGTAGTGGGTCACCCCACTCTCCAGGGGTCCTGTTTTATGATCCAACTGGGCTGGCTGGTGATCAGCTCACACTAGACAGAGTTTGTCACAGTGCCTGAGACGCTGCATGGTACCTTCAGATTGGAAACAACAGTGCTTTCACAGCACTCTTCCCACAGATTCCTTTCCTATCTCCCTCTGAAATATCACAACAGGAGACAAGGACTCCAAAAAAAGAAGGCACTTTGTGCTGGGTCCACTTGAAATGGGTGTGTTGTGTGCACACAGGATAATTTCTTTGGCTCTACCTCAAGTGGAGAGTTTCACTGTGACTTTTGACAACCTTTCAGCCAGGTCTCAAAGTCCAATGAAGTGGCTGTTTGAAAAGCCATGGGAAGCTGAGTTCCAAGGACAGAGACCGCTTTTCAAGCTCATGTTGCTGCTCCTTGGTGCATAGGTGCTCTGAATGAGCAAACTCCATAGAAAAGATGAAATTTGAGGATCTTTTGCTGGAAACTGGTGGCTTTGGCAGATTCCAGATTTTGATTTTGCTTACCCTCTGCCTCCCAAGAATCAATCTTCCCATGCATTTCCTGCTGCACAATTTTCTTGCTGCTACCCCCTCTCATCACTGTGCAATTCCACACCAAGAGGCATTTGTGAACCTCACCACAGAGGAAGTTCTGCTCATCAGCATCCCCCGGGACTCTGATGGCACTTTCAAGTCCTGTGAGATGTTCTCACAGCCTCAGTTTCACCTGCTGCTCAATTCCTCTCTGCAACCAGAAAACAACTCCATCGTTCAGCACTGCCAGCACGGATGGGTCTACGACCACTCGCAATTCACCTCCACCATCTCTACCCAGGTAATGCCTGGCCTGTGATCTGGCCAAAAATGAAATTATCTCAGTGTTTCAAGGAACAGATGGACAAGTGTTCACTGGGTGCACAGAGTCAGAGGGGAATTTGCATTTTAACCAGTGGAAATTACTTGTTTAGACATTTCCTGAGATGGGAAAGCTCTCTGAAGCTGAGTTAGAAGCCAACATAGTATTATTATTGTTATTATTAATAATAATATTAATTATATCATCATCATAATCTTGCTTAGATTGACAGTTAGAAGCCAACATTTCTCATTATAAACATATTCATTTCTCCAGGTAACTGAGAGATTGGAGGGGGCAAGGGGAAGACACACATATAGGTTTTTCTCTGCTTGGGCCACATGGCATTTGCACAGGATTACACCCTACCAGGATTCCCTATGAGCCCATAACTTGCTTTCTTGATTTTCCAAACACTTTGTAACTTCTATTCCTTTGGCCACCCCTCCCCACTGATCTCTGGCTTCTTCCTCTTCTCCCCAAGATCATGCCGCCTCTCTCACCACCAGTGTCTCTTGCTGTCAAGCCAAATGTTCTCTCTAAGGGCCTCCCACTGAGATGTGGCATGCTGGCCAGCCACCTTAAGCGTGCCCAAGATCTCTGCACATCAAACATTAACCAACTGCCTTCTGAAATGCTTTGCTAACGCTAACAGTGGTAACTCTGGGTGTTAATGCTTTACCTTCCTTGAAAAGTGGCCCAAAGCACAGGAGGTCTTAGGAAGGGGACAATTTGGTCAGACAAAAGGGACATGGTTGGGTTTGAAATGATGGCAGATGACTGTCTCAGTGAGAGCAAGGCCAAGTCTTAATCTAGAGCTGGTGCCTCCTCCCCATCACCCAACCACCCCTGGTTTAGGCAGGCATGGAGGTGAGGATTAAATGTGCACGAGGTTGGTACCCAATTTCTGCACTATTTCAGGAAGAAAGGCCTAAAGCACGCTTGGGGAAAAGGCAGGGGAGGTGCTCTGCAGCACGGATGCTGAGCATGGAGCCTTGTGATGCTCCATCCACAGTGCAGTGGCCTCAGGACATGTTCAAGGGGCCAGGGCTTCCTCTGGAGTCTTTTGTTCTTCCAGCAAGAAAGGTTGCTCAAGGTTTGGATGGCCTTGTCAGAGAGGCTGCAAGGCTGGTTTGATGATTAAGTTTTGCCAAGTTTGCACAAACAGAAAATTAACTCTGCATCTTGGGGACAGCATTCCATAAAGATTAGCAACATTTGCACCTCCAAGTAAGTAAAACAATGCTCATTAACTTAATTAGGAAAAATGTCTACACCAACTTCTCAGTAAGTTGGCATCAGGAGCAAGTATTTGGTCTGACTCCCTCTCTGCACTCCTTCCTCCCTGCACAGACAACTTCAGAGTAAGTTGTAATAGTAATAGTAACTGGGCATCAACACGACATTCCCTAATAAAGACTGAAGCATGTCTTAAGCTCACTGCAGTGCAGCATCCTGCAAATGCCCATCTCACCAAGGTAATCCAAGCAGCACGACAGAAGGAGCTAGGGGAGACGCACACTCGAGCAGGTTGAGAGCAGCTATCACAGGGGCCAGGAGAGGAAAAAGGGATCTCTCCATGATGAGTGGTACCCAGGAAAGCTTTCTGATGCCCGATAAGTGTCCACAGAGAGGCTGTCACTGTGGGGATAGATAACTGGGAGGCCACTGAGTTTTGTAAGATGCAGCTTTACATTTTTCAGGACTCTGGCACTGTCTTATGTGCAGGTTAGTGCAGGATTCTACCCCCTCAATCAGATTTGGCCAATATAAATTGCAAGACACGATGGCTGACCACCAGAAGGAAGGGGTGTGAAAGGGCAACTGGGCACTAAGTGTCATTTTGGCCTGTGTTTCAGTGGGACCTCGTGTGCGAGCAGCGTGGACTGAACCAGGCGACTGCAACCTTCTTCTTCATTGGCGTTACAATGGGGGCCGTGGTATTTGGATACCTTTCAGACAGGTTTGGCCCCTTTCACGCTGTTCTTCCAGGGCTTCAGTTTTGTGACAAGAACTTCAGAAACCTGTGGCCTGCAAAAGGCAGTCAGAGCAGCACAGAAAGGAGAAAACACAGTCATAATGGGAGAATCCAGCCTCTCACATGAAAATTGGATTTAAGCCACACTGGGAAGCAATGCAGGGGCTAAATGCTCCATGGGTCAGCCAGTTAGCAGCCCACCAGAGAAGCAGTTCTGGCTTTGGTTAAGAGTAAGATGCACTGCAGCAATGACTACAACGCTGTTGTCAGCACTGCTGCAGGAACAGCAAAAACTGAAAAAATCCACTATCTGTGAGACGGATTTCAGAAAAGACAACTGTCTAAAAAAGGAGAAAGCTGGCTAAAACAAAATCAAAACAAGAGGCTAAAAAAGTTAACTCCTTGCAAGTTATATGGAAATTAGTTAAGGACACTGAAGTGAGGGGCTCGGAGCAAATGCATGCCAAAGCTGAAAAAAAAGAGTCTCCAGAAAGCAAAAACTGACTCTGTCATTACTTGAGAAGGAGGGTAAAGGAGATTATTAGAAGCAGGGAGGCATCCTTGAGGAAGAGCTGAGGCAATGAGGAAAACAGGAACAAATCCACTCTCTCTGGGTAAATGTTAGAATGTGACAATGTAAACCTGAAAAAAAATCTGAGTAATAACCTAGAAAGGGCATCAATTAAGAAATTAAATATTATTGCAAACAGCAGAATCAGGAAACCTACCAGAGAATATGTAGTGTAGGCATGAAATCAGGATGTGCTATTCACTGTATGCTGTTCATTATTTAATGTCTGAGTTCCCTGCACAGGAAACTGCTTCCTGATTTCCTTCCTCTGGGAGCAAACAAGCATCAGTGTATGGCCAGCTACAAAATCACTGCATAGGAGAGGGGTACCAGCTTCACAGTATGAAGCACACAGAGACTTAGTGCTGAAGATAGGAATTTTTACATCCGTATCTTTGCATACAAGGACCCAAGACACCTGGCTGATCTTCACACTGTGCGTCTTGGCTTTGTATCTAAAATGGTTTTATAGCACAGTTGGAGGGAAAGAAATTCAGAATCATGAAAAGGAGCAGGACAAAATAAAGCAGAAGAGAAAGTCTCTGCTAGCGCAAAGTGAAAAATAACTTGGTTTTCAAATTGATTGTGAGGGGGAAGAGCCAGTACAAGATCAAGGCATAAGAGGAGCATCTGGAAATAAAAAGGCTGTAGTGTGAGACATAAATGAATTTGTGCTCACAGTGGAAGAATGTGTAGGGACAGGTGTTGGAGCTGGAGCTTTGAAATGAGATTACAGAAGAAGGCACAGAGAAATACACCAGATGAATGCCAGTAAACTGCCAGGAGCAGGGAGTGGTCATCCTGGAGCCCTACAGGACCTTTGCGATGAAAAAGCTGCAACACTGTCTGCATTGTGTGAACTCCACAGCAGAGGGATGGGAAGGTATCATGTATCAAACTAGTTCTAAACTGGTTTAAACCTAAACTGTGTTCCGGGCAGCCTGACATCTATCTGTACCAGGAAAATTAGTAGAAACTATTCTGAAAGATAAGAGTCAGTGGCCGCATGGGTGGATATGACATGCTAGCGAAGAATCAGCAGAGTTTTTGCAAAAGATGCATGCCTTACAAACCTACTGAATTTCTTTGAATGCGCTAACAGGCCTGTGAACAGGCAAGATGCCATCTACACGGATTTCAAGAAGTTTCCTTACCAAAGGCTCCTAAAGAAACTGAGCAGCTCTAGGATAAGAAGGAAGGTCTCTGCACGGCTAAATAATTGATTAAAAACCAGGAAGGAGAGGGGAGAGATGTAAGTGTTCAGTTGCGACAACGGAGGGAGACCTGTGGGAACCTGTACTTGGATTTGTGTCTTTTTCAGCACATTTATAAATTTTCTGGAAAAGGAGCAAGTGGGGAGGTGATGCTGAGTGACCAGCATGACAGAAATGAGATCTGAGTGTGGAGAACTGCAGAATGAGTTTAAATAGATGTGTGACTGGATGTGAGCATCAGAAGACAAAATTTCAGGGTAGATTAATCTAAAATAAAGAGAGAAACAATTCTAACTTCTAATTTAAAGTTGAGGCCTCTGAGCTGACCACAGCTGCTCAGGAGCAAGACTTGGGGTTATGACAGACAGCTGTAAGCAAACATGCACTCAGCAATGAGTAGTGGTTGGGGAAGCAAATACAAAATTCAGAATCATTAGGAAAGGAATGTAAAATTAAAGAGAATATCACTATGCAGTAACATGCAAATGTGTGGTGGCCCCACATCTTGAATACTGTGTGCGATTTTGGTTTCCTTTCACCCTCCTTCCCCATCTCAAAAGGATACAGAAGAAAAGGAGAACATTCAGAAAAACTAACAAAAAAGACCAGGTTACGACTTGGCTTCCAATTAGCCAGACCAGAACCCTTCAGTCTACTAAAGCTGCAGCTAAGGAGGGTTTGACAGACAGCTGTGCCCTCATGAGCAGCCTGGAGCAGAGCCCACATGAGCTGCTTGGCCATAGGGCCTGCAGGTCACGTCAGGAAAGGCTTGCGGCCCATGTAATCACAGCAGGGGCAGCACATCCAGTACATTTGCAATACATTTGGCAGATCTGTTAAACCTCAGGTGTTAGCTCCCCATCTCCCCTAAGAACCCTTAAGCACTGATGTCCTATTAGCAACCTTCCTTTTCTCTAACAGAGAAGAGATCCCACTTCTCTGTGCTAACAGTAATGCAGAGATTTCATCCCTAGTGCTGCAGGGTAAAAACCATCTGGTCCTGGCATTGTGCTACAGTTCAGGTTCGTTTTGTTCTAAGCCTCTACAGACATTTGGATTTCACTCTACTGACAAATTTTACCCTGGCAAACCCTCCAACAACCTTCACTGTGAACATATATACACAAATATATTTTTTTTTTTTTCTGTTATTGTCCAGTCTTTTCCAAACACTCCTTTCGTACCTCATCCTTGTACTGAATTGACTGTATGATGCTTTGGCACACTTCCAGATTGGGATATTTATGAAAATGGCTTTTTTATTAATTTTTATGCTTGTGCAGTTTGCTCCTATTTTCTACATTTAATCTTTCAGAGGTTGTGCTTCCCACCTCTCCCTTCGAAGACAATTTTAACAGAATTATTTCTAGCAGCCTCCCTGAAGCCTGCAGTTCAATCCTGCCAGCTTGCCTCTGGTTTCCCTAGCAGGTGGCATGCATTTGCTGAGAAAGTCTAGTAATGGGGCCATAAATAGCTGCCTTTCTCCCTGCAGGGAATCTTATGGTTTTATATCCTTCTTACTGTATTTTCACGAAAAATCTTCATTTTAAAAATGTATCTTCTTTCTTAGGCAGTTAGCCTATTTGAAACCACATCCAGCTCTGGTGTGTTTCTGTGTGTTTGCTGGTCTCACCCAGGGGCATTACCATGACTTTTGCAATTTCAAAACAGATCCAGCAAACTGCCTGGGCCCAAGCCACAAGTTGTTTTTTCTCCAGTAGATTCATTACCTAGCTGCTGCATGAAGTAATTTATGATAATTTTTAGGAATGTTATTGTGGCATTATGTCCCAGAACATCACTTTTTCCCCTTGGAACAATTGTTCTTGCCACCATTCTTCTCAGGTGGCCACTAAGAGAGCCCTAATGCCAAAATCAGACCAGGATTTCAGTCCCTATAAACTGAATATTACCTGTTGACCAGGTTAATTTACTACTTCAGTTTGAACCTAAGCTTCCTTCACATGCAGTGCTGATGTTCATCAGAAGACTTGTGCTCCGTTTTTAGAATGTCATAGGTTGTTTAGAAATACAAACCCACATATTTCTCTGTGTGTGTGTGTGTATACATGTGCATTTATGTGTAGTTGATTTTCTACATTTCTCCACACAGGACTCTGCACCAGGGGTAAGCTGGTCACAGAATCATAGAATGGTTTGGGTTGGACACCTTCCACTAGACCAGGTTGCTCAAAGCCCCATCCAACCTGGCCTTGGCCCTACAACTTCCAAAACCCTTGGGGAACGACTGCCTAGCAGATTCCTCATAGACTCCTTAGGACATTAGCGGTATTTGCATGTGTGGGCTGGCAATTGGATTCCTTTTATTTTCCTTTGGGATCTTTGTTTTCCTTCCAAGGATCAGGGTGAAAGTGTCATTGTTCTCTCTCCTCCTCGAGAGTGTGGCAGTGGCTGGTCCTGAGTGAAGCATGGGAGAAGGACATGCTGAGCCAGGCATGGGGACAGCCATTGGAGGGAGGAGGGTGTGCCAGCAGCATGGGATTTCAAGATGACATCTCTGCTTTTGATGATGCTGTTGTTGAACAGGGGAGCCCAATATATTGTTTTGATCAGAGCTGCTCTTTCTGTTGGAGAGTCTCGTGCCTGATTGTCATGGGGCAGGCTGGCCCTCCAAATGAGATTGCACCACTGTGGCACTGGCTATACCTAGAACTGTTTCCTTCTCTCTAGGTTGTTGTATCTTACGCTCTTTGCAGAGTGGGCAATATTTTAATTTTCCTTCTTGAGCCTCTGGTTTGTCCCGTTTCAAACCCTATTCCTGGGACAGGTTTCCAGCCACTGTAACCCATCCTGTGCTCATGGCAGGTTCGGACGGAAAGCCATGCTCCTGCTGTCACTTGTGTGCTCTGTCATATTTGGGATGCTGAGCGCTGCCTCCATCTCCTACAGCATGCTGGCCATCACACGGACCCTCACTGGTGTGGCCCTGAGCGGCGTCTCCCTTATTATACTGCCTTTGGGTAAGTATGGGGCAGTTTATGGGTGCCCAGTTGTACAGGGGGACAAGGGGGGACAGGTTGTACAGGCAGTGGATTGGTAGGGACTTGTCTACCAGACAGGGCAGAGCTAGTAGGAACAGAAGTTTGGCAATCATTATGCGTGCAATTTCACTACAAACATCCAAAAGAACATCCCTCTTGGGAAGATCTAAGAACTACAATTTTCTGTTAGTCTAATTAATGCTTTAACAGTGTACTCAAAATATAACAACAACTTATTAGTACTTCCGTTGCAACATTAACACTTGCAATCCATGCTACCAAATTCCTGTTAAGGATCATCAGTGGTACAATAAAATCCACAGACCAAAGTATCTGCCCCTTTGTTCTAATACTGAGATCTCACCCTTCAAACACACTGTTAAGACAATTCATCGGCATTAACATGTCCTCAGCAGGAGGAGGACGGTGTGTCATTCGCAGGGTTTCTATCTCTCCAGTCTTGAGATCGCTCACTGTTTTTATAAGCTCCCAATCTGTATTTTTAGAAAGAGTTAGGGGAAAGAACCACAAAAAAAAAAAAAATCACACAGAGCTAGGCAAAACTGAAGCTGAAGAATGTAGGTAATTACGTAATAAAAACAAGCTCCAAGCTTCAGGGTACCCAGCAGAGCATCGGATGATTTTGTAGATACAGTTGGGACATACTAGGCAGGATTCATTGTACCCAAGAGCAAGTTACAGGTGCAGCAAAAATTTCCAGGATTTTTGCAGATACAACCAAAATCAAGCTAAAATGGCTTCAGTACTGGAAAAGTCCTCACAACACCTGACAAATCCCAAGGGGATTGCTATGTTTTATTATTGTTATAAATGCTATGCTACGCTAACGCTAATATGCAACTAATGCTGCTATGCTTTTTTATTGTTGTAAATGTTGATGCCTGACAGGCAAAGTAGAGCTTGGAAGGGACATTGCTGATTGTTAGAAGTTGTAGCAAAATGTCCAGCTCTTTGGAGGAAAATTGGCTTTCAGTTCACACACACAAACAACAAGACCACCACCTGTTCAGGCTTTACATGCGCATTAGTATCTGCTTTGGGTAGATTCCTCATGAATGACATTTCATCTTAATATATTTCTTTCATTTGGAATAATGAGTGGGCAGAGAAATGGGAAACTCTGCAGGCAAGATGGTTAGGGAAAAATAATTGTTTGATGAAGAAGATCATTTAATTGCCATTGAATGGGATTTTTAAAAAATATGACCTAAGGTGTTTTAGCACTCTTTCTTACTGTATGTCCAGTATTTCCTATTTTAAGGCTGTATTTTAGTTGCTTACAGCTTTGCAAGAGGTTAAGCATTGTGGATGAACGTTTTACATGTGCCAGATGTCGTCCAAACAGTGGAACTCTCCTGGAGGAGAAGACCACAGATGTTACCTTGTTTTGCCCTTGTTAAAAAGCCCTGCAGACCGCTTCCTGGAGAAGTCCTGTGTGTCCCAGCTAAATGCTGCCTCCCTCTTGCAGGGATGGAGTGGGTGGATATACAGCACCGTACTTTCTCCGGGATCCTGACTAGTATCTTTTGGAGCATCGGGAACATGCTGCTGGCGGTGGTTGGATACTTGGTGCGGGAATGGCACTGGCTATTAGTAGCTGTAACAGGACCTTGTCTTCTGAGCATTGTCTGCCTGTGGTGAGTGCAGCAACCTGCAGCCAGATGGCTGGTGGGGATGGGAGCAAGCTGTGATTTGCCTCCTTTGCTCTGGGAGCATGGCAAATGTCACAACGCTGACCCTAGGATTGGCTCCAGCAACCCAAAAAGGAGCAGGACTTGTCTGTGTCCTGCACTTGAATTGCCCAGGCATGGCAGCTCTTGAAAACTGGAGTGGCCTGGGTTTCATCCTCACCTCCAACAAGGCCAGCAGCCGAGGTTGCACTATGGCTTTGGGGACAAGCAGGAGGCAGGACAGGGGCTGAGGCCAGGAATTTGGGGAACAGGTTGCAGCACAAAGGAGCATGATTTGGTGCTGCAAGCACTGTCAGATGTGGCTCAGAGCAAGCAAAGAGATCTCAGTAAAGGGAGGCAAGGCCAGGCCAGATCTGTGGCTTTAATCCCTGATAGGCTCAAGATAAATAATTTATCCATCCTCTGTTCCCACTTCATTGGGGAGGATACCTCTAGTACCAATTTTTCCATCTGAGCCAATGACATCTGCAGGCTAGGTCGGGTGCATTTATTTCTGCACTTCCCATGGCCTTTCTCAGCTGTGTAATCATCCTAATGGGTCAAATACATCCACTTTCTGTGGGCTGTTTCCCTCCTGTAGCCTTATTTAAGAAATACTTGACATCTCTTAAGCCTTAAAATGGGAGATGGCTCATTTAATCAAAGAAACTCATTTTCCTTCTTTTTTTCATGTAGTAACACAGACTAGAACACAGGGTCAATTCACTGATACTGTAACTGTGATGTGTAGTATATTGGATCAACTTACTTGATGACCTGAAACAGTCCTTTGAAAAAGTAGCTCAATTTCCTGGCTGGACAAAAGTCCCATGTTGAAATAAGCAAGCAAGTATTCCCACAACCGTCCCACTGAAAACATTCAGAACTGGGTGTCTGGGTACCCTCCACGTGTTTAGCTCCTCTTGGACATTGGTATGGTGCTGGACGATACTGCAGATATCACAGACATATCTCTCAGGGTGATGGGGAGCTCTAGCTGGAAACCATGCAGAATAAACTCTGATTACTAGGCACATGGGCCCCAAAATTATATGCATAATCACTAAGCAGAAAGAGTGATATCCAAATGCTAAAGTGCCTTTCAGCTGCCAGCAAAGAGGCTTCTAGAGACTATGGTTTGCTTGCTTACTATGTCTGTCCACCAGCATGAAGCAGTAGGTTAAATAGCTGCACAGATCTAGCAGAAAAATCTCAAATAGTACTTATGAAAAACGGGATATAAACTGATGCTGTTGTTAATCGATGGCTCAAAAAAGACATATTGTTTCACTGGTGATCAGGAATTTCTTGCAAAGAGTAATATCTGATATTTTGCTGATCAAGTCCAACACAACTAGCATACGTGTTCTGCTGACTTTTTTAGTTTGAGTTGTTTTGCTGTTTCTCTAGGACAACCAGCAATAAAAAATGGAGTCCTGGGAAGTGCTGAAATTCACAGATACATTTGAACCCACCCTGATATTCCATGATAGCTGATTTTTTTTTCTCTTATGTTAATGCCTTTTATGGAAATCAGTTCTCCAGCAAATTATACTATAGTCTGATCAAAATTCAAGCACCCAAGAGGTCAGTGCTTGCTGGATGATTAAAAGTCCCTGAAGCATGGAATCAAATCTAATTTAGCACTCTCTGTAGATATTGTTGACACAATGACAGGACTCACATGAGACATCAGACAACCAAAAGACATAATATTATACTCTGGAGATGGTGGCAATGAGTGCAAAATGCCATCTTTCTCTCTTTATATTTCCTAAGGTGCATGGGTTATAAACCTATGGGAAAGAGTTGAAAACTTTCCAGAAGACCAGTTCTGCAAATGTTTTTGCTCTACACATCCTTTTCAGCTACTGCTTGAATAGTGACAGCAGTTGTTTTTTTTTTTTTTTTGTAACCTGATTTAGGGCACATTAATCACCAAGAGCTTATAGGGAACTGGTCTCGGACCACTCCAGTGGGAGACTCCAGTGAGAGATTTTTTGACAACTGTGTGACCTCAGCAGACCTCATACCCACATACTTCTTCAAGGTTGTAAGTCTTCCCACTGGCTGCACAGGATGCTTAGCTGAAAGTCTCCCTGAGAACAGCAGATTCTGTTTTCAACTTCTCTCAGGGAACAGATTTAGGTAGGTGTTGGCTGCTCTAGCAGAATGCAGCCACTGTTGGGTATTTCAAATGTCTTCTGGACCCTGACTGCTATGCGGACCCACAAAACAGCATGTACGCTGTAGGCCAGATGGGCTGCACTGTGGCCCGGGAAGTTCCAGGCCAAACCGGGCCATGTAGCCATGAACTGCAACCAGATGCAAGATCTGAGAGAAGTTCAAGAAGAGAGAGTTGCAGATGCTAGTTTATGACAAGTGATGGATCTTTTGCTGGAACACAGAAAAATAAGAGTCAAAGGACTCCCACCCTGCATAGGTCTGCTAAGCAGACCTCTCAGGGTTGCTAATTAGCTGCGCAGTAGTACAGCATCCCTTGTCACTCAATGACTAGCATGGGTACTTCACTGGGGGCTGCAGCCACAATGATTTAGACCCCAGCTGACTATCTTGTGCAGAAGGCTGTGATTATTATTGTGAAAAAACAAGTAATTTTCGCAATTAAGTAAGTATAGCGCCTAATAAGTCATTTCTACATAGTAGTTTTTTATATCTTACAATTTCAAAGTTGGAAGAGTTCCAAAAAGCATGAATCTGCAAACATACACTCTCTGGGGCCAATTTTCATTGATAAGAGTTTGAAACTTTAACCAGCTCAGAAAATTCAAGCTTTGATCAAAGATCCCTGGAGCAGCATGCACATGTAAACAGGGGTGTCCCATTACTCTTACTTTCATGCACCACAGTTGCTACTTTTAGCTGAGGTTGAAGTCTCAAGGAGAAGACCCCCTCTCTTTGGCCAGGGACATTTAAGTGGTGTGGAAAACATGGAGCACCAATGGGAACACTGTCGTCTCTCCTTGTACCAGGTGGGTCCCAGAGTCTGCACGGTGGCTCATAGCCAATGGCAAAGTGAAACAAGCTCACAGGAATCTGCTTAGATGTGCAAGAATGAATGGAAGGAAAGACTTCACTGTCTCACTAGAGGTGAGAAACTAAAGATCCAGACACATGTTCTTCCTCTCCCATTTTCTCTCTATATATTTTACTTCTATTTGATACCTGAAGCGGTGCTCAGCCTGCAGCGTGATCTGTGGACCACTTTGGTCCACAGGGTGCCATGCTCCATTTTAGTCTAGAAAGAAGCTACATCCACTTCTAAAGCTAAAACAGCAGCTAGGCTCCCATAATGCCAAGAATGCCCTTCAGTAGGTGGAGTGTCTTTCCATTCATTATTGCCATGACAAGAAGCCTCAATGCACTGGACCCTGGACTAAATATGCAGCAAGAGAGAAGCACAGGCTGAAAAAACAAGGCAGAGGCATCACTCCCATAAGAGAGAGGAGAGTGTGCAGGTGCATAAGCAATTCGTGTAGCTTAGTGTTTGCCTTCTTGGTTGCCGTAGTGTTTGCTAAATGTTGGTACAGTGCTAGCAGAAAGCACCTATTTTCAACTTCAAAGCTCAAGGTATGAGGCTGATCTGGAGATCTTCATCTTGTGCCTACGTCTATCTTAGAAATGTATTTTCGCATTCAGACTCATGAGACCTTGGTCCATGACACTTACTTAAGGACAAGCTGGTGGCTACAGGGGATGGTGATAAGCTCAAGTGATGTCCCAGCTCTAGGGAGGACTCAAGGGCCAGACAGAAGCTAGTGTCTCCCTTTGGAGAGACACCAGAGCATAATCAGTGCTCACAACAACCCTTCACAGCCAGGCTTGGATGGCTGCACGTCACCTCTGACTAATGTGGTCCACATGATTTGTCTCAACCTTCTCAAGAGCAACAAAGCTCAGGTGTGAAATCCAGCGGTTACGGAAGTCTGTGGTTCATTAAACAATCTTTCCTTTAATGTCCATTGGTTTTCCTCTTACCAAAAGAGGAAGATGGGAAACCCCTGGCAACAGCACAGGAGCCTTGTGTTTTGCTGTCACAGTCCAGCTGCATCACTGTGTGCACCCAGCGCTCCTGCATCCACACTGCTGTCTTATCCTGGCTAGCATGCCTTTTTTTTTTTTTTGCCAGTTTCTTAATAACTGTTGAAAAAGTGATTAGTCCTTCTGATTTACAAAAGAAACATGTTGTTTAATTGTGTGAGAAATTATGGATTTACTGGTTGTGGCAGCCAGAAGTTGAGTGTCAAGTCAAGTCAGTAGCTCTGACTAAATAAGTAAAAATAACAAGTCATGACCCCTTTCATTCAGCCTTGGCTGATGACTCTCTATTTCAGAGTGCAGTGTTTCACTAGGAAGGGCATGGGCTTGCACCCTCATACTGTATTTAGGGTTAGGAAATGTAGCTGGCGCTTCCCCACAATCACAGCCTTGCACCAAGTCGCACCATACTGTGACCACTGGACCACGATCGAGAAAGGTTTGCAGTTGCGACAGCTTGCTAGATTCATCAGGTTTATAGGGACATATTTGGTTTTTCTTTTCCATATTCGAACATGCAGGCTACACAGAACTGTCTGACTCTAGTTTGCTTAATTGATTTGACCATGTATCAGTGTGTTTTTATGGCTTATGAAGTTAATAACTGATTTTCCTTAGTTCAGAAGACTGAACGTTGAAAGACATATAATCTCCAGATAATTGCACAGCACATTACTGACATACTCTCAGGCTTAATAGCATTGTCTTATGGAACTGATTAAGGAATTACCCAGTGTGAAATTCCTTTTTCAGAATGAAAAGCTCTGTCACTTATCCAAAAACTGCAAAGAATAGTATGCAATTAGAAATGAAATTTTAGCTCTTCCCTAGTGAAACATGCTGGTATTTATAGCTATCCTCTTTCCTTTCCTAATACTTTCTTTAATGTTGTACAATTCTTGTAGCCAGAGAGCTCCTTGGGCTTGGATTTCTATTTTATTAGATTATTTCCACAAGTTCCCAGCACCCATAACTCTTCAGCATCGTCTTAAGTGATGCTGTAGGCCTGCAGATTCCCTCACCCTCCTCCCTCCACAGCCACCACGGAATTATAGGCATTTTAAGTGTTTTGGGGTTCTTGCTGTTCTGGCTCTCCCAGTTCTCCTTCCACATGCCAAGAAATCTGGCTAACAGTACATACTGGAAGATGTTTTCCATGTTAATGTCTTATGTTACCCATTTTAATAGCAAATAATGCAACTTAAAGAAAGGACAGACTGCCATCAGGGTAAATTGAGACTAATATTGAAATTCTCAGCATTGCAGAAGTAGTCTGTTATCAGTGTTATGATTCAGCCTACACATTTGGATGAAAAGACTTATTATTTGTCTAGAAAAAAGGTAAAAAAAAAAGGTTAAATTTTAAAAACTAACTTAATTGCCATACTGGAGTATTAAGAAAAGTTACCAGATCCAGAGATGGGTGTACAGAAATAATAGAAAAGCATTGGGTTTGGTGGGAAAGGATCATCGAGGTGCTAAACAGTCAGGCAACCAGTCTGGTTCAGAAGGTCCCTGGAGGCAGTGACACTTCTAGGGGAGTATCTCTACATGCTTGCCTGGCTCTTCTGTAAGCTCCACTGCAGGATGCTGTTGGAGACAAAGCACTGGAGAAAATGATCCTCTGGTCCAAGATGCTGCAGATCCTCTTCATCCATCTACACTGTACGTTCCCTGTGCAGCGTTGTGGCTGGGATTGTTTATGCAAAAAGTTTTGGCTGAGGCTTTGCTTTCTCTGAAGAGGATACTGATTTGCGAATACATGTAACTAGTTAACCAGACTCTTTCCTCAAGGTTTCCTGTGATTCATAACCTAATAAATTTTAACTGTCCTACCCTGCCTTTGCCAGCGATCTTTGGACACGGTGAAGCAAGGCTGTCCTAAGAGGAATTATCTCTCCCAACATTAGGTGTCTGCACTGTCACTGTCTGCAGTCTCCTTTACAGTCTGCAATCTAACGAATAGCTGATAGAGGCTAGCACGCGATTCTTCTGACCAAATGTGGTTGTTTGCTCTAGGATAAAATGACTCCGTCACTTCCGCTGGAGATCTCCATTAACTACACAGGGAGCCCGTGGCAACTAGCTTAGGTATAGCTGCTTGCAGACCTGTAGTTGTGTGACTCTTTTGCATCTCAGCCAGTGAGTAGAACTTACCAACTCTCCTGGTACTTAACTCTGAATCAAATGCTAAAAGACTTTGTGAATAAGCACTCTCTTTGTCCTTATGGGCAGGGCTCACTTCTCAGTGCCTGACTATTTTATAATTCTGTATTTATATAAACAGATATATAAATAATCACACTTTATATAAATGCACTCATGAGAAGAAAGCATGCAGTTCACTCTTCACTCCTGTTTGAGACCTGACACTATGGCAGGCACCCACATGGGGAAGAGGGTGGAACTGGCCAACACTGACTTTGCTAATACCATGATCTGCCATTTTTCTGTAACCCTTTCTGCCACAGGGGGTATGTAGGCAAGAGAGAAGAAGGGACCATGGGAAGAAAAAGACGTCTAAAATGGTAGGCAATCTATAAAGTTGTAGGAAGATGTGCCTCTGACAATATATGCCCAGAGAATTGTTCCGCAATGGGAATATATGGAAAATCCACGGTGGAGCTGGAGCTGGGAAGGGCAAAAGCCCCAGCCTGTCTAGAGTTTCATGTCTGGACCCTGAAAGAACAGCAGCTAAGCTATTTCCTTCTTTCCACCTCTCCCAGGCCCTCAGACGGATGGCAACAGACAAAAAGCCAGGACGGAGTTACTCCTACATCAGCTTGTTCAGGACACCAGTCCTGCGAAAGATTTCTTTGTGTTCTGGGGCTGTGTGGTAAGCAGTGTCATTTCATACAGGGCATTTGTCCTGCAGTTCCTCTGCTGTATTTCCCTAATCTCCATCACCACACACTCCTTGCAGGTTTGGTGTTGCCTTCTCTTATTATGGCATGAGCATGAAACTAACTGGCTTTGGGCTCAACATGTATCTCTCTCAGTTTGTCTTTGGCATCACTGAGATTCCAGCCAAGATGATAATGTATGTGCTGGTGAATCGAATTGGACGACGGCAGAGTCAGGCGTGGTCACTCATCCTGAACGGACTATGCATAGGAGCCAACATCATCATTCCCAAGTGTGAGATGCTCTTCTGCTGTATGCAATACTTTCTAAATGGGAGGTTTCCATTCTGTGTAGTGCTAGAGAAGGAGAACCCTATACCTTGTCCACAGGCAATTCGGTAGAGAGATGTCCTCCACCTAAAGGGCGTCTGTGTGACAAGGTTGCTAATGTGGGCTAACCCTAACATCTGGTGGCAACAGATGGTCTCCAGTCACTGTGAAGTGGCTGGTAAGGGTCCAGAGATGGCAAGATGAAGCACCTATCTTTCTTACAGACATTGTCCAATGGGAAATGTCACAACCTACCCTTTCATCAGTTCAGCTCCCGCTCAGGCTAATAGTTACCAAACTTACTGATCCAGACTTTGGAGACAGCAGCTCCATAGCTATGAAGCTCCCTGTTTTGTCTGTAGGAGCACTGAACCTTCTTGTACCTGAGGCCACAAGAAGGTTCTTCCTAGAGGCTGCTTTTTGACCATTGTCATAAATGTATTTTCTTTCCTCCTAGCCTTCACCTCCTTGCGCTCTGTAGTAGCCATTATGGGCAAAGGTTTCTCAGAAGCTGCATTCACTACTGTCTACTTGTACACCTCTGAGCTCTACCCCACCGTACTGAGGTAAGAGATGACACTTGCCTGAGTGCACAACCAGAGCCTTGGTGGGATGTTGCCTTCAGGTCGTTGACACCAGCACAGCAGGACATGCCATTGACTAGACTGCAGGACTGATGCCTTGCCTCTAAAAGCAGCAGGTTCTAGGGATTACACATACTCACAAGAAAGGGGCAGAAAGCTTTCTTTACCTGGATTATATGTGGTTAGGTTATGTTGATAGGGAGATGTATCGAAAGATGAGGAGTATTCTGTGTGGGAAGATTTTTGAACTCCATAAGGCATCTGTGCTTAGTGAAGTCTTAGTTCCCTATGATAACCTGCCAATAACTGTTAAAAGACCCCAAAAATAATAATTTTAAATATCAGATTTTATACGGGACACATCGTACCACATTTAACAGTCTCCTGGACATGAGATGATATTAAAGCAGGGATTAACTAGCCTTTCAGGAGGAAAAAGAGAGCTTATTTGAAATATCTGGGTAATGGTAACATAAAACCAGATAGCATCAGCATAGTTTGGGATATAGCTGAGATGGGGGGAGGGAATCACCACACTGGTTTCTTTGTGAAAGTCTGAAAAACCCCTCATGGATCACAGCAGGCCTTGTGGCTTAGTCCACCTCTGTCCCTCCTTGCCCAGAGTACCTTTCTCTGCCATTTAGGCTTTTAAGTTTCACTGGCCTGTTGCATATGGGAAATGACGCATATTTAAACCAAGTGGGCATACTGATCTGCTACTTTTCTTCTCAGATTGGTTTGTATTTTTACATGCTCAAAGACACTGGCAGACAAAGACAAAAATGTTGGTTCCTTCTGCAGTACTTGCTCTACATATGCACAAGGAGGTCCTGGTATCCTTGTTGTCAGTGTGAAATGCCATCCATCCCCTAAAAATTAGTAGGTCCCAGGTCTTATTTTTGGCCTCCTCTCCAAGCTCTCCTGGGCTTATAACCACAGCAGGACCAAAGGTGCTCATAGGTACCTCTAGTACATACCACCTGCCTAGAAGTACCCGGGAGAAGGAGGGACTTAGGTTTGCTCTCAGCAGATCAGAGGGCTTACTAGGGGATGGGTAGAAAATGCACCCGGGGTTTTAGACATTTAAAGTGGAAACAACTTTGCAGCAGATATTTTTAGTGTTGAACTGCAGCTTCTTTGTCATAATTGACAGAAATCTATTTCTCACAGCAGCTACAGATGCTCTCTGGGAAATATCACTGTAGGAAGTTGTGAAGAACGAAAAAAAATAACCTAGAAAAAAACTGGCAGAGGAAAAACTTTGGGGGAAAAAAGCCTCAGCACTTACAGAAAAATAGGGAGGAGAGGCAGAGGGTCTGTACTTTTCCCCAAGATCTGATACAAAAGAAGTACCCATCTCTTTCTCGTGGTGGTCTACACCACCATGCTACCCTACCTTTCCAGGCAGAATGGCATGGGGTACACCTCCTTTGTGGCACGCCTTGGCGGCGCTTTGGCCCCACTTGTGTTTCTACTAGACGAGGTGTGGAAGTCTCTGCCTGAAGTGACGTACTGTGGCGTAGCAGTGTGCTGCGGCTCTGTGGCCTTCCTGCTCCCGGAGACCCTCAACACGTGCCTGCCTGAGGGCATCGAGGACGTGGAAAAGACACAGTGAGTCAACTCCATTCTGCCCTACACATGGAGTCTGCTGAGAGAGGCGGGAGAAGTCCCACTCTGCTGCCCTCAATTCCCCATCTGTGGGTGGCAGCAGACAAAGGGACAGACTGGTGGGGATTGGAGCGGTCAGACTTCCTGCTCTTCTGTCCATTGACCCAAACGTACCTTCTTTTCTTCCAGAGTGAAAGGGTCACCACAAATGAGTGCTCCCGAGGGCATGCCACTACAGTCTCTGCCGAAGTGAGCGACTCCGTGGGACAGTCACTATGTAGGACTGCAAAACTGAGCTGTGCTCTCACCTGTCAGTAAAAGCGCCTTTATTGTCCACCTAGTCTCTCTCTGCAGGGAAGTGGGGCTGAGGACATTGGAGGAAGGATCACAAAACCACCTGGAGGGAGCAAACCCACTCTGCAGTGTGGCCAGGAGCAAGAATGCAGAGGTCTAACGGGGTGTGGAAATAAAGGCACCCTGTGCTAAGCTCTCCCAGTCTTTGGCCTTGTTGGACTAGCAGCACCTTTCAGATCACTGCACAGACTTCCAGAAGCTACAATCCATTGGCTTACAAACTACAAGGAATGCAATGCGGCAATAAAAAACACTGAGTGTGAATCGTACAAAACCAAATAATCTCAAATAAATCTAACTGGATGGTGGATAAACCATAAATTGTAGCTACAAATATTTCTTGAATTTGGAAATGGTCTGGAGATTTTTCACACTGAGATTCAAAGCCAGCAAAAAGCACATGCAGGAATCTCACTGAAAAGATAAATACAAAAAGAAGAAAAAAATCTTTTGCAGATTATTTAAATCTAGTGTTTATGGAATAAGTATCCTTTAAGCTAAAAAAAAAATCCAACCCCAAATGCCACCTCACTACAGGAACTTTTGCATGGAATAATGAATAATTCATTCCTGGACTTCATTCCGCTTCCTGGTCTAAGACATTGATCTTAGATTTGCAGAATGCCTTTGCCTCTTGCACTTACTTCTGCAAACAACAGAGATGAGCCACCAAATTATCTGTAAATTTGGAACCCTGACAAACATCACTTTCCTAAATTAGGAAGAGGGACTGGCCTCAGCATCTGAGTCCCAGGCGCACCGTGGTTCCCTGGGCTGTGCCGTGTTGTCAGCTAAGCCTCGCACAGCCGGATGAGGATAACACAAACCGAGAGCGCATCTGCAAGCGGGTGGAGAGGTCCATCCAAATCCAGGTCGAGGAGCGCCTCCTAGCAGAAATAAGCTGCCTGGCAAAATTGTGTACATTACCTTTTCGCTTTCAGGCAGCAAAAGGAAAACAAACCCCTCAGAACCACCCTCAGGCTGAGACAATTTTGCATATTATTTCTGTCTTAAAGATTGGGTCAACCTGCCAAATCCCTAGGGAAAAAAGCATCTCCCTGTGCACTGCCTTGGGTTCATCAGCAGCAAACCAGAGCTAATAATCAGTTAGCTGCAACATGCTAACACTAATAATAGAGCATAATACTCCTTCCAAAGTGCCCTGTGCAGCGCACTTGTTTGGGCACGTTTTCAGGGCATTCCCTTCCCTACAGAAAATACGTGGTGGAGATAGATACCCCAAGGTGCTTGTGCCATGAGGCAGCACATAGAAAGGGCAGAAATCAGTAGAAATTTCTGGGTTTGGAGAAGCCTGGTATGTCTCACTGGTTCACATTTAGTAATTGCAGTTTTCACATCTTCTCTATATGTCTGTGAGTATAATATATTTGTAATGCTGTCACCAGTTTCTGACCTGGGAGCAGCACAGCCTCATCTTATTTTGGCTATCCTACTAGCTGCCATTGGAGAAACGGAAAGGACGTTTTTCCTTTGCCAGCAGAGGAGCCTGAGCAGGCCAACACTGCAGCACTTTTCTTCTGAGCCATCCAGGACAGGGGGCAAGACAAGCTGTGAAATTCACTTTGTCACAACCTGGCAAATGCCAGTCCAGGAAAACTTTCAATAAAGAACGTTAAATTTCACTCCAGAGCAGGAGAAAGGTGATATTTAATGTCCTGATTTCTTCCCCATCTCTTGTCAAAAGGACAACAGATGGGGTCCCAAATTAATGGGGTTGAGGGCTGATAGTTCTCATTCCCACTCTGCCCACACAGGCTCTTCCTCACAGACCAAGGTGTGCACTAAAAAATCAGCGTGGGTCACTTCTACATGGCAGGGTTGACACAATATTGCTTTAAAACCCTTTTCTTTTTCTTGGGGAGGTATTTTAAGCTCTGGTTTTTCCTGATTTATATTCAGGAAAAAACTTACAGCTTCAAAAAGACTAAACACAGTGTCCCAACTTTCATCCCAGTAACAAATAGGATACACAATAGCATCCCATTTTAACAACCTCTGCTTTGACATTCTGTCAAAGTTAATAAAAAATAATCTGATGGTTCCTTTTCATTGGAATGTTGTTGTCATCCATTTGGCCTATAGTTAAGTGTTCTGTATTTTCCCTAGACTGTTTATAAAATTGGTGTTTTATTATAGCAACTTACAGACACTAATTGATGTCCCTGCCTATAAGTCTTTCAAGGTAAAAAACATTTCATTAAAAACATTTTGGAAAAGCATTTAATTAAAAACATTTTGAACAATTTAGCATGAGAAAATGAGACACCAGCCATTTTTTAAATTAAATTTTTCTGTCCATGAATAACATAACATCTGCTGTCAAAGAAGAAACAGCAATAACATCAGTATGCAGGTCATGACCAATCCACCACACATCTGAGCTTCCTTCAGAAAAATGGTCTTGATTTGTTGAAAATACATGATTTACAGCAACCAACATGGGTATGCAATTCCTATGTCATTCCGCATACAGCATTTGTAGGAAAACCAGGACGTTAACCAACTCAAAAAATCCCAGTATTCATTACTGATACGTTTCTTAAGATGAACCTGGGGGGGGGGGG
>VZSC01007373.1:52409-92223 GCA_013398225.1 Steatornis caripensis | reverse complement strand
CCCCCCCCGACCCCGCAGCCAGGTGCGCTTCCCGCCGCGGTGAGCCTTACCGGGGTCCCCCGCGGCTCCTCGCAGCCTCCCGTCACCACTGCGGACGAGGGGGCTGCGGGCAGAGCGTTCCCCGGCGGAGACCCCCGCCGTTTGGGAGGGGCCCCCGTCACCGGCCCTCCCGCTGGCAGCCACAGCCGCCCGCGGGAGCGCTGGGCTCCCTGCCGCAGGCATCCCCAGAACAGAGGGTGCAGACCGGGGGCCCTGGTGCAGCCGTTTACCAGCCCCCGGTAGGGCTCTCTGCAGAGACCGGCCCGGGGACCGGTTGTCCCTGCCGGGGGCTGCTGCCACCAGCCAGGGCCGGAAAGATTCCACTCCCAAGCTACTGGAGGGTGGTTTCACCAGTCTGCCCTGAAACACCCGGCCCAGTTTGAGGACCCAGCGTGGGGGCTGCGCTGTGGCACAGCGGTGGGGTGGGGCGGAGGGCTCCCGGGAACCCCCCCCCTCACATGTCACAGACCCTCAGGGTCCCAGCACCCCCAGACGCAGCCCCCAGCTCCTGGCATGCCTGCCTTGTCCCGCAGCTGAGCACCTGGGGCCATCTCCACCGTTGCGGGGATCTTCAGTCACCCAGGGTGGGTGCATGGGGGGAACGCAGTGTTGCCAGTGGCGTCCCCCTGCCTGACACGAGGCAGGGATGTTGCGGTGCTGAGCTTACGTGCTATGGGGGTGTTTTAACAGTTTGGGATGGGTTGGGGAACAGGTCTGAGCCAGGCACACTCAAACCTTCGCTCCAGGTCTGAGGCTGATGGGGATATGCTTCTGCAGGGGCTTGTTGAGGGTGACAGCATGTTTAGTCCCTGCTTGGAACAGGGTGAGGGTTATTCCAGAGGCTCTGTGTGTGTGTGTGTAGGGCCANCACACTCAAACCTTCGCTCCAGGTCTGAGGCTGATGGGGATATGCTTCTGCAGGGGCTTGTTGAGGGTGACAGCATGTTTAGTCCCTGCTTGGAACAGGGTGAGGGTTATTCCAGAGGCTCTGTGTGCGTGTGTGTAGGGCCAGGCCAGCCCCCCACCTTTTCCCCTGCTGTCTCACCCTGTCTGTCACGCTGCCAGCACACGGGGCCCTGGGAGCTTCCCTGTGCAGGTTTGTCCCTGCCTGCCGTGTGCTTTGCTGTGGCAGGCATGGCTCTGGGCACAGCCACCCTGGCCCTCCGCCCCGTCAGATGGGGAAGAGCCCAAGAGCAGGGAGGGAGAGTGACGTGAGCTGCCTGCGAGCAGGGAGAGCTGAGCCGGGCGCTGGCAGCATTGTAGGGCGCGGCAGGGAGCAGAGATGCTCTGTCATTGCCCACAGCTGGGCATGAGCCAGCAGGAGCCACAAGGCTGGCAGGTCTCTGTGCATGGTGCCAGCTGCTGTGCTGGCTCCTGTCACCAGGCCGGTCAGCAGGTTTGGGATGAGGACGCTGCAAACCTCAGCAGAGCAGTGTGTCTCCCTCCTGCAGTTCCCTGTGTCTGCATCTGACAGCTGGCAAGACCCTCCTGGCCTCCCTCCCCACCCTTAGCCCTGGATTCTTCCTTCCTGGGGCTATTTTGCAGCACTGTTTCTGGCTGCAGAAACATCAGAGCAGAAGGAAACCCCTCACCCCAGCACCTCCAGGGCAGGACAGCTTTTGCAGCCCCTTTCTTGCAGTTGAGACCCAGCACTGACTGCTCTTTCAGATTTGCAAGTCACGAACTCCAGCACCTTTTCCCTTGTCTCCACATGCGTTTGTGAGTGGAAAGTCCCCATCACATGGTGGTGCCATCTGGTCACCTCCCGACGTCAGGGTGACTGCAGCAGACAGGGAAACACCGGAAGAGGCTTAAGCAGTGAGGATGCTCACACATGCTGTAGCTAGGTACAGCAAGCAGACCCGTGCTTTGCTGTGGCCAGCAGGCAGGGCCTCCAGCAGGCAGGGCCTGCATCAGGCTTCATTGCAGAAACAGGTGCAGCTCTTTGATGTGAGTGGGCCTGCACAGTGCACCCAGCCATGGTGGGCTTGTGGCCATCTTTTACGTAACCCCTTCCATCCTCAAAAAGAGCCCCACAGTGATGGAAGGGCTTCAGCAAGCCCTTCAGCTTGTGTTTCTATGGGATGCCTGAAAATTCAAACCATTTCTCACAGCCACAATACATCTATGACCCATGGAGAGAGACCATGCTTTGGCACTGGCTTCTTTAACCCATCCTCCTATAGCAGGAGCTGGTTGCCTGGAATCAGTAGATTCAGACCAAAAATAAAATGGTTATTTTGGTACATCTTCCAAAAAGCTGCATCTTCTCTGGTACGTCTTCCTAAAGCTGTCCTACTGAGCAACTGCTGCATCAAAGCTGGCTTGGTTTGATGTTTCTAAAGGCTCTACTCAGTGGAAGCAGACATTAATTCATGGAACTGTAGAATTTGTTACTCGAGGGCTAAGCTAGGTCATTTGGCATGGGAGAGGGGTAGAAGTGGGGATTCTCAGCATGCACCACTGCTTCTTGGAGCAGAGGATGCTGGACTATGCACTGCTGGCCACGGGAGGATAGCCAGTTTGCTCAGCTCCTTTGCAGCTTCTTAACGCTGCTAAAAGCATGGTGCAGACCTCAGAACGTGCCCCAGAACCCGTTTCCCTCGCTGCCTCCTGGTCCCTCCTTTCTGACCACCAGACTCCACATCGCAGCCATGGATGTTCCATGGAGATGCTCAGGAAACGGATGAGGATGTGCTTCCCACGAGTCAGAGTTATCCAACAGCAGCGATTTCAAAGCATGTTTCAGCCACTTGCATCCTCCTCCTTGCACCAGCCCCATTCCTCTGTCATTGGTGACAGGGTGGACTGACCACTGCAGGGTCCAGATGTCCTTCTGGACCTTGATTCTTCCAAGAACCAAGCAAAATCGATAAACTGGAAACAGAAGGAAAATTGATGGTTTTTACTATATTCTTTCAGTAAATTGGTGCCTGGCAGTGCTGACTGCATGTTGAAGTGCCTGAAGTTACAGATCTCTTCTGAAAGATGGTTTTCAGCTATCTTGTATCTAAAGATTTTTGACTAAAATAGTGACTCGGGTCAGGGCCATGACTTTGGGATTGAAATAGGTATTCACTCTGTGATCTCACAGCTGCCTGGTCTTTAAGGTAATGTTCACTCCAGGCGTTTTTCCCCAGGCAAACACCAAGGAGGATAACTAAAACTCTGCATCCTTTTTCAGGGTCTAAATCTCTCCCACAAGCATTTTTTTTAAAAGAAACTGTGAAGATGGAAGTAACTGCCACGCTTGGGGATCCCCTTGGGCCTAGGTAATTTCAAACCAGAACCATTTTCTGTCATGTTTTCCCTATTGATGCTCTTGCCAGTTGTTGTTACAGGTGACCCAGGCAGGCATCACTCGCCTCTTACACGTACATGTTTGGCTGCACCAGTTGTGTGGGAGAGGCTGCGTGGTGTTGCCCATATCTGTGTTGCCCTTCAGACAACTGCTGCCATCCTGTCCCCCCCCGCCCAAGAGCTTCCAGCTGAGTGCAAGTGTTTGTGTAGTGTGAGAAGGTGAAGGAAGGCATGCTATGGTCTAAAGTCCAGTATTCGTAAGGAGGTACCCATCTATTTGGCACTTGTGAGGCCACAGTTGGATACTGGGACCAGTCTGGGACTTCCCAGTACAAGAAAGACATAGACACCCTGGGGTGACTCCAGCAGGGGCCATCCGGATCACAGAATGGTATGAGTTGGAAGGGCCCTCCAGGGATTGTCTAGTCCAACCCCCCTGCTAAAGCAGGTGCCCCTAGAGCAGGGTGCACAGGAACACGTCCAGGCAGGTTTTGACTGTCTCCGGAGGAGACTTCACAGCCTCTCTGGGCAGCCTGTTTGAGTGCTCTGTAACCCTCACATTAAAGTTTTTTCTCATGTTCAGGGGGACACCAGATGGCAGTCAAGCACTGGGACAAGGACCTGTAGAAGCAGTAGGATCTTCATCATTAGAGCTACTCACACTTTGACTGAACAAGACATTGGAGCAGAGACCCCCAGAGGTTGCTTCCCACCTCAGCTATCCAAGGGGGCTTGCTGCAAACTGCCAGAGGGAAGCAAGACTCCAAATCTCTTAATTTTTCCCAGTGTTTTGTGATATCGGGTCTGACGGGGAATCCTGCTGTACCTGACAAAGAAACAAGGCCCTTGCCTAAGCTGTGATCTTTCTGTGATCATGGTGTGCTTCCCTGCATCCTCCTACTGCATTTAAGAGTAACCGAAATCTTGGCTTTTAAAAACTGCCACCAGCAAATTTTGGGTGGCGTTGCCAGTTCCTAGTGTGAATTAGGAAATTATTTTCCTTTGGAAAATGGAAGTGTTAGATCCAAAACAGACTTGGGTAAGTGCATGTTTTTTCATAACTAAAAGAAAGAAACCACAGCAGCCAGTACCAGCTTAGAGCCGGTTTCTGTGATGCAGGGCAAGAAAACGGCCTTTCTCTTTTCTACTGCACAGGTCCTTTGCACCAAGCAGATGTTTTTCCTTCATTAATTGAGAAGTTTGTCTGACCTCTTTGTTTCCCCTTTTTAGGCCATGAACCTGGACTTGTGCAGCTGGTGAATTACTACAGGGGAGCAGACAAGCTGTGCCGCAAAGCATCTCTGGTGAAGTAAGAAATTCACTGAAATGTTACATGGGATTGTCAGAAATGTTTCTCCTAACAGCTGTTGAGTGTTGAACCTGTTTGGAAGGTATTTCACAGAACAGTTGCCCTGGGAGTGTCTGAGCACGTGCTGTCTTCAGACTCCTGTGCTGGTCTCTAGAGCTATCTGTGTGCACAAAGACCTCTTTGTAACTTCAGGGAAATGCCATTTCCACTGAATTACATCTGTTTGAAACCATAGAGTGTATTGAATCAGATTAGAGCCAAATCAAAAGGAAAAAAAATGGCAAACAATCTGCTCTGTTTCCTTGTAGAGATTTAATTAAAACCTACTCCTTTTATTCTCTGTTTCATACAGAGATGAGACACTAATATGCCTTTAGCTAATCAGATTTGTTGGTCAGACAAATGCTTGCAGACATCTCCAGGAAGAGCTCTGGGAGTTATTTCTGCATGACCAGCTGTGCCAGGGTCTCCTGGGGAAATGTGGATGAGCTTTGATTGTACATAACCCTTGTCCCTGTGCAAACTCTGCAGCCATTAGTGCATATTCATGTCAGAGCTCTTGGTCTCCTTTGAGCGTTTGATTCCACACTAGTGTCTGTGCTGCCTCTTGCTGATGCAGTCTCGCAGACTGTGTCTGCTGATCCTTCCCCTGCAAAGAACCTTGTCCCAATTGCTTTCTTTACAGTGGTGATGGTGTTTGCCAGAAACTAGCAGAGTACTTTTTAAACAAGCAGTCACAGCACTTGGCAGCTGGATTTCTCTGCAGCTCGTGGTCTAGAGACACTGCTGAAAGTGCTTCCACACCTGTTTTTCTCTCCCAAAGCTTGGCTGTCCTTTCTAACTGTGGGGTCAGCATGAACCCAAGGGGACACAACTTACATTCCTCAGGGCTCCCAGGGTGTCACTGCCTGACTGCCATTTCAACAGAAAGGCACAAATGCACAGAGAGAGTCAGCAAGTCATGAGCTCTGCTTTTGGCCTTAAGCAAAGCACAGAGTGAGCATTCAGAGAAGCAGGCAGCTCTGAAAGAAAACAGGCCTGGGCTTCACTAACAGGAGTTTGCTGGCATCTCTAGACATTACTGCTAGGAGATGTGCCAGAGAGATTGGTGACTGCATGATGCAAGGGGGATCCCAGACACCTTAGGACATGAAACATGTAGCTGTATCCTTGCTTTCAGTAGGTTCGCAGTGGTCTTCATCCTCAACTGGGACACTTGATCAGATCTCAGTGGGGATGGGATCAAAGCTAAGCATCAGCCCAGAGAACATTACTGCTCTGACTTCCCTTTTGCCTGTTGCGATTACAGCATCCTTCCTGCAATGTTTTGTGTTAGCAAAACAAACCTCCTCAGATCCCTTGTGCAGAGATGATGCAGAGAATGCACTGCAAACTGTAGTTACATGGAAACTTCTCTACTGATTGTTTCACGATATCCATAGTATCTACAAAGCATTTAATGAAAGCATGCAAGTCTGTTTCAAAGATCAGTGCTTGGCTGCAGTTTGGGGTTGCCGTGGTATCTTTAAGAAAACACTAATTTCAAGGGTCTAAGGAAAATATAATAATTTAGCACAGATGTAAGCTGCTATTCATTGCCAAGCAAAAGAGCCCAGTTAATGATGATTTTTACTTAGGAAATTATGTCTATGCAGGAGGGAAGACTCTGGAGATTAACAGCCTGTCTCTCTTCACCCAGGCTGATCAAGACAAGCCCTGAACTATCGGAGTCCTGCACGTGGTTCCCTGAGTCATATGTGATTTACCCAACAAACTTGAAGACCCCTGTGGCTCCAGCACAGAATGGAATTCACCATCTCATAAACAACACAAGGACGGATGAGCGGGAAGTCTTCTTGGCAGCTTACAACAGGCGGCGGGAAGGCAGAGAAGGCAATGTGTGGATCGCCAAGTCGTCAGCTGGTGCCAAAGGTTCATTCTCCAGTCGACTTCTTGTTATTACTTACCCTTGATCGTTAGAGCCCCAGGGTTTGGCTGAGCCCGGCTGATATCTAGCCTGTCTATGAAGGGCTTCACCTACCAACTCCATGCCAGTCAAGCCAGCATAGGGGTCTCCTTTGTCTGCTTGGTGGCACGGGGCTCCTGACAAGCATTGCAACATGCACGTGCTGGCTGAGACATGGATGGCAGTGAAAGGAACGCCACTTTTCTACACATGCACCTCAAAATACAAGAAAGTTTGCTGCAGGGAGAAGGCAGCAGGAACCAGCAGGCGAGGAGAACGAGAGCACGAGATACCAGGGAGCAGAACAGGATATGAGGAGTAAGGGCAGCAGGCAGGACAGCAGCCTTCAAGGGCAAGGAGCCCGGCTCTCCATGCTTCAGCTAAGCCTGGTTTCACCTGGGCAGAAATACCGCTGCTTGCCTTTCAACCAAACCCTGGTGCCAGTGGCCTACCCGTAGTCACTCTGAGACTGACTGAGCAGCCATGAGCTCAGTGCATCAAAATTACACCCAAGTCTCAGGGGAAGGTACCAGAGCAAAGACAAGCAGTGCAATATCTGTATGTCCCTTTAATTTGGATAAGGCAATAGATACCTAAGTGAGAATGTGTCCTTCGTTGTTCCAGCGTCATTGCAGGGTCATTGCATTGCTCAGTCTACAAAAATAATGAGCTATTAGATGAGATAGCTGGCACAGCTATAGAGGTAATGCTTTGGTAACTATGTGCTGTCTGTTGGTTACGTCAGTATCAGTGGGCATGTTATCAGAATGGCTTTATGAAAACTTGTCTTGCCATGCATACAGAGCCCAGCTTGGAGGAAGGACCTGATCTTTTCAAAGGGAGCCAGCGCACATGTATTACTCATATTTGCAGAGTCACTTTTGATGCAGTCTTACAAAAGTCATCAGAGAACGTGAAAGCTAGAGGTGGCTGCAGGGAGGCTGCATGATAAAACAACAGAAGCTTCATGCTGGCTTCCTTCACTGCACTGCTCTCTTGGCTGTGTTACCAAGAAGCATCAGAAGTGTATTGTTGTTTCGTCAGAGAGGAAGGGGAGATGAGTCCTTCCGTTATGCCATTGAGGGAATGTGTGTCTGTGTGGTATAACTGCCTGGCAAAGAATCAGTCTGGGCAATTGAAAATGCCATTGCTGTGGTTTGCTGCAGGATGGGGAGGTTTATGCTCTCCACATGCTTTACTCAAGTGTGATCCCATCTTTTCTGCATTAAAGCAGAGTAACCTTTAATACTCATCAGTGTGGTGCAGAACTCAAGCTGGGAATTAAACTGGAAAGCAGAGCCTGATGTTAATCTCCTAGAGGGAGGTTTTACATTTGTGGGGATTACTTGTGATGAAGAACAGATCTTCTCAACATTAAGTACCAAGGAGATCCAGCTCAGGCACAGCCCCTGACTTGGGACAGGTCTGTCCATCAGTTAAAGGAAAAATAAAGGTTTAGGATGTCCTGACTTAAAAGTTGAGAGATTTTTTCAAATGTGCCTAGAGGTTTTGATGTTTTCTTTGAGAGAAGGGCCAGCTGCCCCACATAAGTTGCTTTGCTGCCTCACTGGGTTGCTGACTCGGTGCACAGTTAAGCTAACCGCCACCTTGATTCACCATCTGCCCAGTGCAGAATGGGTGCCTGCTGCTCTTCCCACTGCAGGGGCTTTGCTGGCTTATAGAGCTGTTGTTTCCCTCCTTCCCCCAGTGCACAGCCTGTGGTTATACCAATGCAAGTTTCTGCCGGGCTTTGCTGTGATCAGGGGACTAAAAGTCTTGCTCCTTGCCTAAAACATAGGTAAGAAATACACTTTGATGGAAGGACTTTCTTTTGGTGGAGGAGGCTAGGATGGGTTGGAGGTCAGTAGGGCTGGGAAGCTGTGACTCACAGGTGTGCAAAGCATGGAGGAGTGAAAGTACCTGCAGGGCTGTGTTGACAGCAACTTCAGAAGTCACGGCTGGGAGCATTTTACATGGGATGATCCTGTCAAATCCTGCTTGTGTTCCAAACCTGTGTTCTCCCCCCAATGCCCTCTTGAATAGTGTTTGTTTCTTTTCACTCAGTATTTCCTCCAAAACATGCAGCACAAAATTAAGTCATCAGCTTTAGCCCAAAAAGTTAACTAAATGCCTGAAGACTGGACATAGTGCCAGAGAAGTGCTACATAACTGTACCTGACCTGGTTTATCCCTTATGTGGCACTGTGCCATCCCTTTATCAAACGCCAGAAGGGATATGTTCTTTCTTCATTGCTCTGCAACAGTGGTTTTGTATCTGGACTCTTGCAGAAAATGAACAGTGACAGCTTCAGCCAAAATGTGTCAGTATTTAAACAGCACATCTAACTTCTTCAGTGAAGAGTTTACACAGCAGGGGAAAACACTGACTACATACTATTACATACCACTGTACTGTGCATCACCTCGCACCTAAATAGCCCCCCTTCTGCAGACAATCCCCAACAGGCCATGCCACCTCAGGTACCCTTGATTCCCATTTGCGTTAGCTCCAGTTACTGGGAAGCCAGGTGCTCCACAGCATGGTAACGGGGAGATCACTGCCTGCCACTGGGCAACCATGCCAAGGCTTGGGCACTGACCACCCCTGGGGCCATGGGTTCTTGCACCTCACGTGGCTTTTTGGGCAAACGAGCCGTGGTCCACTTGGGCCCTGACAAAGCTCCAGCAAAGGTAGGAGGATCCTCTACTTAATTTTGTCTTCATCTTTCTGTGCCAGGGGAAGGGATCCTGATTTCTTCAGAAGCTGCAGAGCTCCTGGACTTCATCGATGAGCAGGGACAAGTGCATGTGATTCAGAAATACCTGGAGAAGCCTCTGCTTTTAGAGCCAGGGCATCGCAAATTTGACATCAGGTAACCTTTTCTGCTTTTGTAATAATACCGGTTTTCATTTTTGTGCTGTTTCTTTTTAAGCCACTGAGACTAGAGCTTGTTCTTTCACCCTCCAGGAGCTGGGTTCTTGTGGATCATCAATATAATATCTACCTCTACAGAGAGGGTGTCCTGCGGACCTCTTCCGAACCGTATAACAGTGCTAATTTCCAGGACAAAACCTGCCACTTGACCAATCACTGCATTCAGAAGGAATATTCCAAAAACTACGGGCGGTATGAGGAAGGGAATGAAATGTTCTTCGAGGAGTTCAACCAGTATCTGATGGATGCCCTGGACACAACACTTGAGAATAGCATCTTACTGCAAATCAAACACATAATAAGGTAGCCAGCTGCGTGCTGCATAGGGAAACTTAGTTTCAATTGCATAAATTTAAGATAAAGCCATAAACACATCAATGTCGTTGCTCAATGAAAAGAGACGTCTGTAGGTGCCGTTCTCTCAAGGGTTATGTGTCAATGTGTCTGTGTTTTGCCAGCTGTGGCTAGAGAACAATGAAATGAGATCACTTGGTAAGGGAAGAGGGTAGGTCAAAAGGTGAGGCTGGGAGAGGTTGAGGTTAAAAAAGGTACAAGGTGTAAGAGGGGAAATGAAGCAGGACTCAAGTCTGCAGAATCTCACTGCTTGCCCCACCCTCAGCAAGCAGCAGCTCATCTTATTGGCGTAGGTCATCTTAGTCCACNAACAATGAAATGAGATCACTTGGTAAGGGAAGAGGGTAGGTCAAAAGGTGAGGCTGGGAGAGGTTGAGGTTAAAAAAGGTACAAGGTGTAAGAGGGGAAATGAAGCAGGACTCAAGTCTGCAGAATCTCACTGCTTGCCCCACCCTCAGCAAGCAGCAGCTCATCTTATTGGCGTAGCTCATCTTAGTCCACACAGAGCCTGGGCACAGAAAATACTGGGAGAGAGATCTCGGAGGTCATGGTGCTGCAGAGAATCCAGGTCTTAACAAAGTGATCCTTCGTGGTGGAATTTACTTTGCAAATACCCCGTTGCTGTTACTGACACCAAAAAGACATGACATGATCTTGAGGGACTCAGAGGCAAATGAGGTCTCAGCAGCAGTTCCTTGGGGACCTGGTGCAGCCCTTTGTGGCTCTGCCTTCTGCTCCAGGCTTTAATTGTTTTACATGCCTAATTTCATTTCCTAATCCCATAGTGAGGGTGGATGCTGCTGTCCAGCTCTTTGGGAGTTAACTCAGGGGTGTCCCCACATGTGTTTTGATGGTTGCACAATCTCACTTGCAGGGACCTGGTTACCATTATATAGCTTGTAATTTGGGGCAGTCCCAGGGCAACAGGGGACCCCTCCACTTAACTGTGCTATGCACATGCCCTCAGAAGCTGCAGTGTGACAGGTGTGTCCACAGGGCTTTTAATCTTGGGTTTCTGTTTTTCTTTTCACAGAAGCTGCCTTATGTGTATAGAGCCTGCAATCAGTACAAAGCATCTTCACTACCAGAGCTTCCAGCTCTTTGGCTTTGACTTCATGGTGGATGAGGAGCTGAAGGTCTGGCTGATCGAAGTCAATGGGGCCCCGGCATGCGCCCAGTGAGTAATCAGTTGCAGTAATACCCTTGCAATACCACCATTCACATGCCTCACCCAAAACATGTTTGTGTCCCAGCTCCAAGTGAAAAAGGTGGAAGAAAGTGAATAGCAGGGGAGTTTTCCAGGCTAACTCATGCCAGACACTGTTCTAAGTGCCAGTTGATTTAAATCCGTTGTGCCTGTTTCTGTTTGGTATCCTCTAGCTTCTTTCCCTTGTAAGATGAGGCACTAACCTCAGTTTTTGCACAAAAGGGTTTGAATATAACTTGTGTTGTTTCTACTGACACTACTGGTTTGAAGTTATGTTGCAGAATTAACACTTTGGGGGTCAGATGGTTTCTCGTTCTCTCTTGTGGAGCCACTGGTGGCTGCTCTTTACCTTAACACATGATAAATGAGTAGCATTAAGGGCAGCAGCTGGAAGTGAGTGACTGATTTTGCAGGCAGCAGGACCTCAGAGCACACTGTGGATGCTGCAAATACTGGATCAAAGCCTCCACCAGCCACAGGAAAGCTGGGACAGCCAAACAGCCATGGCCATGAATAGCTCTGCATAGGCACAGTGGGAGGTGCTGTATGATGTGATTGAGACAACTGCAGGAGACTCGAAATCTTTGCTAAATGGGCATCTGTATCGTATACAAACCCAGCAAAATAGAACAGGCTGTATATCACTAAATCAGAATTAGATTAGGATTGGATTAGAAGTCGATTAATATAGATTAAATCATCACTAACAGTAGACAAAAAATACAGGTCAGACCTACCAGACAGCCTGTTCAGCAGCCTTTTTAGGGCTAGGGCCTGGGAAGCTTTCTGTGTCCAGGATGCCCTGTTCACCATGTGCACTGTGGTGCTTTACTGCCTTGCACCACCTTGTGTTGCTGTATGGCTAGAATTTGGCTGTTGCTGGGTGGATTTGGGTTGCACCAATGCCCTGTTTGCTTTATGCCTCTCATTTCTTTGACATATGGTAGGTTTTGGCTATTTGTGGCTTCTCTTCAGGGTTATTTTAATTTATAGCACCCATATCACACAGTTTCCATTCAAGAGGCAAAAATTGGCTGCTGAAAGCAGTAACATAGCCAGGAGCTGAAAAAGCATCTTAATGTCATGTAGCCCTAAAGGCACAGGGTGAAAGACATTGTTAATCCTAGTAAAGACAGGTTTGGTACTAAATGTATTCCAGATGCCAGCATGCTCAGGGAGTTTACACATGTATGTCCTTCAGCAGAAAGTTAAGCTACTGCTAACTCATTTCTCAAACACCTTGTCTCTCTTCTCCCTAATCTTGCTCTGCATGAGCTGTGCCGTGGTGAAACACACCCCACACTTTCATAGGGTCCTGTGAAGTCTCTGTGCCTGGTCACAAGCTGATGTGCTCAGCTGCACCCCAGTGCAGCATTGCATCAAACTAGGAGTGCATCAGAGCAGTCCCCATGGGGGACATCCCCAATGAACAGGGTCTGGTGTGATAATCGACTCCCTGAGTTGGAAGGCCAGTACAGGGGTTGCTCCGCTGTTGTTGGCCCCCATGCATGTTGCAGTGACTCAAGTCGGGGGCCTGAGGATGTGGGTGCTGTGCTCAGGAGCCTGTTGTGACAGTAAACTTAGATAATGGGTTTTGTGGTCTCGCCTGGCAGAGAGCAATATTGGGAACGGGAGCACCATTGAAAAAGATGACGATCGCTGGGGTAGGCAGGGAGGAGATGGAAGAGATGCCACCTTCTTCCCATGCCACCCTGGAGCTACCTGTAATGGGAGCAGGATCTTGTAGATCCTGCTGGGAAAATGTACGTCTATGTAAAAATTGGTCAGGGGCCTGCTGGTTTGTCATGCCAGAGCATCTGATACTCTCTCTCTCTCTCATCTCTTAGGAAGCTGTATGCAGAGCTCTGCCAAGGAATTGTGGATGTAGCCATCTCTAGCGTTTTCCCCCTCAATGACACTGGGCAGAAGACAAGCCAGCCATCATCAATCTTTATCAAGCTGTGATGATAACAGGAATGCCTCTGCTGTGCACAGGGAGAAACTGCACCCATCCAATCAGCACAGTTCGGTGGCTTATCTCAGTATCATGCCAAAAAGTGATAGAGACAGGCTTGTTATTTTCTTGGAAATCATGGGGAAAAACAACAAAACAGGCATCCACACTGAGCTGTGATGAGCCAGAGCTGCTCAGATAACTTTGCCTGCATTCACCAAAATCCACTTTAGAAACAGCTCTTGTGACTTTGATATCTGAAACAAATCTCTCTGGGAGAATAACAAAATAACATTAAAATGAAACCAAACAGGGATATTATAATACTGTATTAGCTCCTCCTTTTCTGTAGAGATAACATCGGGTTTTTTAAGGGAATTGAGTGAAGAGAACGATGATCTTCTGGGACGTCATGGCTGGGAAGGTGTCCTCCTCTCGCTGTGTTTCTTTCCTCACCTACTGCATCGTTAGTGCCTTAGCTGAGCTCCAAATAGGTGACTCCTTTCCTTTGTTCCTGCCCTGTTACATAAAAAGGAGCAAGCTGTCTTGCATCGCAGGGTGCCTAAAAGCAGGAACACCAAGAATTCTGTTTCCTCAGGTAATTTTCCAAGTTTGCTGGCTGAACACCCAGGCAACAGCTGGCAAAAGGGTGCTGAACTGCAGGAGGTGAATTAACCCAAGCAAGGAAGGCAATTTTGTTTATAGCTGTCCCTTTTCCTAATGAGATTTGAATCAGTGTCCATCCCAGTCTGATACAGTTTGATTCTGTTTAAAAGAGGTAGAGAGACCTCCTCGGGGCTCACCGGCAGGCTGTAGGATTTCTAGCATCACTTTTGTGCTAGGAGTGTTTCAAATAGTAGAAAACCGATCTCCTCAGTTTCTTCTGAAAGACAGAATCACAGAATGGTAGGGGTTGGAAGGGACCTCTGGAGATCCCCCAGTCCAACCCCCCTGCTGAATCAGGTGACCCTAGAGCAGGTTGCACAGGAACGTGTCCAGGCAGGTTTTGAATATCTCCAGAGAAGGAGACTCCACAACCTTCCTGGGCAGCCTGTTCGAGTGCTNTTATAATACTGTATTAGCTCCTCCTTTTCTGTAGAGATAACATCGGGTTTTTTAAGGGAATTGAGTGAAGAGAACGATGATCTTCTGGGACGTCATGGCTGGGAAGGTGTCCTCCTCTCGCTGTGTTTCTTTCCTCACCTACTGCATCGTTAGTGCCTTAGCTGAGCTCCAAATAGGTGACTCCTTTCCTTTGTTCCTGCCCTGTTACATAAAAAGGAGCAAGCTGTCTTGCATCGCAGGGTGCCTAAAAGCAGGAACACCAAGAATTCTGTTTCCTCAGGTAATTTTCCAAGTTTGCTGGCTGAACACCCAGGCAACAGCTGGCAAAAGGGTGCTGAACTGCAGGAGGTGAATTAACCCAAGCAAGGAAGGCAATTTTGTTTATAGCTGTCCCTTTTCCTAATGAGATTTGAATCAGTGTCCATCCCAGTCTGATACAGTTTGATTCTGTTTAAAAGAGGTAGAGAGACCTCCTCGGGGCTCACCGGCAGGCTGTAGGATTTCTAGCATCACTTTTGTGCTAGGAGTGTTTCAAATAGTAGAAAACCGATCTCCTCAGTTTCTTCTGAAAGACAGAATCACAGAATGGTAGGGGTTGGAAGGGACCTCTGGAGATCCCCCAGTCCAACCCCCCTGCTGAATCAGGTGACCCTAGAGCAGGTTGCACAGGAACGTGTCCAGGCAGGTTTTGAATATCTCCAGAGAAGGAGACTCCACAACCTTCCTGGGCAGCCTGTTCGAGTGCTCTGGCACTCTCGCAGTAATGAAGTTCTTCCTCATGTTCAGGTGCAACTTCCCGTGTTCCAGTTTGTGCCCGTTGCCCCATGTCGTGTCGCTGGGCACCACTGAAGAGTCTGGCCCCATCCTGTTGGCACCCACCCTTTAGATTTAAGACACTGCAGTGAATTTAGGCTCTTCTCTCAGCTTTCACCTTCATGCATTTGAGGCTTGAATCTGAAATCTTTCAACCCAAACAATTTTTACCTTGTTTGATCCAGGCAATTTTATTCTCCTACATTTGTCAAATACTGCAATTTTCTGCCCTGTGAACGTAGTCCACAGCTCAGTCCCAGCTAGGGGGAAGGTGGGTGAGATTTTGTAGACCCAGGAAGAGATTCCTTGTGTATAGGTTTGCCACACAGCTGGGAACGCAGGTGTTTTAGCAGGGAGGGGAAGTTAAATTCCTTGAGGTCCCTGAATTTCAGAGCTAACATCTGCTTTGAGTGTAACCTAAATCCCTGGCATATTGCCCACCCTGTGAAGTGTAGCTGAATTTTCAGGGTGAGCCCAGCACATTCCTCCTAAGCTAGAGCTCTGCAGAGCACAGTGGCACTTGTAATGGCCGTGGGCTTTGTGGAGGGTATTCAGGACTGTGTTCTGCTGCCTCTGGCAGGGAGAGATGGTTAGCACCAAAACTAAACTGGTTCCTGTTACCCAAAACAAAAAAAGAAGAGGTTGTGGAGGTTACAAGCTTCTGGCTGCCTGTGTGTAATGGGAAGTGAATCGAGCAATGGGATTTCTGCTTCCCTCAGAAGATCCTGGCACTTTGGCGTACTCATCTCTGCTCATGACAGGGATTTCAGAGGTCTTCGCACCAGCAAACGATCCTGGCACCTTTCTGTGGCAGGACTGGATTGCCCAGGCCTCCTTGAAGTCATGTGTTTTGATTGTGCTGTCATGGGTTGGACATTCGTTATGACATGCTGTGAATCCACAAGTGGCACCATTTCACACAGGGCTGCTCAAATCCAGGAGGGAACAGAGTGCTTAGCAAAACCCCACGGAAGCATCACAGAGAGGACACATCCCAAAGAGCCACACAGGCATGTCTGAAGTTGTCAACGCCCTGAAACACTACGTGGATCCACATCTGCAGGGGGTGTGGCAGGTGCAGGGTGCACTGGTGCACACCGAGAAGTGATAGGGAGCAGGAAATGTGTGAAAACGGGGCTGTACCTTTGTTCCCCTGCACTGTGAATGCTGGCAGGTGGCTTTGCTTCCAGCAAGACCGCAAGTGCCAGGTCTGGTCTCTGGATTTGGGCCTCATGGGTGTTCAGAAGAGGGACCATGAATGCATCTGTTCCTGAGATGGGAAGCGCTGGGTGATGAGCTGGGAGAGGGGTGTGGGGGAAGGACTAGTTGTGGTTTTTTAACGTTATGATGGCACATAGGTTCAAAATGTCACTGCAGGCCAGGTAAAGTGTAGTGGTAGCACTGCGAGGTAAAACGTAGGCTATAACGGTTGTTACTCAACTTGCAAAGTTCAGCACATCTCCATTGGCATTTTCACACGTTGGGTCACGTGAGCTTAAAAATTACACCTTTTTGCCCAGCAAAGGGAAGATCTAATAGCAATTGCTCTGGTCCAGGATGTGCCTGAGACAACAGAAGAGATGTTGGGCTCTCGCAAGCTCTAGGGCAGACAAGACCAGAGCGCAAAGTGAGAAGAGAAAATTTTCCCCATTATAATGAAATGAGACGTGCTCATTTCTGGGGTGCTAGACCCATCCTTTCACACTCAAAAGGGAAATTAAAAAACTGAATTACTCCCTTACTGCACAGTAACGTGAGATTCCTGCTGACATAGTGGGATAAGGGCAAGAAAGCTGCCTGAATACAGGCAAAAGCAGTGGTCCGCACTGGAGCCACTGGTAGCACCAGGAAGAGCAGTGACTCGGGAACCTCTGCCGAGCTCCAAGGCCTTTTCTTCCACCTTTTTCACCCTGGCTTGCATTGTGGCACATCAGCAGATGGCTGTTTCTGCTGCGCAGCTGAAAGTGCGGCTGGTAGTACAGCCATGACCACAGGCGATGCAGCTATTCATACCCTGCCTTTTCAGCTGGGCTTGGGGGAGATAGTGATTCAGGGACACTTTAATCATTGGCTTGTTTGCTGAATTTTTCAGAAATTAGCAACAGCCTCTGGAGGAAAACAGCAGGTGTCGCTTGTATTTACCACCTGCTTTCAAAGTGCTCCCTGAGGTAAAGCACAAGAGGTAAATGATAAAGGACAGAGCACAGTCCCTATGGTCTTGCCCAAAATACTGGCTACAGGTGGAGTAGAGGATGCGTGTTATGGCTGAGGCCTGAGCCGTGGGTGCACCTTGCAAGTGATGCTCGCAAGCCCTTGTGAGGCTTTTGTTTTTGTAGGAATACACAACAATAAATGTTTTCTAGCTTATTTCAGCTAAAGGGTCAATAGAAAAGGTCTTAACTCTCTCTGCTGAGCTTTCTCAAAGGATGGTGCTGGATTTCCAGGAGACACCTACGATACTGCAGAATGTCTCTAGTCTTAGTTGTATCCCTTCATGTCAGCCATGAAGGATTTCAGGCCCAGGTGCTCTGGCTGTGTGTTGCAGCACAGTCTGGTCCTGCTGCACTCTGGGTTTCAGGTAACTCCTGTGTGGCTTGTCTCAGACCAAGTTAGTCGTGATTACCATGCAACAGCTGTTGTGCTCCTGCCAAAATCTGGTGGCTGGCCACAGCCCACGAAAAATGCTGGAGAAGTCTTCTTAAGAAAGGCTCAAAACCCACATCATCCAGGTGGCCCAGCTTCTCAGCCCTGCTGTGACCAGCACCCTTCAGGATTGCTTGCATGTCCCTGCTCCCAGCTTTTCTTGTTCTCCACATACAGCTCTCCCCCAGGAGAACAATGCTGTGTCGTATGTAGGTTCGTAATCATGTCTCATTGCCAGTGTCCGCTATTGCAGCCCTCAGAAAATCCTGGTGTTGAGAGGATTGTGGGGTACATAGGGCACTGCCAAGCTTGGCAGCCAGTCAGGCTCCGGTTCGTATCCCCAGCTGCTCTCACGTCAGCATGTGCGTGTGGGACTGGCAGGTGCCTGAGCTTGTGGATCTCTGGCAGCTCTATCCACATCTCTCCTGAACCATCATTAAAACATGCAAACCCCACAGCTTGCAGCGTTTCCTTGGGGCAGTGGGCCCTCAGGGCATCAGGTCCCCCAGGGCACATGGTAAGCATTGCCCCCCTTGCAATGTGGGACCCCAGGAGCCAGCCCAGCCCCACAGCAGAGGTTTGTTCACGTTGGGGTGACAAATGCGAGACAGAAGCACGGCATGAGGGGCGCTGGCCTCGCACCCCAGGGCTGTCCCAGCACGGGTGGGAGCTGGGAAGTGTGGGGGCTGTTTGGGGGTCCGGGGTTGTGGAGTCGGCAGGGAGTGATGGGGGGGGGTGGTGTCAAAGCTTCCCCACTACTGCTGCAGGGATCCTTGGGCACGTGTGGCCGGGAGGAGGTTGGGCCCTGGAGGAGCACAACGCCGGAGGACACAGCTGGGGGTGGTCATGGGGTACAGGCCCGGAAGCGGCGCGCGCGGATTGGTACCTGGGCGGCTCTGCGCAGGCGCTCTCCCGCACGCGGCCGTACACGCCGCAACGCCTCCGCCCCCAGCAGCCTGGCAGCGATCCCTGTATGCGGTGCGGCGCCGCGTGCCCCCGCCCCCGCCGTTTCCCGTGAGGCGGTGCGAGGCGGCGGCGTGGTACCGGCATGGCGGGGTGCGGCGAGGACCCCCACCGACTGCGGCCGCGGCTGCCGGGGCGCAGCGGGGTCCGGCGCGACCTCCCCGCCGCTCACATCGAGTCCTTCAACTACGCTGTCAGCGAGGGCGTCTACCGCGCCATGCAGGTTTGGGGGGCGCAAGGCGAAGGGGCGGCGGGCGCGGGGCGGGTTCCCCCCCACCCTTCCCGGCGGGCTCCCGCCGCCTCCGCACTGTACTGCGTCCGGTGCCGTTGCAGGATCTCTCCCCGCTGGAGTTCACGCTGAAGGACAGCCGGGTGCTGCTCGCGGTGGCGGGGGTGTCCATCGCCCCCCCCGCCGTCCCTGCGGGGACTGTCTGCCAGGAGAGGAGGGTGTTCCCCGCCGAGTGCCGCGGCCTTCGCAGCACCTACCGTGGCAGGATCGCCGTAAGTGTCCGGCGAGCCCGGCACGCGTTTCCGTGGGCTTCAGCGAAAGCCCCCGTCCCGGTTTCACCTGCCTCGAGGGGATTTTAACAGCTGCGTCCCGCGTGGAGTCTCGGGTGCCGGTGAAGTGCAGGGGTCCGGAGTTACAAACCCCTCTTCTTCCTGTCACGGGTTCATCGTTTTTCTGAGTTTCTCTGAAATTTGCCTAGAGACAGAAGCGGCACCCCCAGCAAACGTTTTCCTTTGCACTGTGAAAGGATGGTACAGCCGTTGCTGTTTTCTCTTAAAATCGTGTCGTTGTGTACGAGCCGTAGGTTTGCATGAGGCACCCGGCACGCGGGAATGCTTGCTTGCATTTTCAGCTGCTTTTTTTTTGCCTTTGTTGGAAGCATTACAACCACCAGTGATAAAAGGGACCGTAGGTGCAGTATCTTATATGACAGTGGAAGTGGGGCAGTCACAGATTGTTTACAACCATTTTCCCTGTGCCTCCTAGGTTTTCCTGAGCTTGAGCTAGAGATGCTTTTATTTCTCATACCTGAATTATTTCCATCTTTTCCAATCTTTCTTTGTTTGATTATTTTTTGAACCCATGTAAATGTTCGGAACAGTTGGAACAAAACATTTTCCTGTGCCGTGTGTGAGAAGGTACTGCCTTGTGCTTGGAAAGGTTGGTTGGCCTCTCCTACTCCGCTTGTGTAGCGAAAAGCGGTGTGTCATGGTTCCCTGTTCCCACTGTGCTGCCCTTATCCACGTACCCCTCCATCGGATCCTGCAGTTCGTGCTTCCCCGAGGTGAGGAGCGAGCCACTCCTACAGCAGCCACTTCATACTTCTTGTCAGCTCTTCAGATGGAGACCAGATCGGTGCAGAGGTCTCTGTGTAAGGCTGCACTATGGATTTTGTTCCCTTCCCTAGTAATTCCTAAGGCTTGATTTGCTCATTTAACTGTTGCCAGGTGTTGAACCAATGTTTTTGTATTTAATGCCGGTGTTTCTTTCCTGTGTGGCAGCAGCTCTTTTAAAGCCTGTTGTTCTGCTTTATGAAGTTGGGATTGTTTGCTTCCACAGTGCATTTTATGACCTTGTTTCTTACAGTCAAGAGGTCCTTCTGCAGACCCACTGCCAGATTTTGTTATTGTAAATAAATTGTTTTCTTTCATATGCGCTTTTCTTTCTTGCGTTTCAGATCACTCATGAACATGTTAAGTGAACAAGTCTTAGGAAAGGTCTCTGCAGGCTTGTGGTGTGGATGTCCTTCCATTGAGCAGTTTCTGTTTTCTTGTACTTTTTCTTTTAACTGTTAACTTCCGAGGTTTCTTTTGTATCCTGTGGCTACCATTTTTATTTAGACTCCTCTGTTAATGGGTCTGAAAGGCAAAGTGGACTGTATCCGCTCTACTAGCAGCTTCTTTACCTCATTCTAGACTTGTACGATTTTCTTCTGTAAGCCCATGTTGACTGTTTTCCATGGAATAATCTTTATGCATGTATCTACTAGTTCTGCTTTTTATTATCATTATTACTGTTTTGCAGTCATAGAAGTTTGTTAAACAGATTGTGGTTATGTTAAACATACAGTTAATATAGCAGGAAAGATTGAAAGGGCAACTTAATTTGCTCACTGTTTGCATTGTGTCATTTTAGGCCGACATCAGCTGGTCAGTGAATGGCATGCCACAGGGGACTATTAAACAGCCCTTGGGGTATATTCCCATCATGGTGAAGTCCAAGTTGTGCAACCTCTATAATCTTTCTCCACAAGAGCTCATACAGCACCATGAGGAGGAGGAGGTAACAGGGGTTTTGTGGGCCAGAAAAATCTGCATTTTATCAGTATCTCAGACCAGCTTCTCTTTGCAGAACTTGAGCATTTATGTTTTATTTCAAGTTTTACTTACTGTTTTTTCTGAATGTACCCTATTTATAGTGGTTCCATACAGCATCTTGAAAAATTTGCGGTCGTAGCTGTCTCTGAGTACAGGGCTCTGTTTGATGCTGATACCTACAGTTCCAGTATACAACTTCTCAACTGCTAACCAGCAACTGAGGCTGTGTAGCTGTGAGCGGGCCTCTGAGGAGACAAACATTTGTAGAACAGGCATCGAAAGAGACATTTTCATTCTCAGTTGTCTTCTGCGGCTTTTTCCTCATCTCCCCAGCGGCATCTCAGCTGGGGAGTTGAAGGCAGAATTATTTAGTGTCCTATTTTGAGCTCACAAAAAGAGTGAGCAAACCATGAAATAAAATCTACAATGGTGTGTGTACTGGTGCTGCCCTCCTAGTGTGCCGCTTGTACCGTCATGCATAGTATTACTCAATACTGAAACACTTTTTGTCTAATGGCATACCATTTGGGGAGCTATAAATTTATCAACGTTAAGCTGTGTGTGACCAGAAAGAGGTTTTCTGCACTGAAGATCCCTCTGATTTTATAAATTCAGAATCAGAACTTCTGAGTATTTATTAAAAACATGGTTCATGTCAGCTCTTCAGAGGTGTTCAGCTGATCACACGGGTTTTTTGGGTTGTTTTTTTTCCTTCGTTTAAGTTGTGAAACATGCATCCTTTTCCTTGTGCTGTATGCTACATTTAGACTTAATAGTCACTGGTGACGAGCACAACTTTTCCCAATGCAGTGTTGAAACATGTCTTACTATGTGTTTCATAGTTAAAACATTAAATGTTTGGTTTTACTGTGTCTTTCACTTAAAATGCTGGGTTATGAATTTCTAAGCACATTAAAATAATTTTTCTTCTTCTGCCAGGAAATGGGAGGCTACTTTATAATTAATGGCTTAGAAAAAGTTATTAGGATGCTGATTATGCCCAGGCGAAATTTCCCCCTTGCGATGACAAGACAAAAATGGAAAAACAGAGGCCCTGGTTTCACAGAGTTCGGTAAGCTGAACAGTTCCCTGCAGCCTCCTGCTAGTAACTACGTGAGGGCAAAACCATCTGTAGCTGACTTTTGGTAGTTTGTTTTGGTGTAGTTCTTGTGTAATGTTTCTGGTTTTAACTATGTATAACAATAAATAACTACATATAACACCACCTTATGGGTACAAGCATGAGGCAGGTGCTGGCCCTGTGGGAGCTGAGCCACCCGTGCTGAGCAAGGAGATTGTATTCCAGGCATTGGAGTGCACGTAGCCTTTTGTTACATGGAAGGTGTAACTAAAACCCTGCCTTCAGTAGAAGTCAGTGCAAGCTGCTGAACTTGTTTCATTGAATTTGCTTATCCATACTTCAAGATGGCAGATTTAATTTACGTGAAACAGATTTAACTAGATTCTTGGCTATCCTGTACCTTTGTTGTGTGTACTCTGTAAAAAGAGTTTAAAATTTAATTAAACCAGAAAAGTTACAGTTTTAAACTCGGGTGTTACCAGCTTCTGATTTGACTGGGCTGTGGTGCTTAAGCACACGCTGTAATTCCATATTAATTAATTTTGAGGCAGTGCCAGTTTAAACAGTCCCATTTGTTTTATTTTTCTTTGTCCTGCAGTGGATAGCATGGGACAGGAACAGGAAACTGCTTCGCAGTACCACCCCAAGAAAGAGATGTGAAAACTTGACTCAGAGTGCAATTAGCAAGAGTACTTGTGTGTTGCTGTATCTTACAACCTAAGATTACAGACAGGATTGTTGAGGCTTGGGGCTTTCCTTTATTTAAAAGCTGTATGCGTCTTCCAAGCCTCTCAGCAAGCATGTTGGCTGTGCTGAGACATTTGTCTTCTAGGAACTGAATTGAGCTGGTGTATTTATTTGAAATGAGAGACTGGTGCTTAAACTAGTGATGTGCCTTATGTTCTCAGCCATGAAGTACCAAAGTGTCTCTCCTGAATTGTCTCACACCTGCTCGGACACATCACAGCAATGTAGCTGGTTGGCTTTGTTACAGCTTACATTGGTCTCTGCTTGTGTTAATTTTTGCAGGAGTAGTGATGCGCTGTGTTAAGGATGAGCACACTGCGATAAATATGAACCTTCACTACTTGGAAAATGGTTGCGTCATGGTGAATTTCATTTTTCAGAAAGAGTTGTTCTTCCTTCCTTTGGGATTTGCTCTGAAGGTAAACAGCTAATGCTGGTGCTTTCTGTGTTGAATAAATACTGAAGTTTGGCTAAGTGTTTTTATTTAAGTAATAATAAGAAGATAATTCCGTATTAAGTATTTTCTGTCATCCTTCCTATACTGGCTGAAGAACTATAGTCCAAACTGAGCCTATGCCTGTAGTGTAACACTTAGCTGCAACAGAGGAAGTGTGTGCAGGGTCAAGAAAGGAGGGGAGAGTTTTACACAAGGGTTTCATGGCTTTTTGCTAATGAATGCTCTGGATGAAAGGCTCTTGAAGGGTGTTAGAGTTTGCAACCTAATGTGAAAGATCTCGGACATCTTTTTTTAACACAGAATGACAGCTGACTGTTCAGTGAGTAATCAACATTAAATGTTAAAGTCAAGTTGTCCCATCTAAAAGTAAACCAGTGAACTGGCTTTTTTTAAGGAGAAAAATAAAATGCTGTTTCTGATTGGAACTGGCAGCAATAAAGATCTGAAAGGATCTATTTGAGCACATTTGATGGATGTAAACTGTTCTTTGGGTAGCAGGCAAAAGTTTTATTTGAGCCAAGACTTTTTAAGTTCTTCTCTAAAAGCATGCTTTCTCTAGTAGTGCTTCAGCCATGTATTTTACCTACAGCAGCTAAGTGGTAGAGCAAATCAGAGACCTGTGGCACTACGTGACGGAAGCATCATGTAATCAGTCTCAGTGAATTTGTATCTTCTTTCAACCTGCTTTATTCACATTGCTGTTGCACAATGCATTTCACTTTTTCTTCAACGCTTTTTTTCAATCTTTGTTGCAACAAAAGTATTTACCAAAAGTAGCTGATTACCTGTTGTTTTAATAAGTAAAGGAATTGTGCTGACTTTCTGGTACCTCATGAGATCTTGGGATAAGCAGGCTGTGTTTTCTGAAGTTTGAATTCTTCCAGAAGTAGTCATTCTATGGGTTTGCATCCCCAACCCTGCATCAGTCAAACTCAGTTCTGTACTGGTTTCCTGTGGCCTGTCCAGGTCCCACTGAGGCAGACTGCTGCTTCTGCAGGCCCGCTACACTTCTGTTCTGGCTGTCATTCTGGTTTCTTCTTGCTGTGTCATCACCCCAGTGCTCTCCTCTGCTGGACAAGAGGCAGCACGTCTTCTGGCTGCTTCCAAATTGTATGTGTCATGAATACTAAGCAGCAGAGCCAAGCTTACATTGCGGCCTTTCATAAAGAAAGCTGCCTTGGTGTCTTTTTCATGCAGCCTTCAATTTTTCTTGAACGTTTTGAAGCCTACTTACGTGTGATGAATGGATAGTTTAAAGATGAGGCACGTTTGTCAGTAAATACCGAATTCATTGGTGGACAACATATTTGCTTAACCCTGATGTAAAGAAACAACTAGGAAACCATTATACCACCAAGACCTAAGAAAGAATGTTGGATTTAAGTACGAGCTTTAGTATGTGAAGTGCTGAAACTAAAGTGAATTAGTTCTAATAGCTTTCATCAATGACTAAATTGCCTTTTGGTTTGCGTGAGGATAAGTAGCAGCTTGAGACAACGGTGAATTAAATGCATGTTTCCAAGAGAGCTCATTCTGTAAAGATACTGTTATCTATAATAAGAGAAGCCTGGTAATTTAGAGGGTGCAAGTTTGTTTTTTTCCAAGGGTCTCATTGGTTTGGGAGTACTTTTGATCATCATCAGGGTAGGTTATAAATAACCCCTGCATTACTCTCTAAGCACCTCAGCACCGCAATATTTTTCAGTTTGCATGGTGAAAGGGTATTTCCAGAGGACTGAAACCTTAAATCATTGGGATGCACTAGTGCTTTTTATGTATCTTACAGCCAGATGTTGCTATGACTCTTTGTTTTTCTGATGATATGCTTCTGTCTTGCAGGCATTAGTGAATTTCTCAGACTACCAGATTTTTGAGGAGTTGGTCAAAGAAAAGGAAGGTGACACCTTTTATGTGAACTGCGTTACTGAGATGATGAGAGCAGTAGTGGATGCAGGCTGTTTTACACAGCAAAACGTCCTCGAATACCTGGGAAAGAGCTTCAGAGTAAAACTTAACCTTCCTGAGTGGTACAGCAATGAACAAGCTGCAGATTTCATTTTGAAGTATGTATGTATACATGTAGGAGTGTTTGATTCAGTGTAACTGTACTGAAATTATAGGCAGATTTAAGAGTACTCTGCCATATTACATCATGCTTTATGATTGTCACATGCATTTGTAAAACAGTAGCCAGTTTTTGATGGGGCTCCAGGATATTATGGTAATCTGTAGTTGTGATGTTCAGAAATACGTATTTTAAGGATTGACACAAATATACCCAAAATGGTTTCAGGAGAGGGTATCATTTGTTATTTAGATGTGGTTTTCTGATGTATGTGATGAAAAACATAAAAATTAAGGAAGAGAAGATTGGAGCTAGATCTGTGAGTGCTCCAAGCTCTATTTGTTGAGCAGAAATGCTGCAGTTTGTGGCACTTTATCAGTTTCGCACAGTCATTGGCAACTATGCTGAGAATTACATCTATCTTTTAAAATGGTAGAAATTAGATGCACTAAAATCTTGCTTCTTCCATGGAATAGGTTAGAAAGGATTGGAAGAGCTGGTTTTAAGACTCAGTGTGACAGGCATTCAACTAAATAATTTCTTTTTCTGGTAAACCAGGTGTTTGCTCTTGGAGAAGTTTTTTAGCATGTGAAAAAGATAATTTGGGATGCCTGAGTCCTTGAGTACTTATAAATAGGGGGTGGTCAGATGGCTGGAAACACAGGGGCAACCTGCAAGTGCCTCAGAGGGGCACTGAAAAGTCCATAGACCAGTGGAAGCACAGAACTTTGTACTGAGAAATGGGAGTGGATAATTTCAAGAAAGTTGGAATGACTCTGATTTTCTAAGTATTCTGGTGGGTGGTTTGTTTGCTTTTTTCTCTCTGATATGTTTTGTACACCTCATTTGCTTCAGCTGAGGAGATAGGAGGAATAGTGAAAACATTAATTGGGATGTACCCTGTATGCAAGAGGGCTGGAACTGTAACTGACTGGTAGAGAACCAGCCTTCAGAGTTTTGTCTTGCTTTGCAGTAAAGTTGTTAAGGTGCAGTAGAGGGCAATGTAGAGCAGAAGTGAATAGCTGAAGGAAACCCTTGAGAGCTGATGGCAGACTATTGCACTTGTGTCTTGGTGAGCAAGTGATCTCAAGTGTCTTGGAAAGCAGGCAATCAGTTTTAGTGGGAATTAGTTCTGACTTTCCCTTTTGCTTGTGCTGGAGTGTTCTTCAGCCCGCAGTTTTCCACACGTGGGTTTATAGCACTGAAGATTTGGACTTTCTGTGGCATGACACTGATAGTCTTAACACAATATGATTGGTGTCATAGCTACTGTAAAATAACATACAAACCTCATCTGTTGGCTGGTCCTGACTCAAATATCTGTTTACATAAACTTACAAGGACATCTAAAATGGGAGTGTGTAAAAATCAATCTTTCACAAGGTTTTATCTAATCAACCAGGTATATCCTGAACAAATCTAGCCCCTTAAAAAGACAAGTTGATAATTTTTCAGCTCAGTCTCTGGAGTTTTTTTGTTACAGTTTCTTAGAATTCTCACATAATACTAAGAGCAACTGAAAAAGCTTGTGCCTTCTTAGGCTTTCTAGCCAAAAAACTTGGTTTGTGATTATTTAGGAGAAACTTGAAGAAAACCTAACATGAAGAGACAGTGTTAGTTGTCCTCCTCTTTTCTCTTCTTCCAGCAAGTGTATCTGTATACACCTGACAAACAGAACTGAAAAGTTCTACCTGCTCTGTATGATGACTCGGAAGCTGTATGCTTTTGCCAAAGGGGAGTGCATGGAGGATAATCCAGACAGTCTGATGAATCAAGAAGTGCTTACCCCAGGACAGCTTTTCCTTATGTTCTTAAAGGTAAGGTCTTAAGGGATTTAAGCCTGTGAATGTAATGGTCATCCAGTCCAGGCCCCACAGTGACCACGGGGACAGAAGAAGTGCAGGAGCCAGGCTGAAAGGCAGGGAGCCTGGATATGCTATGAAAGCTGAGAGAGTGCTGGATGTAGTGTAACCAGGCAGTGTAGTCAAGAAAGGCTTGGCTCCCTCAGTATAGGGTACTAAATATGTTGAAGAAAAGCCTGTACAAAACTTGGAATAAAGAGCTTTGTAACTTTCCAGAGCAAATGAAAATGCTCCATTCAGAGTGGGAGTCTGAGTAAGGAAGAATACCGATCCTTCTGGTGTTTGAAGAGGGTTAAAACAGCATACTTCTGTTGTGTCAATTGATATGAGAGTGGTAAAGATCTGCCTTGTTGTGGTGTTGCTGCCGTTTCACATTTCAAATGTGCAAGAAAATAACTGCCCCCTCCCCACTCTTCCAAAAGTGATGCTTCATGATGTTGTCATCGCTCTCCCTTGATAGCATGCTTCTGACTTATGTAGTTTATTTGTTACTCGTGGTGTAAAAATACTAAGGTTTCCTAATTATTCCAATTCATTATGAATTCAGTTTATTTCTAGGTATTCCTCATTTTATTATGTCAGGAGGAAAGTATTCCTGTTCAGAAGCTTGACTATCCCATGAAAATAATTGTGGAATAGTAGTTCCCATCCCCAAGTAAAGATACTCCCCTGAGTTATTAGATCACTCTTTTTTTTTTTTTAACCTTTCTTTTCCATTTTAGCCAAAACTTTCTTTAGCATTGTTTTGTTGAAAGACTGCTAAAACCTCTCTACTACTTGAGTGGTTTCAGTGAGTTTAGAAATAAAATAAAACAAAAAGTGAGTTCTGTGAAGCATTGTAGTGCTATATGGAGCTGCCACCAAGAGCCAGAAAAGGTTCCCTTCCTGCCTGGCAGTGGCAGATCATATGGGGAGTGAGTTAACAGCCCCTTTTTGGAGTGCAAAGATGCTAAATAGACTAGAGCATACAGTAGACAGAGTGTAGCTGTATACAGTGGATTTTTACTAAGAGTTCAAAGAGTTGTTGGGTATCTTACATCCTTTCCCCTGTTTTTATATAGTATCTAAGATCACAGCAGTGATAAAATTACAGTGAAAGTGAAAATCCAGTCCACTGTCTCGGATTGTCTCAGCAACATTTAAACTGTGTGTCCATGGCCCCCAGTTCTGGTATCTGAACTTACTTCGTAATGTGGTTTTACTTTGTCGCTGTATTTAGCAGGCTAGTCAGTGGAGTTGTTCTTGTGGTCACATTATAGGTACAATTTCTGCTTTGGGTTTTGTTTGTTCCTTATGAAATTCTGTTATTGTACTTCGTTTGCCAGACTCACCACCAATCTGGGTGGAAGTGGTTGCTAAGCTATTGAATGGGTATGTTCCTTGCAGGTCTGTGTTGGTGTGAGAGCATCAGCATTTTGATAAAATGAAGTCAGTGTGGGAAATATGGCTGGAAAACTTGTCGGTTCACTAGAAGTTGTCCATCGTGCTGATTTCAGAGGATTTCTGTAGCACATGCAACTGATGTGAAGTTCTAATTTGAGCCTTTATTTTCCTGTTTTAAATTTATATCTCTCACTTTTAAACCGTAGGAGAGGCTTGAAAGCTGGTTGCAATCTGTTAAGTTCGTTTTGGAGAAAAGAACAGAAAAGGCAGATAGCAACATAAATGCAGACAGCTTGGTGAAGGCGTTCAGCCTGGCAACAGATTTTACCAAGCCATTTGAATATCTTCTTGCAACTGGTAACCTGCGATCTAAAACCGGTAAATCTTCGGGCTTAAGACACCTTTTTGTTTCCTGTTAAACAGAATGAGAAACAACATAAAACTGAGCTCTTCACTGAAAACGACTGCTTGTATGCAGATATTGTACACTGTAACTGAATTGATAAAAGTGGTTTGAGGAAAAAGGCAAGATTTCTCCTCAAGCATAGACTTTGTGTGGTATAAAACAGGTTAGTTATTAAAGCAAAGCCCAGATAAACAGTTGAAACTAAATTTAACATTGTCCAAAACAGCAACCATATTTTGGTTTATTTTCCTGAAGATTATTTCTTCTTAGAAGGTGCAGTGTAAGACAGAGAAGGGACATTTGTTTGTCAGGACTGCCCCATTGGTCATGTGAGCTTAAATGGAGAAAAACTGCTTTGCTAATATGTGTTTCAAGTTTACCTGATGCTTCCCTGAAGTGTCTGCTGTGATGATGATGTAATGGAATGCTGGCTAGAAAACGAAATGAGATTAGAAGGCCAGAGAATTTTGATAAAAAGTACCAGCTGCGAATCTCCAAGTTGCTTCACTCGGAATGATATTCACATGTTTCTAAAAGGAGTTGGATTTTAAGCAATAGCTTGGAATTTAAAGTCTCTTGGCCTTATAGGTCACTGAGTTGGCTGTGCACAGGCAACATCATGTGTGCCTTCTGTTCTTGGGATCCTGTGTGTGCATCTGTAGCGTTTGTCAGTGAGAAGTGAGAAACATCGTACTTTATTTGTTAAAGCTGTTTGACATCCTGACATGAGTCTCAATTTTGTTCCCGAGGCCTGGGCATGTTACAGGACAGTGGTCTGTGTGTGGTGGGAGACAAGCTGAATTTCATCCGCTACCTTTCCCACTTCCGCTGCATACACAGAGGGGCAGCATTTTCCCAGATGAGAACTACAACTGTCCGCAAGCTGCTGCCAGAATCCTGGGGTTTTCTGTGCCCTGTGGACACACCCGATGGAGAGCCCTGCGGTCTGATGAACCACATGACAGCGGTGTGTGAAATAGTGACAGAGATGGTGCCCGTGACACACATTGCACCTTTGTTATGCTCTCTAGGTATGTTTTACTGGCTTGATCATTGAAAGAACCAGTCTTTTTTACTGTTCTGCCTTGCAAGCCTGTGTCTGGGGAAAGTTCTCTAGGTACCATCACTGTACCCTGTTAACTTGAGACGGTGAAATCAAGTTAAACCTGTATGTACTGTGCTTCTGCTTAGTGGTAAGTAGCATGTTGCTTACACAGGCACGTCAGCCTTTTGGAAAGTTCAACGTAAATATCTCTTAGCTGTGTGCTCTACGGAGTGAAGATGTTCATGTAAGCATGAGGAATTGCACAGTACAAGCTCTAAGAAATTGGACCAAGCATGGACTTTCTAATGCTTCCAGTGACTTGAATTCAACTGCAGCTCACTTGTGATTACCACAATAATGGGAATCCTTACTTCAATCAGAAAAATGGGGAGAGGAGTGGCGTTTTTAGTTGTGCACATTTTATATTTTCTATTAAGTAATCTACAGCTTTGCCCTGTAGGTCTGAATTTTTTGATGTCTCAAGAAAGGTTTTTCATGTGGATTGAGACTTCTGGCGGGAATAACTTGTGTTTTGTTTGCTTTTTTGGCTGTTCCTTCTACCATCCTCCTCTTCTCACAGGTGTCACCCCCATTGATGCGATGCCAAGCAAGCCTTATGCAGACTGTTACAGAGTTGTGTTGGACGGCTCTGTGGTGGGCTGGGTAGAGTGGGAGCTGGCTCCTGAGATTGCAGAAACGCTCCGCCGTTTCAAGGTTGTCTTGTTTAAAGTGTTTCTTAGCTAAACATCCTCAATATGCAGTGGTCAAAAATAGACATGTTTGGAACTGTTTTTTTAAACTTCCATTTATCTTCTATCTTTTAATCTGATCCAGTAAGTTATATTTGGCTGTATGTTAGTATCGGAGTGGGCTTTTCTGTTCTTCTTGTTTATATCTGTATATTTGGTCTGTTGGTTTATGAAATCATCATTTTTAGAAGAACTTTTTCTTTTAAAAAGATAAGATAGACATATTCTGTCCTTTTCTTGGAGATTTTTCTAGAAGTATTTTTAAAATCTATTCTCCACCTTTCGTAGCTACACCTGTGGTTGGTGTTTTCATTGTATAGCCTGTTGGATACAGCTTAACTAAACCAGGGTTGGTTTGTGTTTCTAAATTGGTGTTTCTTTGCACAAACAGATAACACAAGAGAAGAGATTTCCTGCACGGGCAGAAGTGGTCCTTATCCCAATGACAGGAAAACCCAGTCTGTATCCTGGGTTGTTCATTTTTACTACCCCTTGTCGGATGGTGCGGCCTGTCAGAAACCTGTTGTATGGAAAGAATGAATGGATTGGTACTCTGGAACAGGTGGGGTTTGCATATTTCCTTCATAAAGCGCTGAGTATTACAGAGGTACCCAGCATCAAAAACAGTGTTTTGGAAAATACTTGTGAAGGTTGCTGAGAATGGGACATAGGGAGCTTGTGTTGAACACTAGAATAGGTGGCAAAAATTTTCTCACCTCCTCCTGATTGGTTTTAAGTAAACATCTTCCATAGGCTGTAGGGACCTTTTGGAGATACTGAAATCTGTTCTCATTATTAGCTTTTGGGGACGAGGATTGCTGTCCTGTGTGTACTGTCTCATCTGGTGTTACATCACGTTCTCCAAATCGCCCGTGGGCAGCTAAGCAGTAGACTGGTGGGGAACTTGCCCATTTGGAACAACTAAAATGGGAAACAGGAAGGAGGACGTGTTACTGTCTCCAGACTTGTTTTCCTTGCAGTTGGTCTGTGATTGCAATAGGTAGTTTAATAGCTGTCTGATATTTTTCTTGCCTGCTAATACACTAAGGTGCAGACAATGACCACGGCTAAAATTGAAATGGATAAAAAGTCATCAAAGGCAGCTTTGTGTTGCTTCCTTTCATTTAAAAGGAGGTGGTGAACAAGCATTATCTGATTTTATGATTGCAGATTTTCATGAATGTGGCCTCGCTGGAAGCAGAGGTGGTGCCCGGAATGACCACTCACAAGGAGCTCTTCCCTCACGGCATTCTGAGCGTGGTGGCGAACCTCATCCCCTTCTCCGACCACAACCAAAGTCCACGAAACATGTACCAGTGCCAGATGGGTAAGTGCTGTAGTACCTAATGCTGCAAGTCCCTGGGCAAGGGAGGGGGGTGGGGGAATCTCTTGTGTGTCTGTTCCAGTGTGTCTTCCCGCATTTCCAAATAACTTTTCCCAGCCATTGTTTCAACACTGAGGTTGATTAACAGCCATTTTTTTCACCACAAAGTAAATGAAGTCAAGTTTATCATCCTGACTGCCTTCCAGTGGGCAGTTCTAGGTTGTTGCACTCGGGTTGCCTTCCTTAAGCCTTTAGTAAGTTTTGTTTGTTTCCTTAATTTAATGTTCTTGATTATATAGACAAGTGAAGGGCACTGCACCAGCTTTTGGTGGTGTTAGTGTCTGACAGCTGGGCTGCCAACACTCCTCTCGTCCCCACAACTGACAGAGGTTCACCTAATTCTTACTGGTCTCTGCAGTAGGTAGTGTGAGGTTTCCTTGCCACCTGTTTTCAGTGAGCAACTGCTGTCTTTGCACTGCAGCTGTTGAGAGCACACTTGCTATAGGCATCTGTTGCAAGAGTAATACAGCACTGTGGCAATGGCGGGGGAAGGGGTTCTGGCAATTATTCAATAAAGATTTAAATTGATTTGTTGTCTGAAAGAAGTTGGGATAGGACGTGTACACAAGGTTTTAATCAGCCAAGGTGTAACTACTTTTTCATACTTCTCTGAAAGTACCATTGTGACTATGCAAAACTTGTTTGCCTTGCCAATATATTGATGCTTCAGAAGCAAATGCTTTTTGGCATGGAAATATGTAAGGTGTGCCTCACTATGGGAGACTCTGGGGAGAGGGGGGAGAAAAAACCAAACCCAAACAAAACAAACCACCACACCAACCTTATTGGAGATTTTGAAATTGCAGAAAAGACACAAAATTACAAATAGTCCTTATAAAATGCTATGAAAGGAATTGGGTGTCATGGTTCATAGAAACTTTTATAGATAGGCAATTATTAAATTCCAAGGGGTTTAAGATTGACAATCCTCTAAATTGTAAGTATTTCTAGCTTTCTTCTTAACAAGATACATGGAGGATGAAACATAGATTAACTTTTAATTGATCCTGAATAAATCCAACTTTCTTTCTAGGAAAGCAAACCATGGGGTTTCCAGTTTATAACTACAAGGACCGTTCAGATAACAAGCTGTACCACCTTCATGTTCCCCAGAGCCCTCTGGTGCGGCCCAGCATGTATGACTATTATGGTATGGACAGCTACCCGGTTGGCACCAATTCAATTGTAGCTGTCATCTCCTACAGTGGCTATGACATGGAAGATGCAATGGTAAGCCAACAGAAGGAAGAATCCTGCTGACCTGTCAAGGAATTTGATGTGGGGAACTGGGAAGAAGGGTGGTAGCTAGCTGAGAAGATCCCATTTTCTGCTTCTGCTAGTCCACAGACTGTTAAGGCAGATAGAGGAGCATAGTGGTTAAGTGTTGTTACCATAGGTAATGCTGGAGACACTGAGATTAGAGCAGAACTCCCTTGTGCAAGGCAGTGGGCTTCTAGCATTGAAAAATACTGGGGTTGCCGGAGGTTTGGGCCTTTTGGAACGATGACTTGCTGGGAGGCTTTGTTTAGGAAGATCATGTTAAAAAGGTAAGCATCAGATCAGAATGAAAATGCAAGTTACTAGTAAGTCTTTAATAGGCCTTTGTTTCTTCTTTTTAGATTGTGAACAGATCTTCCTGGCAGAGAGGGTTTGCCTATGGAAGTGTTATCAAGATGGAGAGCATTGACCTTTCCCTGAAAGCCAGCAGGGCAGGCGATCATTTGGTATTTGGCGTCCAGCCTGGTGATCCGAATGTTATGGAGAAGTTGGATGCTGATGGACTGCCTTTTGTTGGCTCTATCCTACAGCCTGGAGACCCCTTCTACAGCTTCATGAACCTCAACACAGGGGAAACCTTCACTGTGTACTATCCGTAAGTTCAACGTGTCCCTCCTGGCTCTGCACAGCTGGAGAGCGGTTGGCCCCAGTGATACCTGCAGTATCTTTTTTCCTTACGCGATAGTGTCCATGTCTTGACATAGAGACATGTTGTAGGTGACTCTCATGCATGTATCACGGCTTTTCTCTAAGCCAGTGTGTGCTGCAGAGCCTGACTTATCCCAGGAGGAGAATCTGAGGCCAGTAAAAAAAAAAAGAACTTGCAGAAATGTTTTGCTGTCTGCCGAGGACTGTTCCTCTGCACATCCCCTGCAGTCATTTTCTTTAACTTTTTGTTAATTGACTCACGTAAGGTGTTCTGTCTAAAAAACCGAAAGAAACGCTAAACAGAAAACCAAAACAAAGTGCCTGGTCCCAGAGACTTGCCAGAAAACCTTGTAAGCAAAGCTGTTACAGGATTAGGGCTTCAAAGAGCGTTCTTATTAACATTGCAGCTTCCAAGCTGCTAGAATAGTAAAATATGTCAACTACACCCCTCCCTCCTCCTGGAATATTTTGGAGATACATTTTGTAACATTTTGTAAGATCTTTTTAAATTGGGTTTAAAGAAGGCTGCTGAGGCTTTTATTCAAATACTCTTAATTCTTTCAGAAAAGGGAAGCAGAAACATTGACAGAAACTGGTGTATTTAAATGCATCCTGCACTCCAGTTGTCTGTACAACATCAGACCTTACGTGTGTGTCTGGGCATTGCTAGAGGATAATGCTGTGTAGTTACTCGCATTGTGAATGCAAATTAGTTTGAGAAGCACTTGGGAAACACAGAAACTGGCACTACTGGGGAAGCTATTGTTTGTTACTGTGTAACAGGTGGTGCTTTAGCTGTGCTGGGGAGACTGCTGTAGACTCAGAGAATTAAGTCATCCTGGTCATAGAGCAGCGCTAAGAGATTCGGCGTGTGGTAGTGGGGATTTGTCAGCTCAGCCTTGTCCTTGCACTTGCAGAGCCATCCTTGGCTCTCCCACGCTGCACTCCCACTCCCCAGCTCTCCCATATCAGCCTGGCCTTAGTTCAGGTTTCTTATCCAGGGAGCCATTTTACCTCTGTACCATTCGGCTTTTGTTCATTCTTGGTCCAAATCAGATAGTTACTTAGGTTCCTACTGAGAGATGAGGTTCCCAGCTCTCATTGTTGGGTCTTGCCCCTAGTTTGTCTCAGAGACCCAGGGCCCTTAAGATGGAGATCTTCCTGCTGTCCTGAGTGCTGCATGCACTGCTAGATATTACGTGTGGTGTGGAAGACAGACAGAGGCTTTGACTTCAGAAGTTTGAACAAACTTGGAACAGACCTTTGAAGCACAGGTTTTGGGTGGCTTACTTTTGTGATGGCCTGTACCCTGGTTGCATTTGGACATGGCAAAATAGTGGCTTTGAAACAGAAGCTAAACTTAGGTACAGGCCTTCTGCAAACACTGTGTTCATTAGGACTCCAAAGGACAAGAAAAGTAACCTTGTCTTAACATGGGACAACATGTATTTATCCGTCAGCTGTTGTCTACTAACAAGTGGAGAGTTTGGGCTGAAAGCTCCATAACAGTGGTTAACTGCTAGGTGCACGTGGAACATCAGGCTGAGGGTTCATCTGGAGAAGCAGCACAGCCCCTGAACAAGGCAGTTGTTGGCAAAGACCCCTCAGCTCACACTGTGCCTTCTCTTTCTGCTCGAGCTTTCCTCTCTGCTTTGCACTGAACCCGGTTCTTCGTTTCAGTATCCCACCAAGATGGTGTGAATTTTTTGGGGGTAGGGAGAGTGACTGCTGCCTTAACACGAAACAAATGGCGCTGAGATGCAGCTTGTCAGATAAAGTGCAATACAGATGAACCAGGTTTAAGTGATCTTTATTTTAAATCATGTGCATTACGTGATCACCTGAAAGTTGCAGCTGTGCTTCTAGTACTAGAAAAAGCAAATAAATGGCACTTGTGTGATGTCATTATATTGCTTCCTTGCCCTAATTCTTCTGCAGTCTAACTTCCCTTGCTACTGAATAGTACTTTTCAAGAACGGCGGTGTTCCCCCACTGTCCCAAAGCATTTGATGAGACTTAGGAAGTGCCTTGGTTTTCTTTCTTCGTTTCCCTTTCCTAGCTAAAAATCATTAGCACAACTGACATGTTTGCTGTGATTGTTTTTCCACCTACACAGGAATAAGGAAGTTGGCATCGTAGACAATGTCAGGTTATGCAGTAATGACCGTGGGACTGGGAAATTCAAGAAGGCTTGCATCACTGTGAGGGTTCCCCGAAACCCAACTATTGGAGACAAATTTGCCAGCCGACACGGACAGAAAGGCATCCTGAGCCAGCTCTGGCCAGTTGAGGATATGCCATTCACGGAGAACGGGATGGTTCCAGACATCCTCTTCAACCCTCACGGCTTTCCCTCCCGTATGACCATTGGGATGTTAATTGAGAGCATGGCGGGGAAGTCGGCAGCACTGCATGGCATCTCCTATGATGCCACTCCCTTCACCTTCACAGAGAAGAACGCTGCTTTGAAATACTTTGGTGAGACTTTAGTGAGCGCAGGTTATAACTTCTTTGGGACAGAAAAGATGTACAGTGGCATCAGCGGCCTGGAGCTGGAGGCAGAGATCTTTGTGGGAGTGGTATACTATCAGCGCTTGCGCCACATGGTCTCAGACAAGTTCCAGGTGAGGACAACGGGGCCCCGAGACTCTGTCACCAACCAGCCCATCAAGGGGAGGAATGTGGAAGGTGGGATTCGCTTCGGCGAGATGGAGCGTGATGCTTTGCTGGCTCATGGCACGTCTTTCTTGCTTCAGGATCGCCTGTTCAACTGCTCCGATGGCTCCATAGCCTATGTGTGCATGAGGTGTGGCAGCATGACATCTCCTGTGCTGGAGAAACCACCCCACTCCTCCTCTGTGACAAGCAGCAGGAAGTACTCCTGCTCTGTCTGCAGTGAGGTGGACAGGATCGAGGTTGTCCCTGTGCCCCACGTCTTCCGTTACTTTGTGGCAGAGCTGGCAGCCATGAACATAAAAACAAAGCTCAAGGTGGAGTAGCTCTGTCCTCAGGCACGGCAATGCTGCTGCAGGAGGGAGGAAGCCACATGTGTCATTCCTGGCCTTGCCTCCTGCGGGTTTCAAGCGTTACGTTAGTTCTCAGGTTCTTCAAACTTTTGCAAAATTAATTTGATGTTTGTATTGAGACAGGGCAGTCGCCAAGCTGTATGGTGAGGAAACCCGGCTCTATTCAAGTTCATTTGTGCTTCCTAAAAGATCACTAGTTGGTGACGTGGGGCGTATGGCAATCAAGCATTATCACTGCTCTCAGTGGGCTGCTGGGTTGAGAGCAGTGGGGGTTTTTCATTCTCCAAGCACTGGCTGCAGCTGCAAAGATGAAGAGGTCATAAAACGGCATGAAGTTAATGCTGGAAATTATGAAAAAAAATTTTTTTGAAGAAAAATCCTTGCAAAATGTATGCCTTAATGATGGGTACACGTTAAAGTGATCGGGCATGTTTTGTTTTGCTTCATTTCAATACCTCAGTATTGAAACTCATGAAGAAGGAGGCACAAAGTTCTGCATCATGGAACCAGAGCGGCTGAGGCTTTCTTGGTGCATTTGGCTGAAGAAGCACCAAGCACCTTTCTGGCCCTGACCCTGTGCTCAGCTCTCCTGCAGCGCTGTAAAGCCTGGATGGATGCTGTGGGACGTGGAGCTCGCCCTGTCACCATCGACACGCACCAGCCAGCCCCCTCCCGTTCAGCGGGGGCCCCGGTGGCTGCCGGCCCCATCTCGCGGGGCGGGGTGGCCCTCTGCCTTCCCGGCCGCCACGGGGGCAGCCGGGTGGCAGCCCCATACTTCTTGTTAAGAGTTCTTTTGTACGTTTGTACGCCACCTGTCTTGTGAGCCGCACGGGGGGCCGACTGGGGCCCGGGGTGCTCTCGCACGGGGCGGGGTGGGGCAGGCCCAGGCTTGGGGCCGCGGCGCCAGGGGCTGGGGCGGTCCCCTGTGGGAGCGGTGCGGGGCAGGCGCACGCCCGGCGGTTCCTGTCCCCTCCGCACCAGCCGCAGCACCTCGGCGAAAGAGGGGCCTGGCGGCGCGGTCGGGGCCCGGGCCCGCTCCATGGCGCGGCCGGAGGAGGGCGGAGCGCGGTGGGCAGTACCACCCCGTGCGGGGGGGGGTGGGCGGTGCCACTGCTGCTGAGGGGGATGGCCGAGGCAGCAGCGTCAGCGCCGCGGCAGAGCTGGGGCTGCCGCGCCGGAGCTGGGCCCGCAGGCTCCGGAGCCGCCCCCCCCCCCACCCAGGACACCGGGCGATGGGCAGCGCAGCTGGAGGCTGAAAGCTCGGCAGCCCCGTGTGCCGCAGCTGCCATGGAGGTGCCTGGGGTGCTGCTGGCCGCTGCTCTGTTGCCGCTGCTGCCCTGTGAGTACCCCCGGGAGGGCCGGGTGATGTCCAGCCTGGGTGCGGAGGCCGTGGTGGCTGCGGTGCACCGGGGCCGCAGTGCCCCTAACCGCTGTGCCCCCAGCTGGCAGGACCACTGGGCCGCTGCCCACCTTGGCTCCACCGTTGAGCATGGTGGTGGCCGGGCAGCGCCGGCAGCTGGTGGTTTGCGTGGTGAGCGACCTGGCCCCCGGCTCCGGCCACGCCGTGTGGATCTCCGATGGGAACGGCAGCGCCCTGCAGTCCTTTGCCTACGGAGCCTCCCAGGAGGACGGTGGCACTGTCTGTGCTGTCTCCCTGCTCCCCGATGACCTTCTGGCCGAAGGGGATCTTGCCTGCCACGTGGGGCCCAACAGGACCTCCCCTGCCCACAGCTCCAGTGCCATCCGCATCACAGGTATGGCCCCGCTGCTGCCCAGCCCAGGCCGGTGGCCCCCGAGGAAGGGGGCTCCGGGGCTGGAGGGGAGCAGGTGCGAGGCCCTGCGTGCCAACGTTGCAGCCGCAACTGGCAGGCGCAGGAAGGGGTTTGCGGCTGGTGCTGCCGCACCAGGTGTGCTGGGCCACTGCTGTCTGCCCAGCTGCTCTCTCATCTCACAGGCAATAAGGAGGCTGCAGAGCCCTGTCCCAGCAGCACGGCCGGTGAGTGTGCAGGCCTTGCTGCAGTGGGAATGGCAGTCGCCAGGGAGGAAGCCCTGCTGTGCTCCCGGTGGAGACTTGGCTGGTGCTGGGGGTGGTGGGTCCCCGCAGCATCATGGGGCTGGGGAAGAGGGGATGAAGCTTGGTATTGGTGGGGATGATGGGGAAGGTGGGTCGGAGCCAGCCTGCTCTTGGGGACAGCACGAGGGTGGTGTGAGGTGTCTTGGGGATGTGCAAGGGTGACAGAACCCCCAGCAGGCCCTGGGGAGCCAGTTGGGCCTGAAGTCTTGGGGATGCTTCCCCCGATCCAGCCCAGCCACAGCCCTGGAGGGGAGGTGGGGATGGCAGGGTGCACACTGCAGACATCACCGGGTCCCCTCCATCGCAGTGCCGCTAGCCTGCACCTCGGCAGCCCTGCTCGTGGCCATGCGGGTGGTGCTGCTGAAGGTCGCACTCTCCGATGCCCTCCTCACCGCTGTCCTCCTCGCCCGGAGCTGAGGGCTGGGGCACAGGCCCACCCCAGGAAGGGTAAGTCCCCCTGGTTTGGCCTGGGGCTGTGGAAGGTGCCTGGAATATTCTGGACAGTGGAGACCTAAAGTGCTGGAGAGAAGGAGGGAGAGAGCTGCTGCTGTTGTTTGAGGGGCGGTGGAGGGGGGGACCCCGCGTGGGTGGGGAAGAGAGAGGGGCTGCCACGTTTCTGTGGGTGGCAGGGACCAGGAATTACCGGGGGGTGGGAGAGGACCCTGATCTTTATCCAGGGGTAGGGAAGGAACGGGTAAGGGAGGGGCCCCGGAGAGCTGCGGGGGAGGTTGGGGTC
>VZSC01007373.1:19777-47794 GCA_013398225.1 Steatornis caripensis | reverse complement strand
CCTCCCCCGGGGCTGCCCTGAGCCCCGCTGCCGCCGGCCACCCCCAGCGCCCTCCAGGCCCCCTCGGGTGCGCCCGGCCCTGCTGACAGCCGTGTCCCCAGGGTGGACTCCATCATGCTGCTCGAGGAAGGCTTCCAGGTGACCAGCGTCGACGCCAGCGACAAGATGCTGAAGTACGCGCTGAAGGAGCGCTGGGAGCGGCGCAAGGAGGAGCCCTTCGACCGATGGGGTGCGGGAGCTGCGGGGGCCGAGAGGAGTGTGCGGACACCAACATCCCACCCTGGCGCTGGGGCCCTCTGCCCTGAGCCCCTCCCGCGAGGTGTCAGGCCCCTCGCGTGCTGTCCCCAACCCATCACGGTGCCCAGGCCCCTCGCATGGGTGCCGCTGGCCAGGTGGCCTTGCTGCAGCAACGGGCAGGGACCTGCTGGCATGGGCTGCCCGGCAAGCCCAGGCCATGGCCCTTGCCTGCCTGCTGGCCCCGGGCCAGATCCAGCACCCGCAGGGGCCAAGGGCGGGCTAGGTGTTGCTGGGGTGGGGTCTTGCATGCACAGGAGGCTGTTGGGTAGGTGGGCTGTCCCTGCCCTAATCTGTTCTCCTGTGCTGCAGTAATCGAGGAGGCCAACTGGCTCACGCTGGAGAAGGACCTGGAGAAGCCAGGGGATGGGTTTGATGCAGTCATCTGCCTGGGCAACTCCTTCGCGCACCTTCCCGACTTCAAAGGTGAGCTGGGGGGGGGTGGGGGGGGCTACCTATGCACACGTGCACAGCATTTCCCAGCAGGCTGACAACATACCCTAACTTATNGGTGCGGTGCTGCCGGAGCGGGGCCGCGTCCGCGTCGGCGGGATGGTGGACAGCGTGTACCGGACGCGGTCGCTGGGGGTGGCGGCGGAGGGGCTGCCGGACCAGTATGCGGACGGGCGGGCGGCGCGCGTGTGGCAGCTGTACATCGGGGACACGCGTGGCCGCACGGCTGAGTACCGCAGCTGGCTCCTGGCGCTGCTCCGCCAGCACCGCTGCCGCTCCGTTCTCGACGTGGCCTGCGGCACCGGGTGAGNTGCCATAAGTGGGCAGCAGATTACGTGTGGTGGAGTTGCTGTGTCATGGCATGTCTTCAGGGAGGCTGAGAATATGCCCCAGTTCATGGCATGAGTGGGGCAATTGGGTCCTGTGGTGGTGGAGCTGTGTGTATCTATGTCACATCTCTGGCACAGCTGGAGACACAGCCAGACTTGTGCCACAGGCAGAGTGGTGGGTTCCCCACGTGTCACTCTCTGTCCCAGTGAGGCTGAGGATGTGCCTGAGCTCATACCATGGGTGGGACTGTGGGTTCTCCAAGCTGAGAGTGGGGGAGCAGGAGGAGGACTGGGGTGTGGGAGCAGCTCTGTGTGTTTCTATGGTATGGGCAAGATGAGGCCCAATCGGCTGTACCATGGGGTACAGCCAGTGGCTGGGGATGCCACGGTTTCCTCCCCAGGGGACCAGAGTGACCACAAGTTGGCCCTGAGGAACATCGCCAGCATGGTGCGGCCCGGGGGTGTCCTGGTCATCGACCATCGCAACTACGATCACATCCTGGCTACGGGCTGCGCACCGCCTGGCAAGAACATCTACTACAAGGTGGGTGGCTGGCAGACCCTGCCCCATCCCACTCCACTCTGCCTCAGCCCCAGCCCCAGCCCCCTGGCCCCGAGTGGGCCAGACAGGGCAGGGAGCAGGGTTGTGCCCAGGCTGGGGGCCACCGAGTCCCCACAGGACACAGACATCCTCCTGCGGTCCCCAGAGTGATCTGACCAAGGACATCACCACCTCAGTGCTGCTGGTAAACAACAAGGCACACATGGTGACCCTGGACTACACGGTGCAGGTCCCCCCCACCGAGGTGGGGGCAGCCCCGGAGCTGAGGTGAGAGGGGCCACGGGGTGGGGTGTGGCTCCCAGCACGAGGCAGTGGCTGGTACCGTGCCCTGCTGTCCCTCACCGTCATTGCCTCCTTGCAGCAAGTTTCGGCTCTCGTACTACCCGCACCAGCTGGAGGCTTTCACAGCCCTGCTGAAAGGTGCCTTCCAGGGGAAGTGCCAGCACAGCGTCCTGGGTGACTTCCAGCCCTACACGCCAGGGCAGGCCCACGTCCCCTGCTACTTCATCCACGTCGTGAAGAAGACAGCCTGAGGGGGGCCATGGACATGGAACTGTGGTGGCCGAGAGCTGTGAGCAACTCTAGGGACAAGCAGGGGGCTGGGGCCATCTCTGAAAGCCGCCTGGACGCTCCCTCCTCTTAATTAAGAGTACTCGTGAGAACTACTGAAGCCGGTGATCCATGTGTCCATGTATGGGCAGGGTATGGGGTGAGGGGGGCTGCGACAGCTGCCTCGGGCCTGCTGGGGAAGGAGGTGCCCAGCCGGAAGGGTGCATGGGGTGAGTGCAGGCACCCCTTCCCCCCACCCCACCCCAAGGCCCCAGCTGCAGGTGCCAGTCATGCCTGTGGTGTGGGGTTTGGGGCTCCCCTTGCAGCAGAGGCAAAGGTGGGCTGGTTCCTGGGTGGTTGCACATCCCTGCCAAGCCCACTGCAGCACTGCTCACACCAGTGTACTGCAACCAGTTTTCTCCCTTGCACACCCCAACCAGGGGCTGACCCCTTTTCTTGATACCCTCCCCCAGCCCCCTGCATTGGGTGCCCATGCCCCCGTAGAGGCTCCCAGAGTGGGGAGGCTCTGCACACCCCCCCAGCACTTTTGCTGTGTCTGCAGCTCCCTCCTTGCCTGCCCTGGGGAAGAGGTGGCAGCCAGATCCAGCCATGCCTTGTGGTCTGGGACAGCTCTGCCTGAACATGCTCAGGTGCCAGAGCAGGAGCAACAGGTTGGCTGGAGGCATGCAGCAGCTGGGCCTTGTACACGAAATGCCTGCAGCTGCTGGAGAACCAGCTCTTCCAGGAGGAGCTGCTCCTCAACAGCCACGTTGGGCTCAGGGAAGTGATGGCCAGCAGTCTGGGTGCAGGCAACAGCAGGTCAAAGCCTGGCAGGAACGACCCTTTGGGCTGGGGCATGCACGGCCCTCTGGCTTAATGTGGGGCTGCCCCTGAGCCACACCAGCAGCTGCAGGGACCTGGCAGAGGCAGCTGGCTGCCACATACTGTTCAAGCATGGAGTTGTTTGGCATCCTTGGAAAAGGCTGGGAAGCAGGGCACGCGCGATTGTGTCGGCAGCTATCACAAGGCTGCAGAGGGAGGCGAGACAGGAATGTGGAGGTGGGGGGTCTGGGCCAACTTGCCCTCAGCACAGGTTAGCACAGACAGGTCAGCTCCGGGCTATTCCAGCCAAGGATTAAGTATTTCCGAGGCTGCAGCCCTCCCTCTCCCTGTGACCAGTCTTTACCAGTATCTGGTGGGAATTCCCCTTGCTGCCACTTGCCCCCATTGCCTCTTCTTATCTGGTCACCCAGCACCTCCAGGAAGAACTGGGCTCCCTTTGCAGGAGCAGCTCAGCTCCCAACTGAGCAAACCCCACTCCCTCAGCCTCTCCTCATCCGCTACGGGCTCCAGCCATTCTGGCAACCTTTGCTGGACAAGGGTGGCCCCAGCCCTGTTTGCAGGTATGCTCCCCTTTCTACCTGCAGGACACTGGTTTCTCTGCAACACCCAGCACAACTGGGGGCTCACAGGGACCTTCCCAAGCCCACAGATGTCATCCACAAGACCTGAGGCCCAGCAGTGAATACCTAGTGCCAAAAACCTGTATTTATTCAGAGAGACCATGTTGAGCCCAGGCCAGATGCACTGCCCTGTGTCCTACTGCCCTTTGGCCAGCAACGCTCACTGGGGGCTGACACCCCAACAAGCAACTGCCTCCAGCACCCCTCTTGCCACCAAACTGGGTCCAGGTTGGGCCTTGCCCTGTCACCCATGGAGACACTCCTCCTACATTGCCCACAACCATGAAACTCAGCTTCCTCCCCGTTGGGGGAGTCACCCCAATGTGCTCCCAGCAGCCACAAAGTGCTCCCCAAGATGTGAGGGACCATTACAGAACCCACCACCAACTTGGCTGAGCACAGCAGTGCTTCCACCAAGCTTTGGCTCAAACTGCATAGCCACTTTTTCACCCAGGCTCAAAAGAAGGGAGCCCAGGACAGATCAGGGAAGAGCAGGTGGGTGCCTGTATGTGCCTGTTCTCTTGCATCCCTTAACACACCGTTCCCATTGCTTCTCCAGTCCCAGCTCTGCTGAGCATTAGCAGGCAGCAAACTTCTGCTGGATGAGTCTGTACCTGAGCAGCTCCTGCTCAGAGACTGACGGCTGGAACCTCACAGCAGCCTGTAGGAAGTCTTCCATGGTCAGGATCAGAGCAGAGCTCTCTGTATCCAGCCCTGCATGAGAGAGAGAACAGGAAAAGGCTGAGCGCCAAGTGCATGGGTAGCTGGCAAGATCCAACAGCCCCCTCTCCAGCCACCAGAGACTGGAAGGAAAACCTGTGTCTCTCTCCTTCCCGATGGGGACAAGCACTGGAGGTGAAGATTATCATATCTGCAGAAACTGCCTGCCAGCCAGTAACCCAGAGCCTAGCATTCAGACATGGTCCCAAAGTCGTCAAGGCTCTTCTCACAAAGCCCCGTTACTGGCAGTGGTAACTCTCCTCTCGGCCCCTGTGCTTGACTGCCCCAAAACGTGGGAGAGGTAGGGACTGGGCTCCTACCTTCCTCAATCCATTCCACCTTCCGTTTGACAGCGCACATCATAGCATCCGAGCACAAGGCATAGATATCCGCTCCCGTCAGCTGAGCCGGGCATTTTTCTAGGATGGTGGTGAGATTCAGAGAAGGATCCAGTTTAAACCTGCCAAGAGAGAAAACTGCAGGTGTAAAAGCCACAGAAAAAACAGATCAGGAGAGACGCAGCAGCCATAGCCAGCATGACTGGGCAGGAGGAATTGGACACCCCATGTTTAGCCACTTCTGGACTGTGCTCTACATTTTCCAAAAAAAAATCAAAGGGGGTTGGTTTGTTTTTTCAATGCAGCCACTTCTCTTTGAAACATCCCCACAGCAAGATCCTCTCTCCTGCTAAGTAGGATCAAAAGCAACTTTGAGTTTTCCCTCAGAGAAATCAAGTGTTCCACATGCCTAGGAACAGCCTACAGCCAGGGCTGGATAAGAACATGTTTAATTACAGACAGTAGAAACCACCGCAACACCAAATCATTCCATCAGAGCCATGCTGCAGACGGACAGTGAGCCTCCTTCAGCACAAATGGCGGCACGGTGCTGGAGGGCACAACTGCCAAGCCACATGGTGTGAAAAGATGCTTGCAGCCAGCCCACGCTCTCGCCTCTCCTGCTAGCTTACCATCAAAGGCAGCAGTGATCACAGCTATCCGTGACAGAAGGGCTCTGCACAGGCAGATTCACAGCTGCTCACCCAGCTGTGGTGAGTAGTACCTCTGCACCTGAATTGCAGGGCTTGCTTTTCTCCCTCCAGAGATGCTCTCAGGAGCTCAGAGCAGCTGGGGAAGCAGCCAAACACTGCTGCTTGGTGATCCCACACAACCAGTGTTTGGAAAGACACTGAACACCCCTCAACGTCACAGGAGAGGCAGTGAGATGAACAGAGCTGTCTTCACCCCTGGACCTGGAAATAGCAGGAGATGTGCTAGGGGAACTCTTGCAGGAAGTAAACAGGAGCTTCCTGCCATGTCGGTGCACTGCAGTCTCATCGCACTCTTAAGGTCTGGCTGAGCTCCTCAAGAAAAGCACATAAGCACTCTGACTACAGAACTCTACCAATCCCTCCACTGGGCAGCCAGCTCAGCTCCTCTCATCTTGTAGGAAAACCAGCCCCAGTTCTGCTTCTGGAAGTTGCCCCATCCTCTTCCCCTACCTGCAGGCTGTGGATCGCCCTAGGGCTCAGGCACAAAGCAAAGCTGGAGCGCACTACGCATCAGCCCCAGGAAGGCCGCAACCCATTGCTGTGACAGCACAAGGTAACTAACTCACTTCCTCGTGACAGCGCTCAGCACCTGCAGCTGTGACTCCCGGTCTTCATTTATGCCCGTGTAAACCAGCTTGTCAAACCTGTCAGCAGAGAGGAGACAGTCAAGAACAGGCCAAGACAAACATGCTGCTGGTTCTCAGCCCTGTGTGCCAGAAACTGAAGGGTGGCCCTGGGGCAGCTCCTTTTGCTGCCAAGTTCGTGGATGATACAAAGCTTAAGGGGGAAGCAGTCAATGTGCTGGAGGGACAGTCCCCCAGAGGGACTTGGGCAGGCTAGAGAAACTGGCTGAAAGGAACCATGTGAGGTCCAACAACAGCAGATACAAAGTCCTGCCCCAGGATGGGCAAACTGCAGGCGTGAGGACAGGCCATGGGGGACCAATTCCTCCCACCAGTTTGGTGCCACGGCAGGTGCCTTATTGCGCTACTGTGCTGCTGGGACAATAACCAGAGTGGTGGGGATAAGAAGCACTGGCATCTTGTGCTGCTGCTACAGCCATAGGCACTGTCCTCCTCTTAGCTTCCTATCTCCCCCACAAGACAGGGTTGAGGGGCTTTAGGACAAGTCTCTGTGGAGGGACCGTGTTGGGAATGCAGTTCAGGTCCTCATCGCCTGAGGAGCTCTGGGGAACTACCCTGGAGCAAGGCAGGGTAGGAGGTGACATACCTGCCTGGCCGGAGCAGAGCTGGGTCCAGGAGGTCAGGCCTGTTCGTAGCTCCAATGACAAATACCTCTCTGGTGGAATGAAGGCCATCAAGCTCAGCCAGGAGCTGTGAGACAACTCTGCAGGGAGCAAGACAGGATGCTCACAACCAGGCCTTGGCAAGCCACCCACTGTCACCCTCAGCCACCAAACGAAAGAGGAATAAACGAGGCCACTGGCAGGTCCACGTCTTGGACTTCAGCTCATATTTCCCTTCCCTGAAGAGCCCTGACACAGCCTTCCACACTTCTCTGTTTGAGCACAGCCAGTGAGCCTGTGGGTGCATTGCAAAGTGAGTGCAAACCTCTGGTACCAAGACAGTCCTTCAGGCCTGTGCTTGGCTCTGAACCCCTCCAGATGGCCACATGTGCTTATACTTGCTATCAGACACTGGCAACACAGACCAAACGTAGGCAGGCACACATGGCTATGGCTCAGGTCCCCTACTCAGATGTGCTGGCTGGTCCTAACTCTCCCCACTGTGTGGTATGGCCAGCAAGTTCAGCTGTAAGACTGCCCTGTCAGTCTATGCCAGGGACATCCTGGCAGGCCAGTGACACTGCCAACCAGTCCTCAGGGTGGTGAACGGCACACGTTGCAGATCTAGTTCTGTGGCCACGGGGCTTAAGCTCATCTTGCAGCACAGTACTTCAGTGCTGCACAGACCTCCTGGAATAGGGATATCTCCACCAGGTTCTGCGATCACCTGAGGAGACCAATGGGCACCATACCCAGCCCCTTGCAGAGCTGCTGGTTTGTATGTGTGTGAAGATGGACACCAGTGCACATGGTGTCACTGGAAAACTCTGCAGAACCCTTCATGGATGAAGAGGAAGGTTGAATGGGGACTATCAGCTCAGCAGAAGAGGCCTGGGGGAAATACAACCCTGCTTCTGCATATCTCCAAGCTGTACATACTTTGCTTCTACCAGGGTCAGCTGAAAGATTTCCCACTGCATCGAAACAGCAGCTAATAGGATGAGAGCACAGCAGGGGTGTGAAGGATGACCTTCGAGAGGCCAAAGGGAGTATTTGGCAGCCACAGAAGCAGCTGGAGGAAACTGTGTCTTAACCAAAAGTTTGCACAATAAGCTTGGGCAATCGGGAATCTGCAGCAATGCAAACAGCAGCACTAATGTCCAGAGAGAGGAGACAGGCCATGCAGAGGAGCTGAAGGGAGCAAGGAAGAAAAAAGTAGAGAAAGAGAGTTGGGATGGACTCTGCCTCACAGAGCAATCCTGTGCTGGGGCAGGTGTGCTGCTCTCCCAAGGACACATAGTTCTCACTCACCTGTCCATAACGCCCCCTGAATCTCCACTCCGCCCACGACTGGGGGCCAGGGAATCCAGTTCATCGAAGAAGATAATGCAGGGAGCAGCTGCCCTGGCTCTAGCAAACACTGGGAGGAAACAGCACAAAAGGTGAGAAAGACCTAAAGGAGCAGTCAACAGCAACAGCAACTGCTATATTACCAGCAGGGAAGAGCTGTGGACGGAAACCAGCTGCTCACTGCCTCACACCCTGCTCCTGCCTGAGAGGCTCGGTGGGAGCAGGGCAGCAGCACCAAGCACAATGGGCCCCGAGGCGCAGCTGTGTCTCTGAGGGGCTGCTGTCCCATCAGGAATACCAGGGCAGAAAGAGCAGAAGGGGAAGCTGCAGTGAGGCAGGGAACAGATTGGGTGTAGTTGCATTTGTGTCCTTGCTGGCAGCTGTAAGTGGGAGCTGGGAAGAGGGGTTTAAACACTACCTCCTTCCCTCCAGCAGCACAGCAAAGCCCCATCATCCCACATGCCAAAGAAGGATGCATCTACTCACCGTTACGCACGTTCTCCTCACTTTGCCCAACATACATGTTGATGAGCTCTGGCCCTTTCACGCTGTGGGGCAGGGAGAAGAGGGAGCCAGTTAGAGCATGCTGATCCACTGCCAGAAGAAAGTCAGTCCCATTGCGTGACCCCCGACTCTTCACCTAAGGAATGTCATGGTGCACGTGGTTGCCACAGCTTTTGCCAGCAAAGTCTTCCCTGTCCCTGGAGGCCCGTACAGCAGCAGACCAGAGCGGCACAGACCCAGTGACAGCAGCTCTGGGTGCTCCAGGGGCACCTGGATAGTGTCCAGGATCTCCTTCTTCACCTCCTGGAGCCCACCGACATCCTGCCAGGACACGGAGGGGATCTGCCAAGAGAGGGAGAGTCCCCGTCAGTTGCCTGAGCAGGCCCGGGCAGCTCTTACTCCAGTGGGATACCAGTCATCAGCTCCTTGTGCCATCAGCTGTGTCTGGCCACACAGGAAGTCAGCCCCACAGTGCACCACCCAGACATCCCTGCTGCAGGATCCCACAGCATGCACATTTCCCTCCTCCTGAGCTCTGCAATAGGGAAAACAAACTGCATAGATCCCCAAGCAAGCGGCACTCACAGCGTGCTGCCTTGTTTCCAATCCTCTGCTGCACCTCATATCACCTGTCAGGAAAAATACCCTGGGGAAAGTATAACCTGCCAGGTTTGCGTGCAGCTTTGCAGGGAGAGAGCCCTGCTGCAGATGGCCCTTGGGAGACATGAGGGAAGGTAAAAAGGAGGGAGGGAGGAAGATAAACAACAAAAAAAAAAAACCCCAAACCCAGACCTAGCAATTAAGAACTATTTATGTTCAGGACATCTTGTCCCCAGGGCGGTGAGACTGTGCATGGGCTTCACACCAGAGCAACGAAACCTGGGCTACTAGGAACTTCCGTCGTGTGAAGGAGGATGTGAGAGACAGACACCCTGAAGGACACTGTACAGAAAACTAGCTGATTTGAAAGGGGGGACACAAGAACAAAGTCCACGGATGCTTAAAAGAAATAGATAGGGATGGCTCAACTGCAAAGACGCAAGGGATCATTGCGAAGAGGAACAGCAGCAAAACTTGAGAGGGGTGAGCCATGCCACTTTCATTATTTTATGCTGAGCAAAATGATCTCAGAGGATGCTGCTGCTCTGCTCATAGCTTTAGAAATAGCAGGAATGCCACAGTCTGCATGAGAGGTTCTCCTGAGAGTCTTCTGGGAACACACAGAGAAAGCAAAGCCCCAAAACACTTCCCCTCAGCTGCTCCTGGGTGGGGAACAGGTGGGAGCACAAATGGGGAGTTTAAAAATAGGCCAGAGCAATATTCTTCAGCCAATTTGGCTCTCCTTTCTTCTCTACTTGAGATGATGTTATCTCATGCTATTTCTCCAGCTGTTCAGGAAGTCCACCAGGAAAATCAGGTCAGACAAGATAAGGATTTCCAGAAAAAAAAAAAAAATCTTTTAAAGCAAAAGGTCACAGGCCCTCCTTCAGTGCTGACGAATGGAAGAGCTGCCCTCTCCCCTGCACACTTGCTTATAGTGCCTCATAGAAAAAGCTCTACAGACATCAGCACGGGAGCTGGAAAACTGCAGCAAGGTTGTTTTCAAGGGAGAACATCTTAAGTTTAGGACATGTTGCAGACACTGATAGCAACTGCAGGCTTGAAATTACTTCTCTCTAGGAAGCTCAAGCTGTAACTGCAAACAAATGCGTGGCTAACCAGAAAATGCAAGCAGAGAATTTAAACTTATGTACGTTGAGAGTATTCAAGGCCTGCTAATGGGCTTTCTGAATGGCAGCCAGTTACTAAGACACTGATAAAGGATTGTAAAATACAAACAAAATTAGCTCCCATTCACACAGCTCGCTGCCGAGCATGCTCTATGGTTATTATTTGTCTTATACCAAACTTGGCAAACACGCCTCAAAGCAGAGTTCATTTCAGCCTCTAGTAAATTTATGAATTAAGTCCTCGAGTAGCTCCTGGATGATGACACCGGCAAGGTGTCATCCTGCTAGGGCAGGACTGCAAATGGGCAGCTGGGGAAGGTGCCAGAATAACTGCTCATGGCCAGCATTTTTTGTCCTGTGGTGAGCTCAGTCATTCACACTCGAGGCACTGATCACTTCAGTTGGTCCTAATGTCATGTTACCCAGCAAAAACAGTCACCCAAATGCTATTTCCCTGGGTGCTGAGCTGCCAGAGGCAAATCACACCTCTCCCAACGAGCTAATGTGCTGATTTTCTCCGAGACCCCATGTCCCCTGAAGAACCCTCAGGTCTTCAAACTGCCCAGCTGTCAGAAAAGCCCATGCCAGCTCAAGCAGTTTCCAACACCACAGATCAAGTATAAGGCTTGTCACACACGTTGTGGAACTCCCTCACCAGCTTATGCCCCAGCCTCTCTGTTCCCATATGGCAGCTGGCTGGAGAGATCTCAGTGAGGCAGCCAGCCTGCAGTTGCCTTTGCCCCTCAAAAGGCTAAGCTACACTGCTGGCACCCCTGTGGCACTAGCCAATTAAGCCATCTCCAATTAGAGCGGCAAGGGCTTCCCTGACCAAGTTCAAAGCCAAGATGGTGAAAAGAACTCGTGGGGGAAAGCCCACAGCAGGACAGTTTCTCGCCCAAGGCTGGGGGAGTATGTGGAAGGACACAGCAGGCAGTGACATGCCAGAGCATAGCTCCATCTGGTGAGGTCTGCGAGAGGTGACTTGAGCCATACAGCTCTAGAGAACCAACTTCCCCTCCTCTGCCCCAGCATCCTACCTTTGGGGCTCCCACTGCCTGCGAATGGGCGTTGTGCAGCAGGTCCAGCGCAGCACTAAAATCCTCCTCGAGCACTGGGAACCCAGCCGTACAGAAATCTCTCTCCACTTCCTCACTCAGTCCGCCTGGAAAACTGGTGAGGAAAGAGCAGGAAAGGACTCAGGCTCTGCTCTCCTCCTGGCACTATCAGGTTGGCTGCAGCCCCTGCCCTCCCCCACCTCCTGCCCTGTTGCCAGTGCTACCTCAAGGCCTGGATGCGGGTACAAGCAGCCCGGCTGCTGTGGGACAACAAGGCACAGAAATCTCCCAGCACAAACCCCTGTGAATGCGGAAACAAACAGCGTTAGTTCAGTATCTGACCACAGCTCCAGCTAGGCTACAAAACATGTGTGGGGAAAAATTCCTCACAGAGCTGTTCTTTGAGCCGATGTGCCCTGGTTAAAGGCTCTAGCTTCTGGTTTGTTTTTTTTTTTCTATTGGCTCTGTCTTCTAGCAGAGCTGAGCATCAGCCAACACCTCTGCAAAAGGCGTGCAGTCCTTAGGCACTAGAAATCTGCAGTTAAAGATGATGTCTGAGGATCAGCTTCTGAAGAAGCTCACTGGGCTGTGGGAATTGCCCCCTTTCTCCATGGCCAGGTAGGGGAGGTTGGCCCAGCACGCCCAGCCTGGTTTCACTCACTGCAGTCCTGCGGGCCAGCTTGGATAGGCTCACTTCTTTGCCCAGAGGCAGACTGGCGGTCAGCATGCTCAGCATTGATCTCCTCTGCTCTTCTGAAGGGGATTCAATTTTCACCTCATGAAGGAAAGCAGTCTGCACATCTGTAGGAACATCCTGGGGTTTGCAGGTTGTGGCAATGACCAGCACAGGGTGGCTGTTGAAAACAGGGGGACAGTGCATCGTCTTAGCTCTATCATAGAATCATAGAACAGTGTGGGTTGGAAGGAACCTTTAAAGGTCATCTAGTCCAACCCCCGCCGATGACCAGGGACATCTTCAACTAGATCGGGTTGCTCAGAGCCCCGTCCAGCCTGACCCTGAATGTTGGAAGCTTCCCTCTTACATTGCCATCACCCACACCAAGTCACTCTCCAGTGGCTAGCCTTTCCTCTGAGAAATGCGCACATACTGGCCAAGGTGCCTGGCAGCCACTCTCCTCTAGCTTGCCCTTGAACTCCTTTGTGAGCTCTGTCTCTAAGTCAAGGCCCTCAAAGTGACATCTTATTTCTTCACTTCATGTCTCCCTCCCTGCTCCCTGGTACTTGTCATCAGCCTCAAGATTCTCCTGGTGTCCAGCTCCCTTCCAGGGTTCCTGCAACCCTTGGCATGCCTCACAGCCAACACGCCAGGTTTGCTCATCTGAACAACTCAGAAACCAGCTGCAGACAACAAAGCTTCCGATTCCCTCTGCCACTAAGCTGGAAGAACAAGGGCCCTCTGACATAAACAAAGCAAATCTGGGAGAGACTCCACTGGGTTAAAAATAAAACTGGGCACATTAGCAGTCAGTCACCTTGGCGTAATGGTGACTGCTGCCCTAGGAAAGGTAGAAGCAAACAATCACCTGAGATGCCCACAGCAAATGTGCAGGGTCTGTACCTCAGTGCTGGGTGTCTGTCCAGGAGCAGCTGTCTCAGAGTAGCAATGACCCTGGGGTCCTCTCCTAGCCTGTCCCGGTCTCTGCCAAGCACCTCGATGTCTTTCAGCAGCAGCACACACGGATGATACTGCTGGGCCTGGGCGAAGGCCATCTGTACTTTCTCCTCTGTGGCTCCACTGGTGTCACTACACAAACTAACGCAATCAACCTGTGAGACAGATCACACAACACACAGTCTGCAGCAGTTGCAACACGGACAGCTGTGGGCCCCAGGACAACATTCACTTCCACAAAGCTTTCCACTGGCAATTCACAGCTGAAAGGAGACCTAAGTGCACGTTTCCCAGAGACATAAAGTAGACAAATTCAGGACATATTAAAAATAGGCACATTAGGAACTCTCTGGCATGGAAAAAAGGCTGCTTCTTGCTTCTCTATATGAGGTGAAGGGGGCAGGAGGGTCTCGTCTGAGAGAGGTGACCAAATAAGGGACCGAATAATTTGATACAGTGGATGTCACACCTCAGCAACGTAAGCTGGAAGGGACAGGAGAGCTGTGGAAGAGGCCAAGAGAGGGAGAACAAGGTGTCTCGGAGGAACAGTGTAAAGCACAGAGGGGCAGGCTCAGGAAACCTATTCAACCCAGTGCTGCACAGGCTCAAAGTGCAAGAGGAAGGTAGAAGGTACAGGTGGAAAAAAAAAAAAGTTAGAGGTGGCTAGAGGCCCAGACATTGTTTACAAAGCAAACACTTGATGAAGTCATCCAGAAGGGAGAGGTGACTGGTGAGCCTTGAACAGCAGCTTGAATGCTGCTGGAAACAGGCAGTGTTGCCTCCTGGTGCTTTGAGGTTGTGCAGGGAGAGACAAACCATCTCTGGGATTCCCTGGGCCTCATCCTTGGAAAGGATAGCTTGCAGCAGGGAGAACACCATAGCTTCAAGAGCTGACATAAAGGGTAAGGATGGGAACACAGCGCAGTGGAACTCCTGTGTTCCATGTACCATAGAAAAAACCAGGAGTTAGAGTGGTGGCAGGCAGCAGTATCTGTATGCAAGTACAGAAGGGCAGAGAGAAAGGACAAAAACCTGCTGATCGTTAAGTGGTGGAGAGTACAGTGCGGAAGGATTACCGTGTCCTGGCAGGAGAGCAGGCAGAACAGTCAGAGGAAGGGAAGAGAAGGTGGAACAGTAATGTAAGCACCGCACTAAGTGAGAAAAGAAGGGGAGAGTGTAAAAGCTGGGACAGGAGAGTAAGATGGATAGCAAATACCTCTGGCTTCAATAGAAGGAGTGTTATTCTTTAAAAGCAGCACACAAGGCCAAAACCAGAGCTGTAGCCTTGCACATCACACTAGAACCTGAGGCCACCTGCCAGGACACGGCAGTGCCACAGTGCTCCCAAACACATCCTATACATGGATCTGGAGGTACCGTGAAGTCTCTGCAATCTTGTACTGGATCGCAAGAGCTATGGCACATCTGCAGAAGAGTAAGAGCTCAGCACCACTGAGGACCGTGTCCAGTAGATGAGGTGCACAGCAGCTGTATTTACCTCCCACACTGATCCACTATTACAGCTTTACTTTGATAGAAAAGAACAGTTAAAGAGGGTAATGTCAACTTAACAGGACCCAACTTCTAAATAGAAAAAGAAAACCCAAATATTCAAAATGCTTAGCTCCTTTTCTATGAGTTTACTCTAAAAACACCCACAAAAAAGGAGCAAGCCTATGTTTTACTTCCACAAAAAAGGAACCTTCTGGCTCTCTTCTTTCCATCTTTCTTCTTCTTCCAAGTCCTTTCAGAGTTTCAGAAACTCTCCTAGAAAAGCCATCATGTGACTTCCAATCCCCTCACTTCTGCAAATGTAACTCTACAGATTCAAGGAGCTTGAAGAATTTTCAGAATACAGCTAGACTGTCAGAGTGAACAAAAGGAGCGTGCAGAAGGAATATAGCATTTTTAATGAGTTACTGAAGACTGCCTTGGTGCCCAGAACCTTCAGTGCTGGACAAAGACAGGGGCTAGACCTCATTTTGGCCATGAAGCTTCCCCAGTACAGCCACAGCTGTAAGAACTTAAGAATGGCTGTACTGGTCCAGACTAAAGGTCTGTTTAGCCCGTTATTTTGTCTCCAAGCATGCCCACAAGTGGCTGCTTAAGGAAGAGTAAGATCAAGGTAAGCACATATAACCCTCTCCCCTCAGTACTTTTCCAGGTACCTACCATTCCCACCGAAAGGGATTTTCCCTGTCAGATGTGGCTCCATAACAGTAGATTTCTCCTTCAAATACTCGCACCTACACAAAGAACCATCTCCTTTAGCTTGCCTTCTCCCACTAGCTTCACCTGACAGCCCCAGGCCTTCTGCTGGCACAGAGAAAATTAAACACTTTCCACTCTCTGCTGACCACTCAAGATCTTGTGAACCTCTGCCAAACTCTCCCTAAGTTCTCCATTTTTCAAGCTGAAGAGCCTGTTCAGCTGTTCACCATACAGAAACTGGTCTAGACCCCTGATCTTCCCCAGCATCCTCTGAATTTTTCCAGTTCAGCTTTATGCTTTTGCAATGGGGAGACCAGAACTGTGCACAATATTCGAGCTGTGGCAAGACACAGATCTGCACAGGAACAGCACCTACTCTCACATCCTTGTCCTAAAATATGATCTGATTTTTTACATATATGGAGAACAGAGCCCAAGTTTTCACAGAGTCATTGACATAAAACCGAATTCTTGACTGGTGACAGTCAGCTTAAAATCTATGGTTTTCCATGAAAACTAACTACAGTGAATTTTACCTGCTACTGTACTGCTCAGTCACTTGGTCTCATTAAAGCTCTCCTCTAGTCCAAGGACAGTCTGTCTCCCTTTTCTGTTGCCTTTAATAACTTACCAACAAATCATCACATCACAGTTCACCTCTTTTCCCAGGTCATTTCTGGGGCCTGCAGAGCCCCACTACTCATTGTGAAGACTCACCAACTACTCCCATTCTGTTCCCAACATTTAACCAGCACTTTATCCATACCAGCAACTTCACTCACATCCCACTGCCACTCAGTTTCTCTAAGAGCCTTTTCAAAACCCAAGTAGACTGGGTTGATCAAGTTACCTTCACCACATGCTTGCGAACACCTTCAAGTAACTTTCTGGAGGTTTGCCAGACAGGACTTCCCATTGCAAAAAATACATGGATTCTTCATGAGTAGCGAAATCATCCCAGAGTGTGCTATCCTTCACTCTAACCTGCTACAGGTTTGTTTCCCTTGAAGGATGCCTCGTTTCCAGTAACTGCCCTTTCCCTGCTGTTCATCTGGTTTGTCTTCCAAAAGACAAACTTTCCTCAAGCCCATCCTAATACGATTTATGCGGTGGTCTCGTGTTGTGGCACAGCGTCCCTCATTCAGCTCCACAGCAGATATAACACTTCCTTATCTTGGTAGACTCCTTTGTTCTAAAGAAACCACATTTTGATGTTGTTCCCCTTTCAGAAGCTGGGCACTGTTATGGAAGATTTGGGGGCTTTTTCTTTCTTTGGGGGAGGGGGTGGTGGTGAATGTGAACACAGTTACAGGGCAGCTCTTCTATGGGCAAGATTTAGAACCAGACCTGGCACATGTGCTATTATCAAACCAACAGCTGCATTTCTTTTTTACACTTCCCACCCAGCTACAGAAGATCTCAGCATCATCTCTGCCTCACTTTCCAACATGCCTTTTGCCAAGCCTATCCGGGGACAATTGAAAACACCCAGTGCCACTGCAGTTCCTGCCCTCATCACCTCCCCAATTTCTCTCAGGGTATTTTAGTTACTGCCACTGTCTGGAGTATAGTATCAACTCTATGCCCTATCAAATGACAGGAAGTCAGCCTACTGAAATACAACTGTGTATTGTGGTATCTGTGAAGTACATCAGACTGACAGCAATAATAGCAAGAGTCAGTAAAGAAAGGTAGAAACGCACACGCCGGGACAAGAGATCTCTAAATCACTGATTCCGGAGCACTGCAGGGTACATGCCAAAGGAAACATCTCTTCACGCTTATGCTCTCTTCCTGAGCATCTGTTCCTGGCCACTCTCAGATACGGGCCAGGGGACTAGACAGACCTTTAGGCTGATCCAAACAGTTGCTCTGAGGTTCTGTCCACCAGCAGTCACAACCTGTGCCAGAGTGAGCACTAAGCTCAGCATACTCAGACTCGTTTTGTCTGCATGTGCTCACAGGATCAGCTTCTGGGTAGGCTCATGTCACAGTTGCAGCGGGGGTGTTAGTATTGCTAACTTAAAGAACATATCCATAATTCTTTGTATGTTGTAAATCCAGCAATCAACTGACCGCAAGAAGAATTACCTTGAAGAGGTGGAGGTTGAGGCAGCTACACACAGCTTTGACAGCCATCAGTTTCCCACTGCCGCTTGGCCCTGAGAGGAGAACACTGCTCGCCCTGCTCAGTGCACTTACCCTGTAACACAGAGGCAGTTCTCCTGGTGACCAGGGAGCAGGATCCTAGCTCTCCTGAGGCTTTGTAGAAGGAATTCTAACTCACCGACTGTTCAGGCGAGGCCGAAAAGCATCACAGAGCTGCTTCACAACATCAGAAAGTCCATCAGGAGACAAACTGCTCCAGAACTCGTGGCTGTTATAGGCTGGGGCAGAAGGGACAGCGCTGTTTGTTGAACCCACCTGTGAGGAAGGGAAGATAGCACTCCATGGAACACCATCTGAGAAAAGACAGGTACCAAGTGACATAGGTCTGTCCTGAAATGCCATTTTTCAACAGTAAGGAGACATAAGCGTCCACAGGCACCTCCGTCATTCACAGTTCAACCTGAGCCTCAGACCTCCACTGCTCCCTGCTCCTCACTAATATCTTACCAGATAGAGAGAGGTGTTCTGGGTGTTCACCAGGTAACCCTCAGACATCTCACCTTCCACCATGCCTAAAATCTTCCTCACTTTGAAGTAAAGCTCTGGCCACCTAAGGGAAAAAACAAGCAGTCTAAATTGTTGAGTCAAGATCTTAAAGGCAGGAAAAAAACAGTTGTCAACAAGATGACAGCTGAAAGGCAGAGGTAAGCCAATACACCCTTGCCCTCTCCCAGGACCCACACAGATCCTTTTCAGACCCCACTATGCTGTCTGGCCAGACAGACCAACAGGACTGTCAACAGTTACAGCTTCTGCTGGTGGCTTCAATCCACAAGCACAGCCATACTAACCTTATTTCATCTAAGAGCTCAAGACATTCTCTCTTCTGCCATTGCTTTCTTCACTACAGCTCTGCAGAGATTGACCTGCAGCATATAAAACCTTACAGTACTGAGTCCTCTAGGCTGCAGACTAGCACTCACCCAAATACCATAAGAGCCTTACAAACATCCAGCTCTGGACAACTTGCAGGAGAAAAACTTCTTTCTACGTCCATATCCCACTGGAGAGATTAAGGGATCTGCAGAGGTTTCCTCCAGGATTTTCTCCACTCTCCAAGTAAATGTACCACTTGCACACCAACACAGTCCAAGCTCTCTAGGTCCCATGAAATTTGCTGTCTTCTTTGGCTTGCCACGGGACTAATATATAAGACCACAAATGGAAGACTTGTGCCTCCCTCTGAGAAACACCCTAGAATAACACTCATCATAGCAGTGCTATAAAACTACTAGATTTTAAAATACATAGCAGAGCTGAGCAGTGTTACAACATGTCGCTGGCACATCCCGCATGAACAATTCAAGGCAATTCTTCGCATCATGCACCTCAATTACCTGTAACGGTTCCCTCAGCGACACAGCGGAAGCACTTATATTAACACCAGCCAAATCCCATGGCAGGCACCCCTACTCTGACACAAACATAACTTTCTCTCATTTAGCACAGACTGTTTCAAAGCCATATGAGCAAAACCAAGGAAGGCAGAACTGGTGGCTGAACATAAAGTTATTCTAACATGAACTGTAAGTGCTTATATTCACACGTCATTGTTTGTCACACATTAACGAGCCCAACTTCCACTTCACTTGCTTCCTCCTCTTCATTCTTTTTCCCCATCAGTTTCTCTCTCTCTTTTTCCTTTCTTCCCTCTATGACTATTTGAGTGAGCTAAGGGAGGCCTCCCTCTTACCTGCACCCCTCTATAACCCAACAAACACATTTCCCTCTTCCCCCTAAAATAAGAGCCAGATAAACCCTAAACTCCACGGACAGATTAGAATGGAATAAACTGTCTTGTTTCAAGACAGTCAATAGTGGAGAAGTATCTTTTCTCTTGCAGTACCCATGTAATAGAGACACAGTTTTTTGCCACCTACCTTACGAATTTGTCTGCATTTACTTCTAAAAACTCGGCATATCCAAATGTTGGAACACACAGGATGTCTCCCTCCTGGACAAGCCTACAGAAACCCAAGGAGTTTCACCAGTGAAAGACAGTAACTCCTTCTGATCATGTGTCCTCCCTGCCCCATACCACATGCATTTTTACAGAAAAGAATGTAGCTATTCACACCGACTCACTCCTTTTCTGTAAATAAAACTATAAACAGCCATTTAAAGATTTAGCATGCGTTGAGTGCGAGTATGCACATCCAGACTACTAAGGGGAACTTTCTGAGAATGGTATAGAAGATGAATGCCATTAAAGAGCGTCTCTTCCAGACAAAATAGTGTCCTTATCACTGGAACAGATGAATATAACTCCAACAGAAAGCCTTGACAGTCAAATGAAAGAGGCTCAGGGGCAGGTGTCACAAGAGAAGATGGCAACACATTCAGTTTCCCGATTACTCAACTCCATTCAAAGTTCAAACTGGGGTTACGAACCCCACGTCCCAGAATGGAAGTTCAGCAGCAGCACTTGGAAGCCCTCGGCATTGGACAGTAGATCACGAGGAAGGAGACTTGAAGGTGACTCCTGAAGGACAAGAGGTGCTGCGTGCAAGTGAAGCACGCTCATGAGGAGAAGACAGTACAAGTGGATATTCTAAAACTGCTTAGCATCTGCACTAAGGTGCCGATTATGCACATCGTCAGCGCCTATCATATCTGGGTGTCACAAATACAGAGCAAGCGTGCATCTCACGAATACGCCCCACAACCAGAAAAGTGTCTCCTCCCCACACAGCTCACCGGGGCACTTCGAAGTGCTTGTAGAGGACTCGGTCGTAGCCTCCCCGGGCGCTGTAGGCCGGCGAGTAGACAATCTCTAGGTGCAGCTCCTTGGCAAAGGGGGGCACGGACAACACGGACCGGCTACCTTTCCCGTCCGAGGCGCCGGATCTCTCGTACCTCTGTAGAGGAGAAAGGGCGCGCCGTGAGACCCAGCGGCCTCCGCCCCAGCCCCCAGCCCCCAGAGGCCTCCGCGTGCCCCGGGGGTGCCCGGCCCCGGCCCCGGCTCACCCGCAGGCGGAGCTGTGCGGCGGCCGCGGGGTCGCAGCCCAGGTTGAAGGCCAGGGCCGGGGCCAGCAGAGCGGCGCNAATGCAGAGCATGAAAACCAAAGATAAACCACAATTTTATTTATGGGTGTGTAATAAATAAATGGTGGACAAAACAGGTATAGCCACATTCAAAAATCCAGATCACTAAAGTGCTTTTAGATATAAATATAGGACAACCAAGAAACAGCTCTGACATTAACACTTTTTACAGACAATTACAAAATATCTTATGTCAATTCACAAAATTGTTTGATTGCTCTGGGGTACTATGGCTTGGTTTTCAAAAAGGTCTGTTCTGTTATGCATAGTATGGCAGATAACATTCAAAAGTGTACAAAATCATTACCCCATTCTCCCAAATATGAGTTAAGGAAGATACACAGTGTAAATCCAGTGATAAGGCTGCATTGGCAGGCCAGATCCTCAGGAGGTATAAACTGGCACATCTGTCAGGTTATACCAGCTGATGATGAGCCCCACCATGTTTAAAAACTCTGCTGCTCCTCAAGGTGGAAGAAGTGTGTGTTGAAAGCAGAGGGACTTGCCATGCAGGCACTGTGCCAGGGGCGAAGTGCTCGGAGCGGCACCAGCAGCAGCGCGGTGCCTGGCGCCAGCTCCGCCGGCGAGGCCTCCAGCGGCCGCAGCACAGCCACCGCCATAGCGCTGCGGAGCCGAGCAGGGCGGAGCGAGTCGGCCCCGCCCCACCACCACTGAGCCGCGCGGCCAGAGAGGGGCGGGCGCGCAGGCGGGGGGCGGCCCGCTGGGCCTCCTCGCGGGGCGGCGATGCTACGCGGCGCCGTGGGGGTGCCGAGCGGCTGTTTTCACGTCAGCGGCGCCCCGGCTCGGCCCCGCTTCGAGCAGCACTCGCGGCAGCGGCATGCCCGGGCCGCACCTGCCCCCGCTGCAGTGGCGCCTGGCGGCTAAGGCCGCCTCGCCTCCAGGCCGGGCCTCTACGAGGCCTTGCTCCCCGGCGCGGCTGCTGCCGTGAGCTGGTGGCCTGGGCACGGAGCAGCACGCTGGCACCAGCCCCGTCCTCCTCGGGCTCCAGTGGGGGAGGCTCAGAAAGGTGGGGAAAAGAGGCAATGGAGCCAAAAAGGCAGGCGAGGCTCTTGCTGCCCTGCCCTCCCTGGCCCTCGTGCCAGCAGAACGTGGAATAAGGGGGAAATGGCATGCCCCCAGAGCAGAACAGGGCTGAATACGGGCACTCGGCTCACAAGAAGGTGCTTGTATTGGAGCGCTTACAAAACCTTCATACTCGCTTCCTAACCTCCCAGTCTGAAAATCCAGCCAGCAGGTTGGGAGGGTTGGCTGAGACAAAATACCTTAATTAATATTACTAAGCCATACAGAAATGGCACCATGAAGATGCTTTCGCAAATGCAGCCCTGCAGCCTTCTCTGTTCTAGTCTGCTCTGGGCCCGTCACTGGGACACCCCCATTGTCTCCTTGCAGCCCCAAGACGTGCATGCCTGACAGTCAACCTCCCATCCCAGAAAAGATGAGAGATATGCCAAAATAATCTCATTTCATTGCTTTTTCCCTTTCCTCATCCCTTCTTCCATGATTGGTTTAGCAGATCACTTAAATCCCCGGCCAGCGCTGTACATACGGTGCTGTGGAAAAACCTAGATGTGTCAGAGCGGACAGCAGCCCAAATGAACTGAAGTGAGACTGTGGCAGCACTGGCTGCTGAACAGTTGCTTTAATGTTACCTACTCCTCTTGCCTGAGCCACATCAAAAGTATCCCCCCTGAGCACACTCAACTGTTGTGGCTGAGACACCCCCAGCACCCCTCACAGAGGGAAGCTTGTGCCAGTCAAGCAGTGGTGTAGTCACCAGGATGGCTGCTAGGTCTTGCATGGGCAACCCTACTGCAGCAGTGGAGACGTGAATGAGTGGCAGCCGTTCCCACAGGTCAGGGTTTCTTCTGTCGCACTGTCGTGACCGGCCCTGGCCTGAATTGGCACTGGCAGGAGCCATGGCTGGGTTTGGCTACCACTAATCTCAGGATGGATCAAATCTGAAGCAAGGACAAAAAGAATGTGCTGCTGTACTCCTGCTGCTACAACCACAGTGACATATGGAAGACAGCAAGAACTTCCCTGCCAGGCTTAGCACAGGAAGCTAAGAGGCGAGTGACTGTCCACGCTCTGAGGATTACCCCACCAGACCGTGCCACCAGCTCCTGATGGCAACCGGAAGCCGAATCTTGGGCAGTTACTATCACCCACCGGCATCTCCCCTCACTTGACCTCCCCCAGGGGCTCTAGTGTACCTGGCTGCGCCCTGCGGTTACTTCCCAGCACACAAAAATTGTCCTGGGCCAGCAGCTCTCCCTGTAACTCCCCCTTCACAGTGTGAGATGAGAACTAGGAGCCCACCAGGTGCTACCAGGAGAGTTGTCTGCACTCTGCACAGGACTGGGGCTGTGATGTTTCCCCTTGTAGCAGTTGTGGTGGTGACATGCTTGTTCTTGCAGCGCTGCACCCAGCACAAGGTGAAGAGTCAGGCCATCTGCACGCGGGCAGGACCAAAAAAAATGTTTGCAGGCATGCAGTGCCAGCATGGCATGGCCCAAATAAAAGGTTTGCAGATGCTGCTCAGGCAGGATTAGGCCTCCAATGTGCTAAGTCTCGGCTCTCAGCAAGCCTAATTGCTGCTGCAATAAGCCCTGGCTGGTCCTTCCCTGAACCATGCTCCCCGTCCCCCCCTCCTCCATCAAACAGGGCTTTTTGCTGCAAAGCTTGTATTTGCGATGCATATGTTCCCACTCGCCCAGTGGGGCCTGGTTGAGCGGAGGAGGGGAAAGGCAGGAAATCTGCAGATGTCATTTTTATTGCTCTGCTCTTCCCAGCCAGCATCCCACCCCTCTCCCCCTGCCCAGCACGGCCTATGGCTGCCTGCGTACAGGGAGCTAGGCCCAGCAGCAGAGGCAGGGACAGGCGACAGCATCGTTTACATGTTTGCGCACCCCATGAGCTGTATTAGGAAACTTTCCAAATTGGAATTACTCAGATTTTAATAAAACCTTTTCATAATTTTCTGTTATGTTTTGGCCAGCAGATGAAACTGGAGGTGTTCCAGGAGAGCTGTCGCAATGCATGCACGGGCAAGTTCAGCCCAGCCGTGAGATGAAGACCTGTCACAGCCAGGAGTCAGGCAGTTGGATGGCCACTGGGTGTGCTGGTGCAGTTGGGATACTGTGGGTGTTCTGTGTGCCTCCCTGGGAGGCGGAGAGGCCCCCAGCGGTACCCCCCACCATGCATTCACCTAGTCCAAATGAGCAGCTGCTCCTTGTATTTAATCACTGGAGACAAGGGTACACAGGGCGCAGCTCTGCAGCAGGATCAGCGGGAGGAGGAGAGCACCGAACAGAGAGACTAGAGAGGCAGAGCACCTTTCCTGCTGTCAGGGCAGGAGAGGTTTCGGTGAAGAACCTCACGCTTGATGTGTATTGAGAAGGATTTTCAACAACCCTTGGGGGAACGGAGCAATTTTTTACCTGTGACTTTGGCAGAGCGCTCTGTTGCAGACCATCTCCTCCTAACCCATCAGCCATAGTTTGGCTCTCTGACCGGCACAAATCAATCACCTTCTGGCATGTGGAGGCCACTGGGCAAGACCTTGGTTCTGGGGAGACACACAAGGGCTTCACTTCGCCCCTTTAGAACAACTACACAGCCTCAGCAGAGCTCTCCAGCACAGTTTAGGCACAAGTCTGCGGAGGATCTGCTCAAAGCCAGCAACTACCATGAAATGTGCCAAAGGAAGGTACCAATTGCAATGCAGAGCATGAAAACCAAAGATAAACCACAATTTTATTTATGGGTGTGTAATAAATAAATGGTGGACAAAACAGGTATAGCCACATTCAAAAATCCAGATCACTAAAGTGCTTTTAGATATAAATATAGGACAACCAAGAAACAGCTCTGACATTAACACTTTTTACAGACAATTACAAAATATCTTATGTCAATTCACAAAATTGTTTGATTGCTCTGGGGTACTATGGCTTGGTTTTCAAAAAGGTCTGTTCTGTTATGCATAGTATGGCAGATAACATTCAAAAGTGTACAAAATCATTACCCCATTCTCCCAAATATGAGTTAAGGAAGATACACAGTGTAAATCCAGTGATAAGGCTGCATTGGCAGGCCAGATCCTCAGGAGGTATAAACTGGCACATCTGTCAGGTTATACCAGCTGATGATGAGCCCCACCATGTTTAAAAACTCTGCTGCTCCTCAAGGTGGAAGAAGTGTGTGTTGAAAGCAGAGGGACTTGCCATGCAGGCACTGTGCCAGGGGCGAAGTGCTCGGAGAAGGCGTCTATAAAGTCCTGCACCGTCTTTGCACCTGCATCTTTGAGAAGGAAGTGGCTCCCATTGCATTGCTGCTCTTCGTGCTCCTGGCTGGCCGGGGAAGCGTTCACAGGCCAGAGGGGAAGAGTGGCTCTTCCCCAGCAACGGTCCACCCGGACAACACCACCATCTCATTTTCACACTGCTCTTGGCCCCACTGGGACACCTCTCCCACCATCCACCCTGGCTCTGCTGAGAAGTAAACAGCTTAAAAGTGAGGGGACAAGGGCATGTGTGTGCCCAGTTTCAAAATGCCCTGAATTCAGATAAAAGTTCAATTGTTTAAGAAAATAATATTAATAAATCAATAAATATTATTATCTTGCTAGGAAGCTGTGAGGTCTGGCCTCCTTTGGGGCAGCCCAAGCTCAGTGGTCCCTGTCCTTCTGCTCCATGGGGGGGTCCCTGTTGATGCACTGCCTCAGTGCACCCCTCTTGTCATGCTTGGCTGTCCTGGAGAGGTCAATGGCCGTGTCCTCCGAATCTCTTGCAGGGCCAAGCTTGTCGGAGCCCCTGTGAGAAATGGCCTGCTTCCCTTTGAGATCCTCCTCCTCCTGCTCCGCTTGCCAGCCATCTGCCAGCTTCTCTTGGCTCTCCGCCTTCCTGCTCACCTCCATGGATTTTTTGTGCATGCCTTGCAGAGGGGAGAGAGTAAAGCAAAGGGCACCGGTTGCTTATTTCTGCCCAGGACCATTCAGCATTGCCTCCTGCCCTCCTGCTGCTTTCTTCAGCTCTTGTTTGCATCCCGAGGAAAACTCGGGTTAGCTACTGGCCTTTCCTGACCTGGCGCCCTGCCACCTGCTCTCTGCAGCCCGAGAGGATGGCTTGAGCAGAACTGCTCTGTACCTCGCCTGCAGCAGGGAAGACTTACAGGGAGAGGGGTGCTGTGACAGCCCATCCCACCCTGGATTTCGAGTGCCATCTCAATGTAGGACCGTGTATGAGCAGAGGGTAGCCCTGAGGCAACATTAACATTATCTTCAGTTGTGGGAGGAGGGTGATGACTTCCTAGATGCCCTGCAACTCCCACGCCATCTGCTAGAATGAAAAAGCGATACCTAAGCAAGTGCAGGCATGCGCCTGACACAGCAGTCAGAGTTTTTCTCTTTCCCAGCCGTTCTTTGCAAGGAGGGAGTGGAAAAGCCAGGGCACTTGGCAGCCTGCATACAGCTCATGGCCGAGGCCCCGTACTTTTCCGGGAAAAGGTGAGGACTGCCATATGAAAGAGGAAGGGCCATTCACTCCTCAGCTGTCCCCTGATCCCCCCAGCCCCAAGCTCCCACTTACCCAGCAGCCATGGGGCACAGGATCCCACCAGCCCGCTTTTAGCGGAGTTGATGATGGACTCGGGCAGAGGGATGGAGTGCCTCACCATGGCCCCGTAGAGGCCGTATTCAGCCATCACGCTGCTCCGGCCCCAGCACTTCTCCCGCTTCCGCCACTTGGCTCTTCGGTTCTGAAACCAAACCTTCAGGGGTAACAGCCAGGAGAGCACGGAGGGGTGGGATTGGGGAGGAGATGGCCCCCGTGGCCAGGGCCCAGTTGGGCACGGGCGAGCATGCATCCAGGGTGAAGGGGCACCACAGGGGTGCACGGAGGGGTTTGGGGTTGCGAGCGCAGGATGCAAACATGTAGGCAGCAGCAGGAAAGTGTCCGGGGCAGTGTGTGGGGAGGGGGTTGAGGGAGGGCACAGATGTGGGTGTCAGTGAGAGAAGGGAGGAAGGGTGGGAGAGGGAGCACATGTTACATGAGGCTGATCATGACACAGGAGGGTGATCCCAGCCAAAGTCACCCTGCCTGCAGGGCCCCTCTGCTGCCCCCGGACAGAGCACCAACCTCTCCAGAAAAAGGGGTCCATAAGACATGACCAGTGATGACAGAGAACGCTCAGGTCCCTCTCCCCACCCGCTTCCTGTGTTCAAAGCCACAAGGGCTGTAGATACAACCTGGCTGCTGCCCAGACTGCCACCCCATTCTTCAGTCAATGACCGATGAGCTGCTCCACAGTGAGGCAGGATCAGGCCCTAAAATGCCACGTGTCCCTCAAAAGGACAAGCTAGTGGGACACAGCTTGGCCCAGCAGCTCCTGAATCGCTCCCAACTCCTGCCTGAGTTGGATCTCTGGAGGACAGAGCGAGCTGCTGGCAGTGAGCAGCTGTCTGGGCCAGCTCCGTCCCCCAGTTCTGCATTTCCATTTGGAGCCTGTTCAGTGTCAGAGGGCAGGAGCTGAGCTGCATCCTCAAGCACGCTGCAGCATTTCTATGCCACCATATTCCTACTACCTGCAGCATTTCGCTGCCATTATGTTCCCACTGCCTGCAGCATTCCAGTGCCACCACATTCTCACCACCAGTACTCACTGGCCATAGAGCAGACAGCTGGGTGCCAGCAGCCCATGACTCCACAGGGAGCGAGGGCTGGCGCAGCCACCTACCTGTATCCTATCCTCCGGCAGCTCTGTCTTCACGGCCAGCATCTCCCGGGCATAGACATCAGGGTAGTGAGCTTCGTTGAAAGCCTTCTCCAGTTCTTCCAGCTGGTGAGCTGTGAACACCGTCCTGCCGAGAGGAGAAAGCATCCTGTGACACAGTTCGGACCCTTACGGCAAGCAGCAGGGCTGGCAGCCCCCTCCCCGCTGAGGTTTTCCTCCTGAAAATCCTCCCCCAAGCCCAGCTGCAGCCCCTCTCTTTGCTCCCTTGGGGATGTCCACCGCCCCGATGTGGAGACCAGAGGGACCGCAGTAGGCGGATGGCAGCAACAACGAGGTGAGAACGGGGACAGCACCGTGCTCGGGCTCTACCTGTGCCGGCGTTTCTTCCTCTTCATCTGGGAGGTGGACGTCTTCAGGTCGCTGGCGTCCCCAGACAGGCTGTCGTCATCTGGCAGCGGGAGGGGGAGAGTCACTTTCCCGTTGGGACCGGGGGGACCAAAGTCAGCTCCCAAAACGCGGCTCCGGCCCGGGGTCCCCTCCCACAGCAACCGGCGGCATCAGGGCCGCCGCGACCACCGCACTAGCGATGCTATCGCGGGGCAGGGGGTCGGAGCCCACCCTCGCCGCGGGGTCGGAGGGGAGGCAGCCCGGCGGGACGGGGAGCGCGGCGCCGACCCCGGGCCGGAGGGAGGGCGCTCGCCGCCGCCGCGTATGGCCGGGGCTGCAGGTGTGAGGCAGCCCCGGCAGCGGCTCCGGCCGGGGATCCCCGTGCGCGGGTGAGCGGACCCCCCGCCGCCAGCCCCGCTCACCGGAGATGTTCTCCTTATGGCGGCGGGCGCCGGGCGGCGGCCCGGGGGGCGGGCAGGGTCCGCGGGCGGGCAGCAGCGGCAGCGGGGC
>VZSC01007373.1:0-19090 GCA_013398225.1 Steatornis caripensis | reverse complement strand
CCCCGACCCAGTCTCGGCCACGCAGCTCCCCCACAAGCCCCCTCACATCCCCCCACTCAGTCCCCGTGTACTCTCTTCCAGGGTTCTGCAATGCGCTTCCCAGATCCCCTCCCCAGTACCTCCATCCCACCCCGTGGCCCTTCAGCATCACATCCCAGACAGGGCATCCCACCAGGCTGCTCCGTCCTTCCACTCAGCAGCCTGGGGACTGGGATGGCGGGGGGCTATAGGGCAGGATCCTCCCTGACCACAGGTGTCCCACCACTGGGGCTGGGGCCACGTCAAGGTGGCCTGGCCTCCATGCTCTCTTTTGCTCCCACATTCTTGCACCTGGGCTGCAGTTTTTTCCCCCTTCCCCTCATCTGTTGATGGAAACGATTTACAACCGGCTTACACGGGCCACCTGATCCGGGCCTTCACTGGACGGTCAGATTAACCGAGGGTCCTTCTGATAAAGATAATTACAAGGGGACTCCGCATTAACTTTGCATTATTAAAGAAAGACCCAAATCTCCCCTCGCAAGCTGTTCCTGGGATTAGCAGAACAATAACTTTCATTTAGGATAATTGCCATGGCCAGCGCTGGGGGCTGGCGGGAGGAGGGGGGGACCCCTCTGGGCCATCATGCTTCACACCAAGAAAGGCAAACGGGTGCGAGGGGAGTGGGAGGTGTGGGGGGAGTCACACTCCCAAAGCCACCAAGCAATTGGGGGTCCCCATATGCTCAGGATGCAGGGATGCTCGGGGCATCCCCACCCAGGGCTGTCCCCTGTCCTGGGACATGGCACCCTTTGGGCACCTTCGCTTCTCCAGACTGGTTTTGCTGCAGTTTTGGTTTTGGTGGAACTGGAGACTTTCACTGCTAGGCAGGGAGGATCTGCCACAGTAATTAGAAGTCATAATCCGGCCACCACCCACAACGAATTTCCTGTCCGAGCAGACATTAGTGGATAAAACCCTAATTTTTGACGTTGTCCCAGAATCAGCTTGATTTCAGCAGTTTATGTTCAGGCTGAGCTGTTGGGAGAGATGATGAAGCCTTAAATATGCATATGGCCTAGGCATTTGGAAAGTTTGGGGATAAAGTGCATATAATTGCTCCTAATCAGTTTATGAAACATAAAAGCTCAAACCCAAGAGAAAGCCGATAGATGCAGAAATGGAAATAGCGATTAAATCTCCCTGCGCTGGCGAGGTGGCCTGGATACGGTGCTGCTGTCTGGTGTGGAGGGTGGCTGTGGCAGTGCTGCAGAGGACGGGGGATGTGCCTGCTCTGGGGATGGGGATGTGGGACAGGGTGGGGGACACGTATGCTGCCACCGCCAGCTCCCCCAGCTGTGGTGGAGAGGGGCATCTCCTCTGGTCCTTTGGACCATAAATCAGTTAAAGGATATCTTGATATATACTCATCACATAGGATTAGCTGGGATTAGACTAATCAGTAAATGTTTCTCTGCTCATTATTTTCCGGGGAAGATTTTCAGCTGATTCTCGGACGCCGAAAGATTATTAATCGTTTAAAGAGCAGAACATCAAACATCGCCCCTTGCTCTAATTTCCCTGGGGATGCCCCCCGCCGCCATGGGCAGGGTGCCTGCACCAGCCCACCTGGCAGCCCCAGGGTGCCCCAGCACTCAACCCCTCCACAAGGGCTCTGACCAGGGCGGGCAGAAGATGCAGCACCCTGGCCCCAGTGCAGACCCACGTCCCAGGGGTAGGTGCTGCCCACAGCTGATGCTGGAGCACCCCCAGCCCCTGCGCTCTACTCCCTGCTGCACTTTGCAGGACTTGGGGCACAGTGAGGTGGGACAGTCCCTGAAGCGTCCCCTCCTCCCTGAGGCTGCTCCAGCACCATGTCAGGCACATACTGTGCCCTACAGCACTCTGTGGCATAGCATCCTGAGGGCACACAGGACAGGATTGGGGGCAAGACTTGCAAGTCCTTGTGGAATTACAGGTACATGCAACACTTTGCTGGGCTCTCCTCAGCTGACGATGGCTCCCGAGCCAGCAGCTGATGGGTTTTTAGGGCCCCTGTCTTTCTAGGGAGATGAAACTCAGGGAAACCCCAGAAGGATGTGTAACCACCTGCTGAAGCACTGAGGAGGCGGAAGCAAGGAGAAGGTGTTGAAGGGCCTGATTTAGGGTATTAGTAATGGGATAAGACGGTTTTCACCTCCCTGGTTTAGATATGAATCAGGTCAATAATAAAGGACCATCTGACAGTTTCAGGCAGCTCAGGGTGGAAGAGGCTCCCGTGCTTCAAGCTGGATGGAGAACTCCTCTCCAAAACCCCGGCTCCTGCCACACACCCGTGGTTGGACCTGCACCAGCAGTCACAACCCAGCAGTCCCCGCCAGCTTTGTTACATGCACCCACATCAGCTCCTGGCAACCCAGCATGGGAGCGAGGTTGGAGCCTGGTGCCCACGGACTGTGATGAAGCCACAGCCTTCGGGTACCTGCTCCGCAGGGCAAGCTCAGCCTGGCTGGTGGCCATGGTGGACCTTGCGTGGGTGTAAGGTGGCACAGGAGCAGAGCGCAGAAGGGCAAGCAGCTAGGTGATGGCAACACAGTTTGGAAAGAGTGAGAGCCTGGTGGGGGGAAGGTCCTTGCCTCAGTAAGCACAGACAGAATGAAAAGAGCTTTTCTTCCTCCTCCTCCATGTCCTGCTGGGAGCATGGGGAAGCAATAGCTGTTGTAAAAACATTGCCCTTGACACACAAGTGAAAAGGAACTGAAAAATAGTCTATTGCTAGGGGAGAAGGCAGCAAAGAGGGGGGCAGTGCAGTGAGGCACGTCCATACTTTGCAAGGCTAAATCCCCACCTCTGAGTTACAGGTGGGCTTCCTCTTTGCGATGCAGGCAAATGGGACTTTTCTCAGGCTGCAGCCAGGGCTGAGGATGGGTTATTGTGTGCCCTCCTGGCCAGTTAGGAGTAGATATATGTAATGGCCAAATACACTCCATTTTGGGGTGATGGATTTGCAGGGGGAAGCAGCATGGCCTGGTTAAATGAAGGGGGAAATCTGTGCTCCCAGCACTGCTCGGCTGCTGAAAGGGCTTTGTTTCTAGCTCAAGTTTACAAGGGTGAAGTAAAGGATCTGCAGGGTGAGTGCAGCCACAGCTGGCCATGCACGCCACCTGCTTAGCACTGTAGCATCACCAGCCGAGCTTACCACAAGTGCATCGGCAGCTCTAATTTGACACCAGAGGGGGGGTCCTTTTCCATGTCCCACTCTGCATGCCCCAGAGACATGCCTACTAATTCCTCTGCACAGATTTCTGTCTTAAGGCATTTGCCTTTGATTAAAACCAGAAGAGCAGTCATGGTTTAAGTGGAGTCTAAGAGCAAACAATGTGCCAATGCACAGGGCTCTCACATCTGGAGTGTCGCAGATTTAATCAAACTGCTGGGAAGTGCTGTGCACAGACAGCTGTCACAGCAGCCTGGATTCCATCTCCTAATTAATTCCTAGCCAAACACAGGGCAAACAAATGACCATCAAGGTGCTAGATCTACAGCTGTGTCTGGAGGCATGACTGGCAACTGGTGAGCAAGCAGAGCTCACCCCATGTATCTCCAGGAGCTAGAGGTGATGCAGCCCATGGAAAGCCCTGTCCCTGCTCCTAGGGAAGAGACTGGGCCTTGTCCCAGAGGTGTAAACTTTTAGGTGATATATGGGAACATGATGGACAAGGTGTTCAGGAAGAAACCCAGGTGGAACGGGCACAACAGCTGTAGCTCTGATTTCTGGCTGCTCCTTCAGCTGGTACTTTTTGCTTCCACTCCACTTTGTTGTTGTTTCGTAGTCCTGTTTATCTGCCCATCTCGCATCCCCGTATGCAACCCCCTCCTGTCCGATACAGGTTGTGTGAGCCAGGACACAGCCCTCCCTGGGGATGCTCTGCCTGGCGGTTCCCGGGGCCCCATGTGTGCCATAGGTCCTGGGCAAATTCCACTCGCTTGCGCAGCCTTCTGCAAAATCTGGGCAACAGCAAACAGGGCAGGTCCAGACTCGGTTCTCCTTGGTGCTCATTCACAGCTCATTAAAGCTAATTGAAATGACTACCAGAGCTGGGTCTATGTGAGAGCTTGGAAGTCCTGGGCATACGCACAGCTAGGCTGGGAATATCCAACTGTGAGAAGACCCAAACTAGCTGATGGACTGTCCACTCCAATTAACCCCACAAACAAGCTATTATTCCTCTGCACTATGCTTGTCCGATTACTTTATCTTATTATTTTTTGATCATTGCTCCAAAATGTGCTAATTAAACAGAAATCATCAAGTCAATTAGAGAAACACTCATTAAAGCAGAAAAGAAAAGAAAATATCATCAGAAGAAAAACGGCTGTGAGGCTCCCAAGCACACACAATAGCTGCCACATTCATAAAATCAGCATCTCCCAAAAGAGGGGTAGACATATCCCACTCTGGTATGCACTCTGGAAATTAAACTTCCCAAGCAATAGAAAGAAAAAGGATTTTCTCTCCTTCCTTCCTTCCCTCTTTCCTTCCCTCCTTTTTCTTTCTCCCTCTTTCTTTCTTTTCTTTTTTAAATGGAAAAACAACATTTCACCACCACCTCAGGTTTCTTTTACATTTGGGAGAGCAGAGAATTTTTTTTGTCCCATGAAGGTCTCGATCAAGGGCAATGAACCCCCCTAGAAGAATTTTACTGACCTTAGTGGTTTCTGAACTGAACCTAAATTCTTAACTTTCAGACTGGAGAACTGTCAGCCAGTTTCCTCATTCAGATGTTTGTCCGTCAAACAGTTAATAGCATGATGTGAAAATAAGTTAAATCAAAGCCCAGCAAGGTCTGTCAGAATATCTCCACTGACATTCACAGTTTCAGGATTTGCCACCGAGATACGGAGGCCTGGGGGAGCTTGCTGTGCTTTGGCCTGGAGGATCTCTGCGGTGATGGGCAGCTGCTCTGTGTGCTACGTGGAACAGGCAGGGGGAAAGGAAGGGACCTGCCCATGGCCAGGCAGCAAGACAGGGGCAGAGCTGGGAGCCAAATATTGCTGGATCCTCATGCACGTGTCTTATCCAGGTGATGTGGGCATTGCTGCTGCTCCGCACTCACTTTGGGTGTAACATCATAAAATACCCCAGTCTGAAGCAGACACACCAGTTGCTTCCATGGGAAATCCAGGCTTGGCTCCAGGACCCCAGTCTCCTGACCTGGCTGGCCCTTAGATACGCAGCAATATGATGGGGAATAGGGCATGCCTCACCCCTGACCCTGAGAGCCACAGCTACAGCTTGTGACTGCAAGGGGTGTTGGGAAAGCTCAGGGACAACTGGATTGGTTTGGAAGCTACTGGTTCCAGGAGGTGAAAGAGTGATGGAGAAGTGCCTGGGCTGCAAATAGTACTTGTGAGAATTGGCTGTTCCTCTGGTGACTCGCCTCTTCTCCACCTCACAGCCTTCTTTCCCTCCTAGACACCTCTACCCACCCAGCCTCCAACGCATCCTTCTCTTTTCCAAAGTGCCAGTGCAGTGCTCATTTTCACAACATCTGAACCTCTCTGCATTTTCTTTCTGCTGCCATCCATGACTTTCCCATTTCCCACCCCAGGCACATGGTGAGCCCCCAGGCAGCACCTTCTCCCCATTCATAGTCAGCACCTCGCCAAGCAGAAACCTCCCAGAACAAATGCATCCCTTCCGCCTCCCCACCCTGACCTGCAGCAAGCTAGAAGCAAGTGGCTGGCCCCAGAGACACAGGGAAATCCAGGGAAACACATGAAACGGTGATTTCAGTATTTCTAATATATCTCCACTGAGGGTAGAGAAAGGGGGATTTCACTTTATTCTGACTCCAATGAGCTGGAGAGCCCAGCTCAGCTCTGGGTGAAAGTGTTGTCTTTGCATTTCCAAACCAGTTCAGGCATGCCTAATCGTAGGAGCTATGCTATGGGACCTGACAGAATTACTTCTCCTTTAATTAATCTCCAAGTTTGCCATCTGAGTGCTGTGCCATATGGTATTGGTTTTTCAGCTCAGTATGACAGCACTTGCCATGAAAGAAGCTAACCTAATTAAAGCAGGGGGACACCAAGCACACAGGTGGCTACTCTCATTCTTCCCTTTAATACCGCTTTCTAGATTGGCTCCCTTAAACACAAACAGGTGCTGAAACGCAGCGCCTCTGATTGAAGGTGAATGCAAAGGTTTCAGCTGTGCAAAGAGGTTCAGTCCCATTCTCAGCACAGGCCTGGTCTTGCAACATGGCTCTGGGTCTGCCATGACAAGCGATAACCCTGGGCTTTCCCAGCTCTCTCCACTCTGCAGCTGAGTGCAGAGATGGCGTTGGCAGAAGGGCCGGGATACTTCGGAGCACAGTTTCCCAACAGAACACAATGTCTCCATTTCTTTTCAGACAGAGCAGATAATTCATTAATGAATTTCACAGCCGCCCCCCTCCCCCCATCCCCGCTTAAGGACTGGACTCCCAAGAGACACAAACTAGGGTCTTTTAGCTAAAGAAACTGACATGTGGCTGTCTCACAGAGCCCGCCTGGCATTACAGAAGCAAATGACCCTTTACCGAAGCAATCTTGTCCAAAACAGACCATCTAAAGTACCTATAGACATAACAGAAAAATAATATCAAATATATCCCATGCATGGATCCTCCTTCTTGTATGAGTAGAAGCATGCGTACTTGACCGTTTCTCCTTTGCAGGCAATCACGTTATTTTGTGTTAGAAACACAGATATAAGAGGTAGGGTTCCCGTACCTCACTTCACCCATTTTACTTGATCCTGCAGAAGAGCTCTTCATGCCCAGCTTCCCTCCACGCTCTCAGGGATGCATTTTCTGCGCTCTGACACCACATTCTGCAATGTTCTTTTCGGATGCAGAAAGAGCAGCTTTCAATGTGCGTGCACTTCCCCCTCCCTGCTTCTCCTGCCATAGCTCAGCACAGCTCTCATCAATGTCACTCCTGAGCCATCTTTTCTTCTATTCTCTTCAGCACCTTCATTGGCAGCACCTGGTTGTAAAATGTGTAAAATTTTCTTGTGGGATTAATTTTTCCTATAATAAAGGGCAGCTTATAGGATAAAGGACTCCCCAGTTTTCCTACCAGCTCCTGGTCTCTGCTTTGACATGATTTCTCCAACACAGTCAAGGTGGACCTTGATGCCAAAGGGGAACCTATTGTCCAAAATGAACAGATTGAATGTTGCCGACAATGAACAGTTAGTTAATCACCTCAAATAAGGACATATATTATTGGTATTATCATGCTTTGGGAAAAAAGGATGAGGAAAAGGACTAAGAGGAAGAAATAAACCTTTCCCTTGTGGGATCATTGTCTGCAGTGTTGCCTTTCAGCTTGAGGTTTTGCTGGATTTTGAAGGTGGAATAAACGTATTTTCTTCCTGTTTGGAAATGGCAGTGAAGGCTCTTGTTTCATTTTGTGCTCAAGGTTCTGGTTTCACTAGGCACGAGATGCCTGGTTAGCAGTTTCCTTCAGCATCCCTGCACTGACCCTCCTTTTTGTGGCTTCTACAGTGCTCAGCCAGCTAAAGCACTCTCCAGCCTCCCAGGAGGCAAACACAGGGCGGCAGCGGTGGCAGAAATCCTGAGGAATACCCTTCCCTCTGCTCTTGTCACCCTGCCCAGCCCAGGGCAGGAAACCTCTGTGCCAGACCCATTTTGGGGTGCTTGCAGCCCCAGCCCAGCAGAGCATCTTTGGGGGCGAATGCAGCCCACCCAGGAGGGGACCCACTGCTGCGGGTGTCCTACCCCACATCCCCTTACTTTTGTTGGCCAGCCCTGTACCACAATGGTCTGGAGCACACATGAGCGGGTTACCTGCAGCTCCCCTCCTAGCTGGGAGCCCACGGCCCAGGTGACTTGATCCTTTGTTTCTTACGCTCACCAGGGGAGATGTAAGGAAGAGCCCTGCAGCCCGCACAGCAGCTGAGTGTTCATTTGTTTGGCAAAGGAGATGCTTGGGCTGGGGGAAGCTCTCAAAGCGCCAGTGTGAACTATGGCTGGCTGAGCTGTGCGGCAGGCCGTGGGGCAGCCATCCCCAGGGGCAACATGAGAAAAGAGGCAATTAGCCAGCCCCTCACCAGCGCAGTTGGAGCAGTACAAGGGGAAAGAAAAGCCGAGCTCTGGTGGTAATGACATTTTTCCACATGGGTAAATGCATTGATCTATGACAAACAATACCAGGCTGTGCCTCTGCCCATGGTGCACAGGAGGAGGGATGGGAGAGCTTCCCCATGCAAGATGTCAGAGGCAGAAGTTTCCCAGCTTCCCTGCAAGAAGCTGGACGTATGTGGACGACATGGCTCTAAGGTTATGCCTGCAGCCGCTGCTGAAACCACAGCCCAGGTGTTGCCCAGGGACAGGCTTCTCAGCAAGCGACAGCTCCTCCTTAAATGTAAGTGTAATGTAGGCAAGCCTCCTGCACGATCCCATCCTGGGTCCTCAGCAAGTCCTGCAGAGCAGAAAAGCAGAGTACAGAGCACTTGAGCGAAGCCTGATAACAGAGCTACCCTTAGGTAGCTCATTGAGGCTAAAACAGTGACAATTAAATCTGCTTCTGCCCCGATACCCTGAATCATCACTGTAGCCTTTATTGTCTTTTACCCATCCCCTGTAGGGCTGTGACTGCAAGCTGATCCCATGCTTGTAGAGCACCTGATGTTAAGACAGCATTTGGGTAACACCCCTACTGACACCTGGGCTAGGGCATCTCTCCCAGGCCAATTGCTCTGGGAAAAGCCCAAGCGACCTAAAGGCTGAACCCTGGCAGACCTGTACCTCTGCTTTGCTTGGAGCAATTCCTCCTACTTCCTTTCTTCCAAAAAATAGCCAGGTGATCATATATAAATACCACTATTCAGCCAGAAGTGGTGGGATGTCCAAGGAACATCGTACGCCCTATGGACTGGGCATCATGTGTGTCTGAGAAGAAACATATAGAAGTGTATTACTAGTGCCTTGTCATCGAGTGGACAAAGTGGTTTAGGAAAGCACAGGGCAAGGCGAACATCCTGCCCAAAGAGCTTAACTTCTAAGCTTTAATCAGAAGAATTAGGGGTTTACTTTGGCTCTAATTTAATCAAAATGAAGAGCAAAGGTAGTTGTGCCATTTTGTGGTCAGGGTGCTATCTGCTCAGGGCATTCCCTCCCACCTTGCATTTGCCAGGCAGCACCCCTGGGTGACCAGGGTCTGACCACCGCTAACAGGCACTGTCCCCATGGCCACAGCTCAGCTCTGAGCTTGTCGGCCAGGCCGACAGCCCTCTCAGCTCTGGGGGAGTTGCCTGGGTTGGCTTTGCCCTCCCACTGGAGGCTTCGCTCTAGGTGGGCCCCTCAGGGCTGTTTGAGGTCTTGGCTACCTGGAAACACATGTGTGCGTCTGATGGCAGCTCCAGCAGGTGTCCTAAATCGCTGCTCACTCAGCACTCTCCTTTGGGCTCGAGCCATCAGGAAATGGCCCCTGATGGTCATCTTACTGCCAGCTGGACTGTAGCCTGGGACCTGCTTCAGCCCAGCTTCCAGCACCTGTGTGGTTGCGTGGCTGTGCTGTGGGCTTAGCGGAGTTGGACCAGGCCTCCCAGCAGCAATAGTGAGCATAAAGGAAGGAGATTTGTTCCCTTCGTGGCAGGTCTCTCCACTCATGACACAGGGCTGTCAGACACCTTGTCAGGCTAGGACCTGTGCACAGGGAAAGGAGCTGGCGCTAAATCCAGAGCAGGCATTGCTCTTCCCCGCAACTTAGCATCCGCCTCACCTGCCACATGGACATGAGATCGATTTTCCTTCCTTTTTAACTGCAAAACGGCACTGTGGGGAGTCACATTTCACCTGGCAAGCTCAAATTCAATGCAAAGAGCCCCAAACTGTGACTGGTTAAAGCAAACCACCCCGTCCTTCTGATGTGAGCTGCAATTGTTGAAGGGCTTTTGTCTCTCACCTGTTTCCACCCTCTTTTTTCTACACTCTCTTCGCTTTTGCACAGGAGCAAGTGCATTCCTCATCGCAAAGCCAGACGTCAGCTGCCCTGGGCACAGTGCCACTCTACCACTCTCCTCCCTGGCCAGAGTAAATTCCTGTCCGTGGCAGCAGGCAAATACCAGCCACATGCACCGGATGTGACCCTCATCCCAGCACCTCTCACTCCTCCTGGCTGTGTTTCCAGCCCACAGAAGTCGCTCAGATCTTCCTGAGCAAAATCTAATCAGGCCTGTATAAAAAAACAGAGGGGCAAAGAAAAGCCCTGACCATATTTTTAAGTAATACCAAAAAGCTGTAAGTATGTGGTCAGCTCACTTGTTCTTACTGCCTGGGATCAGCCCGATTATTCAGGGATTCATTTTTATTTCTGAGTTTCATTTTTTCTCATTTAACAGCTGCACATTAATAAAAACTCCATTTATAGGAGGATTTGGCTGGGATTGCTATAATAAAATAGAAGGATTTGTGCCGGGCACTAAAAGAACTCTCTGCAAAAAGTAGTGTTTTTCCAGTGATTAGGAGCGCCCGAACATATTGTTTTGCTGTGTAGTCCTGCCATTGCTGAGGATGGTGACAGATGTCTTGTGTTAATGTTGAATGATTAAATGCCATTTCTGAAGCCACTCCCTAGCTGTGTAGCACGGTGCTGCTTCACCCACACAATCTGCTTTCAATCTGTTCCTTTCGCCCAGAGCACACTGCCTTACTGACTGTCAAGAAACCCTCATCACAACCCAGGCTACATGGCACGTCCCATGGCCAGCCTACATCCAGCCAATGCCTGGACATCAGCCTTTCAGTCACTCTGTAAGGACCAGACTGACCATCATTGAAACTCACAGATGGAGGACACAGCCAGTGGAAGCAGAGAGACAAATACATCTCTTGGGCTTCTCATCCTGTCATGGTGTCCTCGACCCACACCACTAGTGAGGGCAGGTTTGGTGGGAAAGGTGAGGCCAGCCCAAAATGTCACTGTTTCCAGCTCTATACACTGCTCTGCTGAAAGAGGTGATATGCCCCTGCACGCTTGCCTCTCTTCTATCCGTAGGCCACTGCTTGTGTCAGCAGGATCTTCCTTGATCTCTTTTTTAACCATTGCCTTTGAGCAGGGCAAAGAACGTCCCTATTAGGGGTGTCTACACAGCCATGTCCAGCTGTACCAGCCCTCCACAAGCCCTCCAGCATTCACTTGCCTGCTTTCCAGAGTCCCCAACCCATCTTCTTTCACTCCCTTATTCTGCTAAGCAAGCCACTATATCCCACAAACCGCATCCTGTTCTGCCCCAAACCAGGTAAGTAAGTAACTCAGTTTTGGGAAAAAAAGAGTCTCTGTGCATGAGGAAAAGATGGTCAGGCCAGCAGTAAGGTGCAAATGGTGGCTCACTGCTGTCCACCTGAAACTTAGCAAACAGCGATGCTCCTCTTCTAAAAGCCTGCTCTGGCCTCAGCAAACACACACAGAGATACCTAGAGAGATGCATGCACGCACACACACAGAGATCCTTGATTAGAACATCTGCATCCTCTTGAAGTATGTTGTCCTTGTAAAACCATTATCTGTTTGGCATCCGTTGCAATGACCTACTCCAGCAACAAGTTGTGCGCACACCACTTCAGACCCACACATGCACATGCAACATCCGAGTCCCGATGCAGCACAGAGGACAAATAAGGTTGTTTCCAGGAATAGTGCTGATGTGGTGGGGCGAAGAGAGGAGCCAGCTGGAGAAAATTTGGCTGTTCACATGTTGTTACAAGTCCTGTCAGTCAAGGAGAAAACACGGTAGGGGGCACTTCAGCAAGCTGGGAAGTGCAGAAAGATATTAAGGAGAGGGATGCTCCCCTGGGAAGCCAAGCCAAGACGGTGTGACCACACCTATTCATGCCATCCGCAAACAGCACCCTTCTGCCTGCCTCCGTTCCCTCTGCGCACCCCATGGATACAGGGGTGATGTTCCCCCTTGCCCCAGGACGAAGTGCAACCAAAGATGTCAGCCCCTGGGCCGCTGTAACCTGACTGCACAAGGCAGCTCTTCTGCAAAGTGCAAGAAAGCGGGAGGGCAAGGTGGTGCTAAATAGCAAGATGCCCAAATTGACTTATTTCTACCACCTGTCCTTTTAAAAAAAATGAAACCTGCTGTCACTTGCTAATCCATCAGCCTGGCAGGTCAAGTTGCAGGTTGCCCACTCGCTTTCACTTCTCCCCCAACTTAATCTCTATGCTAAATTACAGGTTGATAATGGGTTCTCATTAATTATTGATTTTCCAGATAATACTTGTTAAAGTAGAATTAACGCTATTGTTTCTGAACAAATACTGCCCAAATACTGTGTTTATCGGGCTTGTAATCAGATTTACCCACTTCTCATCTAATCTGATTGAAACAGATTTCCTACCAAATCTTTTTTATCATTTTGTTGATATTAAAAGGTCACATATTTATGCGTGCCCAAAAGTTTAATTTAAGTTACTGCAATTGATTATCATTATGTGTTTGTGCACAAACAGCAGAGTGCTGACGGACACAACCTTAATTTAGATTGGGAATGAAGCAGCAGAGAGAAAACCAAAGAAGTATGCTTTCTATGGTATTCAGGGAGTGATGTTAGGCATTGTACATTTTAGCTTATTTTCCCAAGCCCTCTATTATGATTCTGTTCACCATAATGCCTTTTGACCTGCTGCATTTACTCCATCATAATTATCCTTTAATACTCTTATAAATGAACTTTTAGCTTATCTTCCATTAATTCTCAGAACAAGCAAAGCACACACGTAACAAACAAAGCCATCTAAATAAAGTGTTTAACCCTTTTGGTGGCTTTTCCTGATTATTCAAGGGCGGGCCATCCGTTTAAGAGGTACGTGGCTTAATTACATTTCCTCTCATGAGGTGCAGAGCATGTGATGGCATTTCAACCCCTCTTCAAGTCAAGCCCCACCCAATGACTCTCTGAAAAGCAAAAGCAACGAATTAAAACCAAAGCAAAACTAGCTGGCAAGACTATCACAGATCAGCCTGGGATTTCTCCAGTGTTGGGTGGCCACACAAGCCAAATGGCACACAGGACCTGAGATGAGCTAGTTAGAAAGGGAAGGTGGAGATGAGTTATCTCAAGTACTTGAGAGGCTTCAATTCTATTTCCAGCTTGGCCACCAGCTCTCAGTGAGCCCTTGGACAGCTCAACACTCTAGGATGTGGAGGGAATACCCCTGCCAGGTCTGTCCTGTGTACCTGCACCTTGGAGCAGAGACTGTCATTCACAACACAGCCATCAAAAAGCTCACAGGACTAAAAACTATATCATCTTCCACTTTGTTTCTCCTCCATGGCCATACACAAGCCATGGTGGGAAAGGGGTTGTTCCATTTACTATGTTTCAGCGTTTGGCACATAATCACATCTCAGCTATGGTCTCAACAAAGGTTTCTACAAACACAAATATTCCAGGAATATGTATCTGGGGAGCACAGAGACCGATACTGGTTTGCAGCTGTAGCTGGGCGCAGGTGAAATAGTGCAGACTGGACTGCAGACACTATCTGCCAGCAGAGTCCTCCTTGTCCTTCATAACCCAAGAGGGATGAGAGTCTCTGATACTCCCAGTGCCTTGGACACCTGTCACTGACCTGGCATGTCAGACTCTCCCAAACTTTTCAGCAGATGGCAANTGCAGACACTATCTGCCAGCAGAGTCCTCCTTGTCCTTCATAACCCAAGAGGGATGAGAGTCTCTGATACTCCCAGTGCCTTGGACACCTGTCACTGACCTGGCATGTCAGACTCTCCCAAACTTTTCTGCAGATGGCAAAGCTGCAGCCCATCTCTGCTGTGACGTGATTGCCCTGATCCACCTTGCAACGAGTGTGAGGTAGCTGTAACTAGTCAGCATCTGCCTCCTGAGGTGGGGCACAGGTGCTTGGGCACCCACTGCCCAGACAGCCCTGCTGCCCACGTGTTTCTGAATGTCTTAGGTGGGGACAAGATCAGTAACGGATCTGTGGCACAATGAGGAGGTCACTTCTTCGGCAGGAGATGCCTGATGCTGCTAGTAATGCAATCACAGCTACTCTTGCCATGGTCATTTCAGTCTCCTTGCTGCAGTTACTTACTACTAGTACGACAAGCAAAGCAAGAGAAGGTCCCCTTCCCAGAGAGTTTGCTAAACCTGGACATACACAGGTAAAGAAATGGAGCATTTTTTTCCCCAAAGGAGTTGAGACAGAGAGGTTAAACGCCGGATCCAATACAGGCTTTAGCTGCCTGGGGTTCAGACTTCAGGTGTCTATGTGCAACCGTGCAAACCTTAAACATCTTCTAAGCAGCTGGTCAATGGTCAGCCCAAGCTACTGCTCTTTTTCCCAGGACACATGGCAATGAGATCCCACAGGCAGAGCAAGGAGCATAGATTGGTGGATGCTTCAACCACCAGTCCTGAAATGGCTCCATGTACAGCAGGAACTCATCTGCTTCAGCATTTCCTTCCCCGCATGCATCCTGCATCTGCATGTTCTGAAGGCAAACTGCTTTCATTTTCCATCCGTTCATTGGAGAGTATCTATCTCACCTGCATATTTCAGAGGTAGCTCTAGAGGACAACTCATTAGAGCCAATTCTTAAGATTCTCTTTTATAGACTGGGTAAACTCTGCAACTTGCCAGCGAAAATCAAAGAGATTTTCATGGAAATTTGGTGATATTCAGTGAAAAGCTATTAGCATGCATAATGAGAAAATACCTCAGTCTCCCAAAGAAGGTTTATGCCCATAAGTGCATCTACAACAACCTGGAAGGGTTAGATTATAGCTAGTAAAGTCACACAGACCTCTAAAGGAGATTAACCCAGGCGTTTTGTTATTAAAGGTGTACTGTTCATGAGTCTAACTCCACTAGAGTCATAGATACTAAACAGTACTAATAAAGGTTAACAACCCTGAGCGGCTCCACGAGACAACTTGTCCACATTGGTGCGTGTTCAAATGAAAAAAGATCTCAGTAAAAGACAAATGAAACAGCTGTTCTGTTTGGTCCCCAGCCCATCTTATTTGCCCTCTAATATTATTTGTCCACATGGTCCGTGTTGTCCACATTGGTGCGTGTTCAAATGAAAAAAGATCTCAGTAAAAGACAAATGAAACAGCTGTTCTGTTTGGTCCCCAGCCCATCTTATTTGCCCTCTAATATTATTTGTCCACATGGTCCGTGTTGTCCACATTGGTGCGTGTTCAAATGAAAAAAGATCTCAGTAAAAGACAAATGAAACAGCTGTTCTGTTTGGTCCCCAGCCCATCTTATTTGCCCTCTAATATTATTTGTCCACATGGTCCGTGTTGTCCACATTGGTGCGTGTTCAAATGAAAAAAGATCTCAGTAAAAGACAAATGAAACAGCTGTTCTGTTTGGTCCCCAGCCCATCTTATTTGCCCTCTAATATTATTTGTCCACATGGTCCGTGTTGTCCACATTGGTGCGTGTTCAAATGAAAAAAGATCTCAGTAAAAGACAAATGAAACAGCTGTTCTGTTTGGTCCCCAGCCCATCTTATTTGCCCTCTAATATTATTTGTCCACATGGTCCGTGTTGTCCACATTGGTGCGTGTTCAAATGAAAAAAGATCTCAGTAAAAGACAAATGAAACAGCTGTTCTGTTTGGTCCCCAGCCCATCTTATTTGCCCTCTAATATTATTTGCCCTCATGAAATCCTGTTATAGATTTTCCCTGGGTTTGCTGGCAAGGTGATGATTCTTTCAAAGTTATGGGGCTGGATCCTCAGCTGCTGTGGATTGACCCAGCTTTGTCAGCTAATGGGACTATGTTGACTTATATCAGTTGGGAATCTGGTTGCTCCCCTGCTTCACGTGGAATGGACTCACAAAGATTATCAGTTAGCTTTAAGACTATCATGGTTTTATTGTAAAGAAATCACTCTAAAAGCATTTTTTCCTATGCAATTTTTAAGAATCCAATCCTCTGCTGTAGCTTAAGGACAAGCAGTTTCACAATTATCACCAGCAGAGCCAAGGCCAACTCGAGAAATTTTTATATATTTCCTGATAACATTATCCACATTCCACAGAGTTTGCCATGTGACATGTACTTCTGTGTAACACCAAAGTGTTAATGGCACAGAGTGAAACTGCAAGCTGGTTTGAAATGCAGAGATTTTGAAGGAAAAGATATGAAATCACATAATGCAGCTCTATAATCATTTGACAATAAATGATCCTTTTATCCGATGATTATTTCAGTTGTGTGTCTCTAATAAAATGCAGCAGTTACCTGTTCCACAAAGCATTTGGACCACAGCTATGACCAAAGAGCGGTGGCCTGTACCAGGAAAGCTGGATCCTGGTCCTTCATTATCCCATGCACAGCCTGAGCTCCTCAAATCTTAGGACCATAAATGGGATGAGACATAGGATCACATAATTGCTTTAAACTGCAGTAGCTCCAATGAAATCATTGCACCAATGGTTACCAACTGGCAGGCAGGAAATGGAGAGAACTGATACAGGAATATAAAAAGGAATTTAAAGCATTGAAAAATACAGTGACTAATAGAGTCAAAGAAAGTAAGAAGGAAGTCTCTACATTTACCAAGAGCAAACATATCTCCTGCTTCTTAGCTAGCTTTGCTACAATATGCGGTTTGTTAAGCTGCCTTTCATGGTTCATAATTATTTTCTTTTAGTCAATAAACTTTTGCGGTTTTAAACAAAGAAAGAAGCAGTGGTCACATCTTTTGGTGATAGTTGCAGGAAACTCCTAGCTCCTTAATTTTCCAAGGGGAAATTCTCTGACGCTAATAGATTACTTAATTGATAAAGAATTTGGGAGAGCTAACACAGCACCAGGGAAGTCCTGTTTTTTATGGTTTCAGAAAAGACAAATGATCCTTTTCCATCAGATTAGAAGTTGGCTTAAAGAATGTAAGCATGTTGGTAAAATAATACTACAGCTTCTCAAAGGAATTTGATTTCATTCTGGTTTAAAAAGAAACAACTGTTATACAATATTGGCTCTGCCCATATTCACTGGTTTTCAACCTATTTAACTGCTAAATCCTCAAATCAACACCAGCATTTTCTCAGTCCAGTAGAGTTTGGTTAACCACTGGGTGGCAAATAAACATCGAGAGTTTCACATTTGCAGAGGATTCAAAAATGAGTACTAAATAGCATGGGATCGGGTCAGATATGTAGACAAATGCAACCACCTGCGAAATACATTATTGTTTTCAGAAAAGCTACAGCCAAATGCAAGTCTGCATCTCCATGGAAAAAGATGGTGACTGGATACAGTCCTTTGGGATGGTGCCTAAAATAGCTGAATAAAAGGTTGAATAAAATGCCATGGTTGGAACATATTCTCTCTCTAAAGTGAGATGAATTTGGATAAGGAAGAAGGGACATATTTTTCACCGTGAATTCCCTAATGTTATTTACAGCAACAAAAAAAAATGGGCTGTTCTTAAGTGTGCCAACTATGACCTTGGCTGTTCATACATGATGTCGTATGTACATGTGGCATAGCAAAATTATTCACCCCCAGAAAAGACATTATCAGAAACTAGGGAATAAAGATATGAGGCAGAGGGAGATTTTTCTCATTTTGTTTTGTTCTGTTGTTGTTTTATGGCCCCTGGGAACTGAGCAAGAGAGGTGTAGAGGGGGATTTGCCATAGGTAACTCATCTAATCAGTGTGCAAGAAAACACATGTTGAATTTCTGGAGGAGAAGGTCAGGAAAGACACAACTTCTTTTGCCTTCACAGATTCTGTAATTGGAAAGGAAGAGTCCTTGCATTTTGCCTTCCAAATAGTCTAGTGGAAAAAAATAGTCCTACAAAATTGTAAAAGCAGGATGGGAATCAAACTGCCTTGGTCAGCCCTTGCTGGCCTCACTCAGCAAGACCTGTCTGGGAAAATACCAAGTAACCTGGAATGCTTCGCTGCTGACTACAGACCAGTTAAACAGATCTGTGGCATGGGTTTGATTTTCACGTGACCCACTCTACCCAATTCCCACTGAAAGCTATGAACACTGCAGGCCCACAGCACCCCAGAAAATCAGGCACTGTGTATCTGTACAGCAATGCCTGTGGGCTTTTTAGGTCTTTTTCTTGAAATAAACAGGCAACAATGAATGCAGCAAAAGAAGACGTGCCAGAGCAGAGTTACGTGTCAGAGAACAAGCCAGCAGAGCCAGGCTGGACAGGAATGAAGTGGCTGACAGAATGAAGTGCACAGACCTTTATTAAAGTCAGCCACTACACCAAATAATTCAACAGCAAATTCTGGTTGTAACAGTATTTTTCAAAGATATTTGTCAAAGATATTTGCAGAGCAGTAAGTCTGCTTTCTTTACCCTGATCAACTGCTTGAAGTTAAACATAGTTTTTAAACTGAAAGAGAGTAGATTTAAGTTAGATGTTGGGAAGAAATTCTTCCTAATGAGGGTGGTGAGACACCAGGACAGATTGGCTGGCCAGAGAAGTTGTGGACGCCCCCTCCTTCGAAAAGTTCAAGGCCAGGTTGGATGGGGCTTTGAACAACTTGGTCTAGTGGAAGGTGTCCCTGTCCATGGCAGGGTGGTTGTAACTGGGTGATCTTTAAGGTCAGTTCCAACCCAATCCATTCTATGATTCTATGACAGTCCTACAGAGCCTCTACAACAGCAGCCTCTGAGATTTCCCAGAAGAAATGCAGATGTCCATGCAGCACATTCACACCTCCTGGCCACAACATGCATGTTTATAACATTTCACAGCCCTGGCAGCAGCTCCTGGACTGCCAAGGGTCTGGACATCTGGATGAAATTCAGTGGTCCAGAAGGTGATGATATAGCAGGAGCTGAATAGTTATATTAGGGGCTGCAAGGCATGCAAGGTAAGCAGCTGAGCTAAAATCCAGCTGAGGAGGCCCCTTCTCCTTCCTTATGATGGTAGAGAAACATCAGCTCGTTCAAAGCTGGATAACTGAACTCTTAGACACCTGCAGAGATTATCAAAGGTGATAAGAGCACAAACTCTTTCTTTGGCATGTACAGATTCTTAGAACCATAGAATGGTAGGGGTTGGAAGGGACCT
>VZSC01007372.1:129217-140179 GCA_013398225.1 Steatornis caripensis | reverse complement strand
TCTTCCTGTGAAATAAATTTCTCCCCTTTCCTTCTTTTTTTCTTTTATNTCGTCAAGGGGTTTTATGCTGGGAATCACAGCCGCTCTTCCTGCCACAGACACGACCCAAGACAAATCGGGAGATCTTAGCAACTGCAGTAGCATTTCCCAGCAGCAACCCTTCCCCGGCTAAAGGCTGCCCTTGATGCTGCCAGTAACCAAGAGCCACTGGGAGGACAAGAAGGTATTTAAAGTGGTTTTCTTCCTGTGAAATAAATTTCTCCCCTTTCCTTCTTTTTTTCTTTTATTAAAGGTCATGGATTCAACTGCCAGCCAAAGAGCCTAGGATTCCTGAAATATCTGAGCCAAAATTTGCTCTTTATTCTGGTGTCTAAAGAGCAGGTTCTGGTTAATGCTGGGTTTGATGGGAATCCCATGTTTCCGCAAGCAAAGGAACGAGCTGGGTCAGCGCCGCACCGAGCAGCATCAGTCCCTGGGCATGGGCTCAGAGAACAAGACCGTTCGGGCTTTTTAGGGCTTCATTTTTTGTTTGAAATCTCAGAGGTATTTCTGGCTGTACCGTATCTGATGAACCGAGCCCGTTCGGCCCGAGTGGCTTAACATACGTTCCTCCTATTAATTAAACTTCCCAATCTGTCAACAAACTAGCGTGTTTGCTGGATGGGGCGAGGGATTAATCCTGGCTCTTTGGACACCCAGGCGGGCGTGATAACCACTGGCTGGGCTCGTCTGCGTTATCCACGGGGCAACAGGTACCATAGGTTGGTGACCGGCTCCAGCGTGTGCACGGGGCCAGCTCTTGGTTTAGGCGTTTAAATGGTGTTTCTTTTAGACGGCTGGATGCGTTCACGCCACGGGCAGGATGATATCAATTGAACTGTGTGCGCAACGCAGGCTGCAGGGCCAGAGTCACAGGGGGAGCAGCACCCCAGTGACCAGGAGGACTTTTTCTAGCCAAGGTGTGCAGTTTCTGGAGAGTTGGTGTGAGACGAGGACGGCGATACGGCACCACCCCTGTCACAGGAGCGCATGGAGGGCTTGTGTCAGCTGCCCAGGAAAACGCATGTCCTTGTGTGTAGGTAGCCAGGGGACAAAGGAACATTTGGAGAGACGGAGGAGCCTGTGCAAGGGCCATGCATGGCTTAACAGGAATGACCGGGGACATCCAGGCTGATTTTAGGCTTGTTTCATAAGGAAAGGTGCTCTGTATCAGCACACCGAGTGCCTGCCTCGCCCCTCGTAGCTTTTAAACCAGCTGGCTGATTCAGCTGAATCTCATCAAAGAAGGAGAAATTCCCCAGGACATTTAAAAGCCCCCTCCCAGCCTACGCAATGCGGTGGTGGAGGCATAGTTCAGCTGGTGGCACTGATTGAGGAGGCAGCTTTGGTGGGGTCAAAGCACCTCCAGCACCTGGGCTGAATTGCTGCCTCTCACTTTAATAGGTGCCTGAGGTGCTTTATGCTGTAATAAGCACCCAGTAGCAACCAGATGCGCTCCTGAGTGTGTCCTGGGGTTGGGTGGCTGCCCTGCTCCTCCCTTGGCTGCAGCACCCAGATCCAGCTGGGAAGGCGGTGGCAGGGCAGGAGAGGTAGGGCTGGGGCTGGGAGCTGTGAGAAGCAGGGTGGGTGAGGTTGGGGCTGGAAGGGGAAAGCAGGGAAGGAGCCCTGGAGAGGGGGGGGGGTGATGTGCTGAGGCTGGGGAGCACAGGGAGAGAGCGGGTGTCGAAAGGGAAAAGCGAGGGCTCTGCAAGCCCTGCCTGCACCTGCTGTGCAGCTCCCAGTTTCCGGCACGGGTGACTCTGCTTTTGCAAAGGAGTCCCTGGCTTTATACGCTTGGCTTTTTGGCGAAGCAAAGCCAAGTGCGCTGGGTAAGGGAGAGGTTGGGGAGCAGCGCGTGCAGCTGGAGCCCTGCCGGCCCGCATGTGCACGACCCTGGGATGGCGGGGGCTTAACCAGGTCTCTTCAACCCCAGTTCTGGAGTTTTCTTTAAAACGTGTGACGTCGCGACCTGCCCAGTGCCATTCAAAGGCAGGGTGCTGTGTGCCAAGCGCCCACTACCCAAAGCCACATTCAAATCAGATTCGAATCTTTTCAGCCAGGCTCGCACTGACTTCAGGGGCTCCCAGAGCGCTCGGAAGCCGGATGGCGTGCGAGGCGGCAGGGAACGGCCGGACCGTAGCAGCTCCATAGTGACGCAGTGTTTGTTGGCAACGGAGCAGCTTCCCGCAATCTGTTCTGGCCTGGGTGTCCCTGAGAAAAAAAGAAAAAAAAAACAAAAAACCCCCAGAAAAATAGGAGAAAAAAAAATGTTTTGGCCACTCTGCATCATGTGATACTATTTTTCTTTTCTTGTTTGTTTTGTTCCCCCCCCCCCTTGCCCCCCATATTCAGTGAGGAAAAATGGATGCTTTTTTAAAGGAAATCCTGGAGCCTTCAGAGCAGGACACGTTTGACCTCTTGACGCGGATGGAAACCCCTTCTACGAACAGCTTCAAGAGCCCGAGCACAGGTAAGGGGGAGCCCTGTGCCAGGCAGGGGTGAAGTGGAGAAAGCCGGAGGATGCCCGCTGTGCGCACCCCGCTTCCCTCGGGCTGGCTTCCTGCAAAAGCGTTGGGGTTTCTTACTCGGAAGCTTAAACATCCACTGGGTTGAAAACTTAAACCTGACCGCAGAAATACGAGTGAAGCTACACCTCAACGTCTGAACTTGTGGCTGTGTTGTGCTCCGCGCGAACGTTTAATGTTTTTTGTGAGCTTGGTTAGTGCGGGGCGCGCTGGGGTCTGTCCCCCCCAGGACTGGGGGCAGCTCCCCCTGGAGCTTTGCAGCTCACGGTGAAGTCGGGAGTTGCCTCCTTGGGAAACTGTCATGTACTCGCTGAAAATACTCGGATGTTGTTATGGGCAGCTCGGTGGAAAACCGTGAGACTCATTTCAGTTGCCTGTGGCAGGCTGCTTCCCCGGGCGGCGATGCCCTCCTCGCTGAGCCCCAGCAGCTCGGCCTGATTAGTGCCTAATTACAGCCGTTAGCCCCTGGTTGCAGGCTGGCTGGTTAAGCCGCTCTGCCCATGTGGTGTCAAGCTGGTGGTGGGGGCCAGGGAGTACACGGCAGCAAATACGAATGCATTGCAGCAGGTAGTAACGGGTTTCTGTGCGGCGTGGTGCGTGTGGCATGAACGCGGTGATCGCTAAGCGTGACTTTGTGTGTTTTAACGAGGCTCTGCAGAGGCCTAAGAGCGTACCTGCGGGGGTGTAACCTGCACGCAGGGGGCAAAGAACAAGTCAAGTGGTGTTGGAGTCCATAGGAGAACTCTCGGTGTTTTGCATTTCCCTGGGTCTTTTCTACCTTCTTGCAGTTGCGTATTTACACGTAGCTGCTACGCCACTACCTGCTCTTATGACTTTTACCTGGGGGTGAGAATGTGCCTTGGCGCAGCCTCCGGGGCTGCAGGTCGGGCTGTAGGTTTTCGTGTGGAAGTGGAGGAGAGATGCTCCTACAGCTGGGGGGGTGCCTGATGCTGCGGGTGACCCTCGCTGTGCCACAGCCTTGTGCTGTGATCTCCCATAGATCTACTCCCAGGACCTTCCTGTGACGTCCTCTGCCACCCCATGCGTGTCTGTGGTCTCCCGCAGGGGTGTGCAGCCCCCACGTGCCAAGTGCAGAAGCAGGACCGCTGCCCTGGGCTATCCTGCTTGTTTTCCAAGCAGGGGTCTGCAGCACAAGGGCATTTCTAGCTGGAGAGGTCGGTATTTTGGATTAAAAGCCGGGTGCTATTTTCTCTGCCTGCAGGCTAATAGGTATGGAATAGCTCTATACAGCTGTGCTCTCTCATTAATTCACAAATAGGGTATTTTTTTTTGTATGGGTCCTTCAAATAAAGTTTAAAAATTACACAAACGAAACCCCACAATGAAATAGCAGGATAAATGATGCTTAGATGGCCTCTGACCGTCATCTTGGCACAGGACCGGGAGCTGGCTCGGTGCCTGCGTGTCTCGGTCAGGACAGCGAGCTTCTCCGTGCCACCTCTGCCAAGCGGGAGCAGCAGCAGTGTTTCTGCACGTGTGCATGGTGCGGATAGCTATACTGAGGAAGACAAATAGCTCAAGGAGCTGTAGTCAGCTCTTGGGGACCTGTTGGTGGCTCGCGTGGGCTGCAGGTGACGCGTACCCAGTGGTGTGCCGTGTTGAGATTCCCCCTTGTCTGCTGGCAAGGCTTGTCGCCTCTGGGATGCTGCCGTGGTCCTTGCATCCCCCTGCGCACCCCTTGCAGCGGTCCAGGCTGCCAGCGACGGTGCAGGAAGCCCCAGGGGTGCTGCGCCTGTGCAGCTGCTACTGAGCCAAAGCCACTGCAACTGGCTGATGGCTGATCCCTGCCCAGCGGTTTGGGTGTCCCTACCTTGCTCCCCTGGGCTGTGAGAAACTTGCCAGCCTAATGGGGCTCAGTCGTTCTTCATCAGGACGCGTGGGGGACTTGACAACCCCCAGGCTGCGGCTCCAGGAGGATTCAGGCGGTCCTGAAGCCGAGCAACCTGCGAGGTGCAGTCCTGCTCCAGACACCCTGAGGTGGATGGGACGGGCTTCCTGCTGGCCGCTTATTTCCCCTGGTTCCTCCAGCCCTGCGCATACATCAGCCCGCAGATGTTTCTGGTGCCGCCCAGATGGAAGGGCTATGACAACGCTGTGTGCCGTGCTCAGGCTGTGGGTTGCAGAAATGCTGCTGCGGGGAAAAGGTGCTCTTCATGGCTCCGCTAATTTTCCCTTGGGTGAGGTTGAGCCGCTTTACAGCCCCGCTTTAAGGGCGGGGATCACTGCTGCTCCACTTGTAGCTTTTATTTGGTAGACTTGCTTCTTCCCAGGGGCCGAGGTGTGTTTCTCAGGGAGCTGCTTTCTGCTCTGCTCCACCAAGTCTTGCCGGGGTCATCGCTCAGCAGCGTTGGAGGGGAGAAACGGCATGTGCTATGTGGAGACCGATGGGCAGATGTGTATGTTATGCACTTGGAGCCCTGCCCAGGGGAACACAGAAAGCAGATGTTGGATCGGTGACCTGCTGGATGAGCTATGGGCCCTTGCCTCCTCCTGTGCCTCTGTGGTCTGGCTTTGGCAGAGCTGGAGTTAGGAACTCTGCAGGGGCTTGGGTGGGTTCAGCGCAGCCCTGGCTGGTTCAGCTGAAAGGAGCTTCTGTTCATTTTGAGGTTCGTATGGCAGCAAAACAGACCCAAAAGTCATGTTAAATAGGAACTGAAGAACGGTCAAGAGATTGAGGTGCTCAACTTTCTTTTTTCCTCTAGCCTTAAGGTAGCCTGGGGGCTGCTCTAAGTTATGCAGGGGTGACCACTGACCACCTGGAGAGGTAGCTGGGGTGTCGGGCTCTCCTCTGATAGTCTCTCCTGCCCATCCAGCCCCGCTCGTTAGACACCGCTTGGGGCCAGCACTGGTTATCTGGATTTAGGAGCTAGGGTCTGGTCTTTCTCCATCTACCCACAGAGCTGGACAAAAGCTGAGGGTTTGGGCTAAATCTTCAGATCCATTTGAACTTCAGACCCAAAGAAAGACCCAAACAGGTGACATCCTTGGCTGAGCTCCACAATCTTTCCCCACTTCCACTAGCGAAGGAGCAGGAGGCATCTGACTCTTCTCCTTTGTGTTGTCCTCCACGATCTCACTTGCTCACTAGACCATAACGGAGCAGTTAAGGGTCGTATCTTGCTCCGGACTATGAAAGACAGTCCTAATTAAACTCTACATAGGGCCATGCTGTGTCGCATGGGTGCGCTGGCCGTGATTCTGTGGCGGTGCGTGACGGCTGCTTTGCACGCAGGACAGCCGAGCCTGTGCTTGCGGCTGCCGTGAGCATCCCAGGTGTGCTCGCACCGGGGCAAATAAGCAGCGCTGGCCCCAGCGTGTGCTGGAACAGGAGGACAGCCTGTGTGCGCTGGCTGCGGCGGAAGAGCGTTGGGCTGCCTTCATTTGCTGACCTTGGTGCACGGAACAGGAGGAAGTAAGACCAGGCAAAGAAACCTTTCCCTCCCCAAAACATGAGACCTAGTGATTCCAAGCGCGCCGGGACCTCAGGCGTGTTTACAGCCCAGGCGGGCTGGGGCTGGTGCGGGGTGGCGAGGGTCCCAGCGCTGGCTCCAGCGCTGCTGCCTGTGTCCGCCTTGGCGAGGTGGGACGTTCCTCCCAGCGCTGGCTCCCGGCTGCGGCTCGGATGTGGCAAAGGAATGGTTTGCTGCAGCATAGGGAGGTGTCTGTGTGAGCCTGCTGGTTTTCTGCAGCCTGAAGTTTCTTCGCTCCTAAAAAATAAAGGGATTAATTTTATTCTGCCTTGCCCACAGGCTTTGCTTACTCTTACATTTACAGAGGGGTTTGATACTGTGCGGCTGGGGAGAGGAGACAAAAAATTGCTCTGGGGGAGGTGTGATCAGCTTTGCTGAGAAGGAAAACTTCACAGTGCTGGAGTGATTTTCCTTTCGGAGTGAGGGACAGCATTGTTGTGAAATCTGTGCTGGAGAGGATGCTTCGAGGGACTTGTGCCTTTCCTGCTGTAAGCCGTATGTGCAGCTGGAACAGCTTCAGCCCTGGCTGACTTTCTGGACAGATTAGGAAAACTAATTGGATCCGAATGCCCTGATTTGGCCCCTCTGAATATGAAGTATTTGAAGTCCAGTGGGTGATTTGGGGAGCCAAGTGCCTCATGTATAGGGCTGAGTCCCACAGGTGATGGACTGGATGTGGCTGATGCTCCAGAAGGGGACTCTGCCCTGGAAGCCCAGCATCTCCAAGGGAGCTTAACCCTTTGCAAAGGAAACTCCGACCCAGGGTGTATCGTGGTTGGCAACACCGATCTCTGGATGCTTTTGGAAATAGCGGTCTGTACTTTCATTTGAGGGCGCCTGTCTTTTTGGAATCAGCCAGCTTCATGAAGTGTTGATGTGAAACATCCCCACCAGCTCAGGGAAAGGGCAGTCTTGCGGGGCACCTGCTATAACAGCTCCTTGATTTTTGTTTTTGGCTTTTACCCTCTTACTGTGTGGGAGACTGTGTTCTGATTCTTGCTTTCATTTTCCATGAAACAGCGGTAACGGCAGAAGCGAGCAGAGGGTGTTGTAAAGCTGACCAGAGCGCTGCGGAGGGCTCAGCTGTTCTCTGGGGTCAGCTGCGCAGAGAACTGAAGTAATACTTTCTTGATCGTAGCTCAGGAAAATGAAAGCTGCAAGTGATTAATTCATTGATGAGCACTCGTATTTCTGAAGAAACTTGTCTTACTGGTGTCCAGGCTTCTTTGGTGTTGGTTTCCCTTGGAAATCGTATCAAAAGCTTCCTTGCAGGAATGTGAGGAGTGCAGGAAGCTTGCCAGCAAATACCTTGGGGATACTTGTAGAGAAGCGGCGTGCAATTTTTTAACTGTGGATGGCTGATGTGGAGGCTTCGGTGTGAGAGCACGTGTGTCCTGCTGGGACCTCTGTCCCTGCTGAGCAACTGCCTGGTGGCCCCTGTCACACCAGATGGGTCCAGGGCTGAGTCTTGCTGATGGAGCAGCCCGTCTGCAGCAACTCATCTGCAGAAGAGGATTAACACTTTCCCTGGCAGTTGCTCTGGAAATCACGACGACGCTCTTCAGATAATTTTGGATGTGCTCCTTATATTTATTCTTCACTGCTGGCTGGCTCTAGCAGTGCATTCTCCAAGTCTGTGTGTATGTCTGGAGAGTGTGTGAGCACCCTCAGCTCTATCCCTGACCTCCTTCTTGCCTAGATTGATCTCATGACCTTCAGACTTAAATATTTTTTTCCCTTATCCATGTGTTTCCACGGCTTTCAGAAAGTTGCTGCCACCCAAATGGCACAAAAAGGTTGCTTTACAGCTACAAAACTGGGGAGGTGGCGTGCACTGAGTGCGTGTGTCCTGGTTCATGGATGGCTGTGAAGGTCTCTTTGGGATTAGATGTGTTCTTGGTGCCCTTCTGAGAAAAACCTGTGCCGAATCTCCAGCTTGTGGTTAAAAGCAATGCTCAATGGCATTGAATTAGTAAGCAACTGCCTAAAAGCTTGACCCATATGTCCCTAAAGTGGTTGGGGGTTTAGTCGTTGGCTTTACACAGCATCAAGATCAAGCGTGCTTTGGGTTTGCTCCTGGGGATCGGAGCTGTGAGGGACGGTCTTCAGAGCAGGGCTCTGCGTCCTGGTCAAAGCCAGAACTGGTTTCTGTAGGAGAGTGGGGAGGGAAGTCTGTGTTTGTGGAAAGTCATCGGATTTCTACAGCTTTGTGTGCACAGTTACAAAGCTGAAGGCAAGGAAAGGTAAGAAGCACAAGCAGACCTTGTGTCCTGGGAAAGCGTTTGGTTTGGCTTTTCACGGCTTGCCCCCTCGGCAAGGGCCGCTTTCCCTTTTAATGAGATGTGGTCGAAAAATGGGGAGACTTTCCTGTGCTGAGTGAAGCCGATGGAAAGTTATCCCAGCTGGCACATACGGAAGGGGTCACATGAGTGATGACACGAGTGCTCTGACTCTTTCCCCGTTGTCAAAGCTGTTCACACCTTCGTGTGTTAAAACTGACTGCCTGGCTCGGGATTGCAGAGGGGAGGTTTGGTTAGAGAAGGGCTGCTCAAACACACAAACCGGTTCTCTTGGGTGGGTCCTCCTGCTGTGCTCCTGTGACGTGCTTGATGGATGTATGGGCCTGTATCTTGCCTTTTAAGCTAGATGAATTGTCCTGCGGTGTGCAGCATCCATCGGCTCCATTCGGGACAGGGTTTGCGAAGGCGCAGGAATACAAAGTCATCAAGAGGCTCCTTCAGGTGACCTCGATCACTCGGCTCATTCCGGGAGGCTCCCAAAAAGACACAAACCCCACCATAATTCAGCAACCCCAAGTACTTGAGAGATTTTTCTTCCCTGGGCTCGTAAAAGCTTTACCCTCGTGTGTGGACATTGTGGGGGGTGGGGGGGAGCTGCGGTGGGGCGTATGGGGGAAACGGAATCGAGAGTTTGCTGTAGCTGCATCACTTTGGGAAGTTATTTGAGTAAATGTGACAATCCATGCGGATAAGCTAAGCAACCCATGCGCAAGAGAGGTCCTGCTGCTTGTACGCACCGGCCCCTTCCTGCGTTATAGTTGGTGCCAGGGTTTCCTTTTATGCCCTCGCCTTTGTCCTGCTCTTGTTTGTTGTCTAGGAGCGAGGGACGGGGGAGCCCCATCTCGGGTCGTCCTGGGTTTCCTAAGGGCGGGCCAGGGGGATGTTCTCTTCCCCTGCAAGATTAATTGTACGCACTCGGTATTTCTGTTCTCAAGGCTAATTTGGCTGGATACTGAACATTCCTGCCTCACATTTTCAGCGTGGCAGGCGGGTGTCAGCCTTGCAGCATCTTCCTGCTAAAAACAGATGCAATTTCAGCCCCTGGCTCACGTTGCGTGCGGTGTCCAGAACAGCTCGTGGACAGAAAGGCGCGTGCACACACCCTGCTCCTCCTGAACGGCATCTCCGGGGAATGCGGGGCGCGGCGTGGATGTGAGCTGGGCTTTCATAACATGCACGTTTAAGGTAGCTGGGTGGTGAGATGAGCTTGTCCGTCAGCTCCTGCTCCGTTTCAAAGGGTCAGCTTGCTCGTGAAGGGGCTGGGCTTTGCAACCCCGCATCCAGCAAAGCCAAAAGCAAGGCTTGGACGTCACCGGAGCAAGGACTTTTGCGTACAAAGCGATACTGCTGGCTTGGAGTTGTGGAGGTATTTGGGCAATGCCCTGCGGGTCTCCGGCTGGAGTGAAGTGCTGCTCAGTGGGAGGCAGTCTGGGGCTGGGTGAAAACCCCAGGCAGGAGCAAAGGCACCCGGGTGGTGAGCGTGGACCAGCACGCTGTGGCAGGAATGCCGTGCTTGAGGCACGGTGTCACCTCTCAGCCTGGCAGAGCAGCCCAGTTGCTCATCGGTGGAGCTGGCTGGGAAATGTTTTCCTGCGCTGAGGAGAATTTCATGGCAAAGTGAAAACAAGCAGTGAAAATTTTCCATTTTGAGAGATCATTTATACTGAAAGGCAAGCTCTTCTGTTCTCTTGCCTGACCAGGTTTTTGATGCAAAGCGGGTATTTTCCGGTTGGAGTTTTTCATCTTGTAAAAAAGTCAACAACTTGGAAAAGCAGATTTATTCCGGCAAAATAGTTTCTAGCTGGAGCTTTTCGCCTCCCAACTCGGTTTCAGCCAGCTCAACTCATTATTGCTGTTGAGACTGGATGTTGCCCAATCTGAATGCCTTTGTACAAAAGTCTTTTTTCCATGATTGAAGAGTGGGATGTTAGGTGAAGCAGAAAAAAAAGGGTAAAGCAGAAGAGTCTCTGTCCTCAGAGTTATTCAAAATCTGACCAGGCAGTCCTGAGCAACCTGCTGCCACTGACCCTGCGGCGAGGAGCCAGGTTGGAGCAGATGAGCAGCTCCAGAGCTGCTTCCAGGCTCGGCAGTTCTGTGAACCACTGCAAAGAAAGCAATGTGCTCGAAGACTTAGGGGCTGCCCTGTGAAAGGGAAGTACTAGAAACCACAGAGGCTTGACCTCTTGCTCAGTGAAATTCCTTCTGGCCACTGCTAGAGGTAGTGGGTTGCAAGCGCGGCTCCTTCGTGGTGCTTCCAAAACGGGCTGGGAGAAGTGGACTGTCGCGCGGCAGGGTCAGGTGGGCTGCAGAGGTTGGGGTCTGTGAGCTAAATGCAGCCCTTGTTCCACATTGGTCCCAGGCTGGGTGGGCACAGAAGGGAGGACAAAACCTGGTTGAAAGCTTTGCCTCCTGCTGCTAGCCCCAGAGGTGTGGAGAAGGTGATTTTTGTGACTGTCTCAGTCTTCCTGGAAATCCATGGAAGAGTACCCCATGCCTTGGTCCTCACCTTCTGGAAACCGCATGGCTACGTGAGGTTCCTTCCCCTTTGAGGTGAATTTAGACCCCAACACCCCGACCAGCAGGCAGGCTGCTTGCAGCTGGTCTGTG